>CAJNDS010000335.1:110000-172500 GCA_905221605.1 Symbiodinium natans
CAACATGTCTGCGCATCGTCATCAAATCAGTTGCGCCCTTCACAAAACATCACTATCCGCAATCTTTCATCTGATCTATATATTCTATTCTATTCTATTCTATTTAATCCAAACTTGTCCATTCCATTATATCATACGTCCAACGTGTTTTCGTGTGATGGCTGCGTCTTCTCTCCGATACGCTACCTAGGCCAGTTTAGCAAGTCTTTGGGTGGCTGTAGATGCCCAGGTTGGTTTAGGGTTTAGGGTTTAGGGTTCAGGGTTTAGGCTTTAGGGTTTAGGGTTCAGGGTTCAGGGTTCAGGGTTTAGGGTTCAGGGTTCAGGGTTCAGGGTTCAGGGTTTAGGGTTTAGGGTTTAGGGTTTAGGGTTTAGGGTTTTAGGGTTTAGGGTTTAGGGTCTCTCTAAATGGTACGTAGCATAGGATACTACTTGGGGCGCTACTTTCTCGATGCTTCCAGGGGTCTGGGTAGGTCACCTCGCCCTATTTCAAGGGCACCTTAAGCTTCACGATTGCAATCTCCATCTTTCCTAGACCCTAGACCCTAAACCCTAAACCCTAAACCCCAAACCCGAAACCCTTGCCCTAAACCCTAAACCCCAAACCCGAAACCCTAAACTCCCTTAAGCCCAAACCCTCCGCTGTTATACATCAGGGCCCGTAGAACTTGAAATCTTCTTCCAATTCAAGCCCAGTTTTGGGTGTACACATGTAGGTGCTACGTACATATTTCTCAGGCAAACCAACCATCACGTAGAGGCTTGGCCAGTTGTCATCTTACCGTTGCGCATGCTTGCGTATCTTGAGCGACTTCGGTTACTGCAGGAGCTTAGATAAGTAGAACAGGTTTTCGGGGGAGACTAGAGGAAGCTATTCCCTATATTGAAAGGGCTTTCTTACGGTTACGTAGTTAACCACACCGCCTAAAGCTGCCCGATACTCGTCCACATGACACAGAAACAGATGCCAGTAGTTTTCCTGTCGCAAGCAGGTGCGGCAGTCTTTCGTGCGCTCACAAAAACATAAGGTTGCGGAGCCCTCACATCTTGCTGCCCTTCTGCAGGGCCCGCTCGGAAACGCTCTCTTCCATCCTGAAGCCCTTGTTCCTGTAGTCCAGGTCCGTCTTGCCCTCGTAGAACGACTTCTTGTCCGTGCTCTTGAGCTCCTTGAGGAGGTTGTCGGTGCCCGCGGGCTTGTCGTAGCGCACCAGCTCATCGGTGACGTTGCCGTTGTAGCCCTGGTTGCGCTGGGCGAATGCTGGGGACGCGCCGGCCAGGGCCACCAGCAAGCCCACCAGTGCGCCAACACCGACGGACACCATGGGAGAGGTCACCTCCTCCTCAACGGCGGAGAGAGAGCGGCCGGTGGCCGCCTGCGCGCCCACCTGCGGGGAGCGCGTCGGCCCGGCGCCGGAGCTCACGAAGGCGCACTGCCACGCGGCAGCGCCCAGGAGCACGGCGGCCAGCACGCGGAGGGCCATGGTCTCGACAGCGAGGAAGAAGTGCGAGCTGGCAATCTCAGCAGCCAAGGGCAGATATGAAGATGCAATTGCTGTCTTCCTGGACTTTTAAACAATCTGAGGTGAAAGACAATTTTTCTCTGTTGTGACGTCTAAACCTTATACGCTTAATCCCCAAACCCTAAAATCCCCAAACCCTAAAACGTTGCCTGCCACTTCAGGCTTTGGGGTTCAGGGTGTCACAGCAAGGCTGAGTTTAAATGGCTGTGCACTGTTTTGGCTTCGGTAAGGCGATCAAATGCCTTATGAATCTTCACACCTGAAACGTAAACCTTGGGTCCTAAACCCTCAACCCTCAACATTCAAAGCTGAACCCCTTAACCCCAAACCTCGGCCCCAAACCCCACATACCTCTGACCCTAAACTCGAAACCGTAAACTCGGAACTTGTAAGGCTTTAAAGGATTGGCAGCGGAGGGCCTGCATCATTCAAGGGTAGCTACACGGTCCCTCAGTATGGGCCCGTAAACGGGTGCGTGCCCCTTATATACCCTATATAAAAAAGGGCCCATACTTCAGAACCCTTTAAAGGAGGTTCCCCCTTATATTAACAGTCCTTACTGGGGATACTAGTACCTCCTAGTATAGTCCTTCATGCGGATTGTTAGTATAAGGGCAAACATCCCAACCTTCAGGAATAAACGGGCACATGCCCGACGAACATAAACAAAGCGAGAGTCGGGAATCGAGGGAGACGAGAGTCAGGACGTATGGTGAGGAAGTATGCAATGTACGTTTACATGGCGAAGAAAGAAGGTTCGGGCGAAGCTGCGGGCAGGGGGGGGGTTAGACTCTCTGTTTTCATGACTACCCGACTCTCCTCATCAATTTTCCCGACTCCTATCCCCGTCTCGCCAGGATAGTTCCGGACTCATGGTTCCTGACTTGGGCAAACCCTCAACCCTCAACCCTAAACCCTAAACCCTAAACCCAAACCCCAAACCCTAAACCGTGTGGAGGCGGGAGTGCGATTCGGAGCGAGGTGGAGCCTAAAGTTGCTTAGCAAAGACCAATCTGCGGTGACTGTTTGTCTGCTGGTCGCAGGCAGGTGCGCAAGTCTTTCGTGCGCTCGCAAAAACATAAGGCTGCTTAGCCTTCACTTGCTGCCCTTCTGCAGGGCCCGCTCGGAAACGCTCTCTTCCATCCTGAAGCCCTTGTTCCTGTAGTCCAGGTCCGTCTTGCCCTCGTAGAACGACTTCTTGTCCGTGCCCTTGAGCTCCTTGAGGAGGTTGTCGGTGCCCGCGGGCTTGTCGTAGCGCACCAGCTCATCGGTGACGTTGCCGTTGTAGCCCTGGTTGCGCTGGGCGAATGCCGGGGACGCGCCGGCCAGGGCCACCAGCAAGCCCACCAGTGCGCCAACACCGACGGACACCATGGGAGAGGTGACCTCCTCCTCAACGGCGGAGAGAGAGCGGCCGGTGGCCGCCTGCGCGCCCACCTGCGGGGAGCGCGTCGGCCCGGCGCCGGAGCTCACGAAGGCGCACTGCCACGCGGCAGCGCCCAGGAGCACGGCGGCCAGCACGCGGAGGGCCATGGTGGAGCTGTGAGCTTCCGGGAGGAGCGCGGGGGCAGACTTCAAAAATAGGCTTCCGCTGCTCCGACATGAATCCTAAACACACGCGGTGCAAATCTAGCATAGGTCCCATGTTGCGCGACGGCATGATTTGTAGTCTTCGGGGGAAAAGTCAGGGCCAACAAGGACCAGCGCTTGATTGAACTTCAGGTAGGTCAGCAAAACAAAACCGAGCTCCCCACGTATCAATCGCAAAAGGCCCCACGCAACAACTGGGGTCTGGAATGTAATTTGGGGGATCGGGGATCTCAGGAGGGTGCAAAGGCAGCGGGTTGTGGCTTTGGCGTGAGGTCCGCACGCTTCAGACTACTTCCTGGTGACACGTTAAGGTTTAATTCGGTGACCAAGGAATATTCTTCAGAATCGGGGTCTTGGTTCATGGGTTGCTTGTCGATTTCCATTTGCATTTTTTGGGATTACAGGCTTGTCAGCGAAAGATGTGCAGACGGCTTCTGGGGGCAACTGCCTCGGGCTTTTTGCACCCAATGTCGGTTCGGGCGTTTTGCAGACGAAGTCTTTGTGCTCAGCGATACAGCAAGGGTTTCTGCATATGTCCTGGAGTATCTGCTCGCACGAATATCATGCCCTAACGATAAAACTGGGTAGTAAACATGTTCGTGGACCTCCCTCAAGGAGAAACCCCAGATACAAAAAAATGTAGCTAGCTCGTTTACGCCTTGCTGCCCTTCTGCAGGGCCCGTTCGGAAACGCTCTCTTCCATCCTGAAGCCCTTGTTCCTGTAGTCCAGGTCCGTCTTGCCCTCGTAGAACGACTTCTTGTCCGTGCCCTTGAGCTCCTTGAGGAGGTTGTCGGTGCCCGCGGGCTTGTCGTAGCGCACCAGCTCATCGGTGACGTTGCCGTTGTAGCCCTGGTTGCGCTGGGCGAATGCCGGGGACGCGCCGGCCAGGGCCACCAGCAAGCCCACCAGTGCGCCAACACCGACGGACACCATGGGAGAGGTGACCTCCTCCTCAACGGCGGAGAGAGAGCGGCCGGTGGCCGCCTGCGCGCCCACCTGCGGGGAGCGCGTCGGCCCGGCGCCGGAGCTCACGAAGGCGCACTGCCACGCGGCAGCGCCCAGGAGCACGGCGGCCAGCACGCGGAGGGCCATGGTGGAGCTGTGAGCTTCCGGGAGGAGCGCGCGGGCAGACTTCAAAAATAGGCTTCCGCTGCTCCGACATGAATCCTAAACACGTGCACTGCATGTCACGACGTATGGGTACTCGCACTCAGACCTTTTGCAGCATGTTTGGTGTCGACTGCAGGTCGTACTTGATGGAGCTTGGGCCCCCAACCCTACAAGGGTTAGGGTTTAGGGTTTAGGGTTTAGGGTTTAGGGTTTAGGGTTTAGGGTTTAGGGTTTAGGGTTTAGGGTTTAGGGTTTAGTGTTTAGGGGAACCAAGTAAAGCGAACGAACCACCCTGAAAACAGAAACCTAACTGCAGTTCCTCAACCGAAGCCATGCCTTGATATGCTGCGCTACTCGCCTTCGAATGAAAACCCTAGACCCAAGAGTAACCTAGGAATACATCGGGCGCCCTTCTTGGTTTCAAAGTGTCGTTTTAAGGGAGCCTAAACCCAAAAAGAGGGGAATCAGAGCCTCTGCAGGGCCCTAGTAGCCCTAAACCCTAAACCCTAAACCCTAAACCCTAAACCCTAAACCCTAAACCCTAAACCCTTAAAACGGGGACTAAGGGCCAAGAGCCCACTTCCTGAAGCGCAACCCCGTCGCCTGAACAGAGTTCCTCGCCGCATGGCTTGCGGTTGGCAGCCGAGCTCGCTGCGGAACCCTAGGGTTTAGGGTTTAGGTTTAGGGTTTAGGGTTTAGGGCTTAGGGTTTAGGGTTTAGGGTTTAGGGTTTAGGGTTTAGGGCTTTGGGTTTAGGGTTTAGGGTGGCCCTCGACACCGCTGAGCCCAGAATTTTAGGGTTTCGAAGGTTTGGGGCTTCGAGTTTCGAGGGTTTTCAGGGCTTCTCTTACTTACATCGAGTTTCTGAGGAATTTGTTGTCAGGGTCATCATGCACAAACATGTGCCCGCCAGTTCTTAGGATATAAGTTTCAGGTCCAGGTTTAGGGTGCAATCACCGTACTATAGGGTTTAGGATTCGGGGGGGGGGGGTGTAAAGCTGAGCATCTACAAGTTGCAGTGAGGGTGCAGTGCGGGACTCAGAATGGTTAGGCTCTTAGGGCTCAGGGCTTACAGGTCTTTCAGCTTGTATGTTCGAGACCGCCGATGCCGGCTTTTTGCACCCAATGTCGGCTCGGGCGTTTTACAGACGAAGTCTTTGTGCTCAGCGATAGAGCAAGGGTTTCTGCATATGTCCTGGAGTATCTGCTCGCACGAATATCATGCCCTAACGATGAAACTGGGTAGTAAACATGGCCTTCGTGGACCTCCCTCAAGGAGAAACCCCAGATACAAAAAAATGTAGCTAGCTCGTTTACGCCTTGCTGCCCTTCTGCAGGGCCCGCTCGGAAACGCTCTCTTCCATCCTGAAGCCCTTGTTCCTGTAGTCCAGGTCCGTCTTGCCCTCGTAGAACGACTTCTTGTCCGTGCCCTTGAGCTCCTTGAGGAGGTTGTCGGTGCCCGCGGGCTTGTCGTAGCGCACCAGCTCATCGGTGACGTTGCCGTTGTAGCCCTGGTTGCGCTGGGCGAATGCCGGGGACGCGCCGGCCAGGGCCACCAGCAAGCCCACCAGGGTGCCAACCCCGACGGACACCATGGGAGAGGTCACCTCCTCCTCAACGGCGGAGAGAGAGCGGCCGGTGGCCGCCTGCGCGCCCACCTGCGGGGAGCGCGTCGGCCCGGCGCCGGAGCTCACGAAGGCGCACTGCCACGCGGCAGCGCCCAGGAGCACGGCGGCCAGCACGCGGAGGGCCATGGTCTCGAGTTTGGAGGTAAACGTGCGAGCTGGCAAGCTCACCGGTGAGCCAGATAGCCGCCAGACATGCAACTGCTATGGCATGTTTGGCTAGGGGTTCCCCTAGAAAACTTTACACTATCACATATCTGAAGTCGGAGGTAAGGTGATATGTTGTCTGATGTTTAGCTACCTGAGCTGCTCGTAGAAGACAATGATTCAGCTGCCAACCCGCATCAATGCTTGGCACTTCAAGAGACCTTTTGATGCGAGCAGTGGCGACGACCAATCTGCAGTGACATATGGTGACAATTGTTCTACATGACAGTTTTCGCGTCGTGTGTTCCTTGCCAGCAAGTGGCCTGCAGAGCTTTCACATCTTGCTGCCCTTCTGCAGGGCCCGCTCGGAAACGCTCTCTTCCATCCTGAAGCCCTTGTTCCTGTAGTCCAGGTCCTTCTTGCCCTCGTAGAACGACTTCTTGTCCGTGCTCTTGAGCTCCTTGAGGAGGTTGTCGGTGCCCGCGGGCTTGTCGTAGCGCACCAGCTCATCGGTGACGTTGCCGTTGTAGCCCTGGTTGCGCTGGGCGAATGCCGGGGATGCGCCGGCCAGGGCCACCAGCAAGCCCACCAGGGCGCCAACACCGACGGACACCATGGGAGAGGTCACCTCCTCCTCAACGGCGGAAGGAGAGCGGCCGGTGGCCGCCTGCGCGCCCACCTGCGGGGAGCGCGTCGGCCCGGCGCCGGAGCTCACGAAGGCGCACTGCCACGCGGCAGCGCCCAGGAGCACGGCGGCCAGCACGCGGAGGGCCATGGTCTCGAGTCTAGCTGGGGGCAGGCAAGCAGGAACTCTGACGGCTTTCAAAAACCTCCAGCCAGTATGCAAACAGCCATGCAGCTGGATTGAACCGCAACACTGGTAACGCAGCTCAACAACGCATTTGCGTAACACAAAGACCAATCTCGGACTCTGACCCGCGGATCGCAAAGGAAGGCATCAGATTAGTATTGCAAAGGGAGAGTTTAGACACCGTAATACTGGGCCCGAACATACCTTAAGCCTGTAAAAAGCCCGCTCTGATTGGGTCTGTTTTGGGGGTACCCCCTTGGAGTCCGATGGTTTTAGAAACAGCAACTTTGACACACGTTGCTTGCTGCAGTTTCAGGTCTTTCTCAGAACAGGCCCCTTGCCCTAAAAACCCGGACTTAAACAGCTACCCCTCATTCCAACCTTCCAACCCTAAACCCTATAAATCCTACAGCCGAACCGCCCAAACCCCGAACTGCCAAATCCAAAGCTCCGAAGGACCATCTTTTCCCAAAAGCCTGAAGCAGTGAAGCTGAAAAAAACCAAAGCCCTAAACCCTAAACCCTAAACCCTAAACCCTAAACCCTAAACCCTAAACCCTAAACCCTAAACCCTAAACCCTAAACCCTAAACCCAACAAGATGAAGAGAGCCCTCCTTGGAGTTTCAGGGTTGCATGCAAGGTCTTTCTTGCAAGTGGTTTTTAGGGTTTTTGGTTTAGGGTTTAGGGTTTAGGGTTTTTGGGTTGAGGATGGTTATGACGCTATTTTGGGTACGAGCACCTGTAAAAAACTACTGATATTTATGCCTACTACCCATGAGCCCTCAAAGTACGGGCTACAGCTCTGCCCTCCACGTCGGATTCGAACACGTGCAGAAGAATGCAAAAGGCTTTGTTGCTGGTCGCTGGCAGGTGCGGCAGTCTTTCGGGCTCACAAAATCTCACAAAAACATGATGCTGCGCAGCCTTCACATCTTGCTGCCCTTCTGCAGGGCCCGCTCGGAAACGCTCTCTTCCATCCTGAAGCCCTTGTTCCTGTAGTCCAGGTCCGTCTTGCCCTCGTAGAACGACTTCTTGTCCGTGCTCTTGAGCTCCTTGAGGAGGTTGTCGGTGCCCGCGGGCTTGTCGTAGCGCACCAGCTCATCGGTGACGTTGCCGTTGTAGCCCTGGTTGCGCTGGGCGAATGCCGGGGACGCGCCGGCCAGGGCCACCAGCAAGCCCACCAGGGCGCCAACCCCGACGGACACCATGGGAGAGGTCACCTCCTCCTCAACGGCGGAGAGAGAGCGGCCGGTGGCCGCCTGCGCGCCCACCTGCGGGGAGCGCGTCGGCCCGGCGCCGGAGCTCACGAAGGCGCACTGCCACGCGGCAGCGCCCAGGAGCACGGCGGCCAGCACGCGGAGGGCCATGGTGGAAGATGGATCTTGGATGACCAGGCTGCTGGCAGGCAAGCTGCGGCAGACGAGCAGAAAAGTTCAGGTAAACGCATCTGACTGCAGTTATGATGGTGCAACGTCCAGGCATGAAGTGGCCCACAATCTGCCTTCCCTACATCATAGCGAGTATGCGTAGAAGACGTGGACAAAACAGGGAAGGTGGCGCTTTGGCTGATCTTTATGTCAGATTCTGGAGCTTCAGGGTCTCCTCTGGGGCTTAAGCTACTTCGAGGGCTTCAGGTCCAGGTTCTCGCTTCACAGTTTAATGGTTTGAACATGCCAAAGAACCCGAAGCCACGTGTTTGTCAAGTGCCCAGCTTGAACCCCTTGGAGTAGGCTGGGGACCCTAAAGCCTATAAACTCTAAACCTAAACCCTAAACCCTGTAATCGCGGGCTTAGATTTGGGTGCAAAGTTGCCCTGACCCATCACTTTTTTAAGTGCGAGCGCTCGCATGCCTTGCATGTTTCCACGCGCGACTCAACAATTGCTGTGCGCGCGCAGGCTTAGGCTTTTGAGGGCCTATGGGTTGCTTGGAGGTTCATGGTACTTAATACCCCAATCCAACACGAACATTTTCAACACAAACTAGAACCATATTAGGTAACCCTAAACCATAAACCCTAAAGCCTAAACCCTAAAGCCTAAAACCTAAAGCCTAAACCCTAGTCGGATACTTAGGGGGTCTTCCAAATCCCACCTTCGTCCGACCCGCGGATGTCTTTTCAGGCTGTTGGGCGTGCTTTATAGGGTCCTTAAGGGAGGGGGGTTCACGGGGGGGTATGTAACCCAAGGTTCGTGACAGGTTCCCTAGGTACCTACCCGCCATGAACCGCCCTTTTTCAGGGGCCCCATAACTGTGAGATCAGTTCTCATGTCTTGACTACGCATGCTGCTCTAGGGGCTGATGGTTTTCGTTTTTGAGTCTTGAGGCTTGGTTGCCCCTTCTCCTGGCCGAAAGGAGTCGGGACTTTCGGCTGTTAGCTGGGGCCGTTCCACGAAAACCCTAAACCCTAAACCCTAAACCCTAAACCCTAGGCCCTAAACCCTAAACAACATGAGCCGGGTTTACGTATCAGCCTCTAGCTGCTCTAGCATCCAAGCTCACAAGCCTTACCCACAAACTGCCCGAAATCCATTTTTCCTATGTGACATGTATGTTCTGAGGACAGAGAAGACTTGTCATTCTTAGGGTAGTTACATGGTTCCTTAGTATGGGGGCCGAAACCACGTTTGGCTTCTTTTGAGGGCCGGTTCGCCTATCAGCAATTTCTTCTGCAATACTCCTCCTAGGCCCTAAACCAACCTGTTCTTAGCCGACTGGCTCTTGAGTTTGCTTAAGCCCTACACCCCAACCCCTAAACCACCCTTAAACCACCCCAACCCCTAAACCACCCTTGTTTAAGGTTCAGGGTTTAGGGTCTGTGTCAGATTCAGGTACTTAAGGGCTATGGGCACATTTGTCAGCTATTTGGGGGTTTGGGGGCGTCAGGGGGAATACTTGCCACATCATCGACCTTGGGATCCTTTAGAAAATTCCCCCCCCCCCCCCCCCCCCCCCCCCCCCCCCAATGTCAGGTGAGGAGTTGTAATTCTACTTTAGGGTTTAGGGTTTAGGGTTTAGGGTTTAGGGTTACTTGGGCTAACAAGTGTCCTCAACCAGCAGGATCCCAAAGAATGACGAGGGACATCTGCCACCTCACACCTCTGAGACGGAGCTTCGCCATGTGGTGCGCTCCTGTCCTCCATTCCTAGCTCCTCTTTAAGCGCGAAACCCTTTGTCACGGTCCTAGCTCCTCTTGAAACGCGAAACCCTTAGCCGCAGTTTAGGGTTTGGGGTTTAGGGTTTAGGGGTTTGGGGTTTAGGGTTTAAACCCCTCCTCCTCCTCCCCCCCCCCCCCCCAAACCCCGAAATAGGGGATTTAGGCCCGAAATCCTAAGCCAGTTCATGGGCATATGGTGGAGCTACACTTGTAGCGTCGCGCCTATACTTCTGCCCCTACTTACGCCTACCCCTGAACCGTGACGTAAACCCTAAACCTGAACCGTGACGTAAACCCTAAACCCCCCAAGCCCTGAATCGCACCTAAGCCTAGAACCCTGAACCCCCGTAGGGCCCCTATCGCCCCTAAAGCCCTAAACCCGAAGCAACCCTAAACCCTAAAGCCCCTAAAGCCCTAAACCCGAAACAACCCTAAACCCTAAAGCCCCTGAAGCCCCTAAATCCCAAGCTCGCAGCCCCTGGGCTAAGACAGGAGCGCAGCCCCGGTGTGGAAACTCTATGCTACGGACAAGCACGCAGCATGCAGCGGCGCAGCGTCTAATGATGGAGGTTTCTGGGCTTCTATTGAAGTAGACGGGTTTGGAGATTAGGCCTCAACCTAAGTGCTATACAATGGTATAGGGTTCGCCCTAAACCCTAAACCCTAAACCCTAAACCCTAAACCCTAAACCCTAAACCCTAAACCCTAAACCCTAAACCCTAAACCCTAAACCCTAAACCTTCGGGCTTGGGATTTAAATTAGGGGCCCATTGAATTGGGGCTGAGAGTTTAGGGTTTAGGGTTTAGGGTTTAGGGTTTAGGGCAACCCGAAGCCCGAAGCTAAATTAGGGAGCGGGCCGACTGCAGACGTGCAACGCCCCGCTTGCAAACAAGGAGCTTCTATGTCGTGGCCATGTGTTCTGTAGGGGGGCCTATTTTCTTAGGGTATAAGTTGTTAGGTATAGGGGCTTAGGGCTTAGGGCTTAGGGCCTATTTGAAAGCATGTCGGTGCGCCCTAAAACCACTAAACCCCTAAGCTTGGGCAAGCAACGGAGCCTGCCGTCAGCGATGGCACCTCCTCCTTAACCTTTCTAGGTATTGCGCATTGTTTCTTTTGCAGAAGAGCCACTGCCTCCACCCAGGGTTTAGGGTTTAGGGTTTAGGGTTTAGGGTTTAGGGTTTAGGGTTTAGGGTTTAGGGTTTAGAGCTACTGTAGAACCTCCAACTTGTGACCTTCTACTACTATGGCGCCTCTTTCTAAGCTAGCGAGCACAGGTCAGGGCCTCCTGGGGCGTTGGGTCAAAGAGCCCTAAAGTAGTTCATGGGGTTAAGTACCCTTAAACATGTAAAATGGTACCCAACTATGACTAAGTAAATGCTTGGCAACCTCGGGCCGTCTGAAGCTCTCCATTGGCTAATTCACGGTTCTGCCTAATTTGCGGCGAGAAGCCCTGGGCGGCAAGAGACCCTAAACCCTAAACCCTAAACCCTAAACCCTAAACCCTAAACCCTAAACCCTAAACCCTAAACCCTAAACCCTAAACCCTAAACCCTAAACCCTAAACCCTGTTCTGTTTGGGTTCGGGGTTTAGAAGGGTGAAGTGGCTGAAGACTAGGGTTCTGGCTTAAGGGCTAGGACTTAAGGTTGAAAAATTGTTTAGGGTTTAGGGCTTAGGGTTTAGGGTTTTAGGGCTTAGGGATTTGGATTTGAGGTGTTGGGTTTAAGGCATAGAGTTCGGAGTTTAGTGCAGGACAAGGGGGGCTTCGGGCTCGGGACAAGAAGTCTTGTACGTGTTGAGTTATGGGCCCCCGTCCCCCCAAATTGCATTCTGCTAGCCCCAGTAGTAGGCGGGAAAGAGGCGTAACCCAGAAACAGAGAGAATCGGGGCCTGTTTGTCTACGTCGAGTATTATATTTTGTCAGAAAGAGCATTGGTTCGACCTTGCCCGAAAACCACCTAACACCAAGAGCCTAAATCGCAAACCCCAAGCCGGCAAAAGGCCCAAATCCCAAATCCCAAACCCAAGGGCCTGGGCGCAGGCCCTATGCCGCCCTTGAGCTTATGCATTCTTAGGGTAGTAGGGTTTAGGGGGTTTAGGGCTACGGGCCCCGATTCCTTTGAAAACGATATGTATGCTCCTTGCATACCCTCGAAAGCCCAAGGGGTTTGAGTGTAGGGTTTCGCCTTCTTCTGCCGCACAAGGGACAAACTAAAATATCCCGAGAGCCCTACCCAGTTGCTGTTCCCTGGAACCCCCAAACCCTCAGTCCTGCAGCAAAACAGTGTTCAGCGCGAACACACACACAAAACATACAAAAGAAGGCTTTCTTACACCTGGACTTCAACCCTTAAAACCCTAAATTCCAAACCCTGAACCCTAAGTTCCCCCAAAGCCCTAAACCCCCAAATCCCTCAGCTCCTAAACCCCTAAATCCGTAACCCCCTTAATTCCTAAACCCCTAAGTAGCCTAAGCCTCTAAACCCTCAACCCCTCAACCCCCTCAACCCCCCAAATCCCTAAGGACCCTATAAACCCCTGAACCCCCTACACCCCCCTCAACCCCTTAACCCCCTAAGTCCCGTAAAGCCCTAAATCGTTCAACCCCTCCACCCCCTACACCCCCTGAAGCCCCTAATTAAACACCCTCAACCCTAAACCCTAAACCCTAAACCCGAAACCCTAAACTCCAAGCGCTGCGCCGTCGTCACCCCAGGGATTGTGGTCCCATCCTGGCTTGGGGTTAAGGGTTTAGGGTTAAGGGTTTTAGGGTTTTAGGGTTTAAGGTTTAGGGTTTACAGGGGGCCAAGGTACCGTGCCCCTACATGGACCTGCAGCAGAGCCCTAAACCCTAAACCCTAAACCCTAAACCCTAAACCCTGAACCCTAAACCCTAAACCCTGGTTCTTCTTCTGGCGCTGGATTAGGGAACACCCAAGTCGGTGCAGTCCCATCAGCCCCGGCATGAAAACCCGCCAAAACCCTGACTAGACCCGAGGGTGACTTAGGAATAACAAGGGGGTCTAAAGGGGGATTACAGGGGAACCGAAAGCTTAAACAAAAGGGAATCAGGGCGGTATAGGTTTAGGGTTTAGGGTTTAGGGTTTAGGGTTTAGGGTTTAGGGTTTAGGGTTTAGGGATTAGGGTTTAGGGTTTGAATCATGAAGGAACCTTGGGCTTGCGAGAGCGCTGAAAGACCTAAGCCGCCCAGCCCAGGGGAGAATCTAGAAAGCAGAGCACCCCGTGCATTTAGGGTTTAGGGTTTAGGGTTTAGGGTTTAGGGTTGCGGGTTTACTACCTTTTACTAGACCCGGGAGTACCCTAGAAATAAGGGAACCCCAGCCCTAGTTTAAAGTAATTGTGTATGTGGGGTACCTTTAAAGAACCTGGCATGGGGATTACTTGGAGGTTCATGGTGCTAAATAACCCAAATTTGAACTGTACTTATAACGCACTTATAAGCCCTTTACGTGCCCATCAATGTGGTTACAATGGGGCTATAAGTACAGTTATGATTGGGATATTAAGTACCAGGAACGTCCAAGTAGTATCGAGATCCTCCCAGGTGTCTGGGAACTCGTGCCAGGCAAAGCACACAAGTGGGGTATGTTACGGTAGTTTAGCGCTTACCTTCAAAGGGGATCTATGTTCCGCTTCCCCAACCCCAAACGCAAACCCCCAAAAACAAAGCCCTAAACCCCGAACCCCAAATCCTAAAAGCTCAGGTTTCCAGGGGCCCGGCGGCTGAAGGCAGGAATGCATTGACTCTCAGGCTCCGTGTCGGTTCAGGAGTTGTTCAAACTCCTGCAACTACCAAGGGTTTAGGGCTTACGGTGTAGGGTTTTAGGGTGTAGGGGTTGCAAAGCAACCCCTTTAAGAGGGCTGCAGGGCTCGGGGTTCAGAGCTTCAGATGTCGGTCTGGGGACTTCAGGTCCAGTGTCAGGTTTGGGGGCCATTTTGGGCTCCCTAGCCACTAACTTGGATGGTGTCTTCGTAAGTAGGTGCAGTGCGAAGAGTGACAAAAGGATCCGATCAGGGAGGAGCTAAACATTCTACGCCCCTTAACTGGAGAGACATAGAGCACAGTTTCCAAGAAGACCAAAAGACAAGGAGAACCCCTAGCTAACAGAAGCCTTGAGGGTTTTCTAGACATCTGAAAGGGCTTAGAGGCATAGGGGTCTCAGGCATAGTCTAGGGTCTAAGCTCTGTTCAGGCCGAGTGTGCCCTAAACACTACTTCCCAAACCCGAGCCCCCTAAACTCTAATCTCTGTTTTAAACCCGGAACCTTTCATCTGGTGAGACTCGTGTCAGGGGGTGTTAGCGGTTGGTTCTTCTTACGTACAGGGTACTTACTAACCATATTCACTTTTTTTGGTGGGCTATAAGTACAGTAATAATTGGGTGAGTACCATGTCATCACCCTTGCCCCCACCCTGCCCCCCTCCCCCCCCCAGCGAGCACAAACCCTGTATGGCTAACCGCAATCTCGGAAACCTTACCCCCCCCCTTCCAAACTGTGTTTGGTCAGAAATTATTTGACTTCGAACATCCCCACCCTCTCTTGGTAGAGATAGTCTGGGGTAGGGCACTCCGGGGACACTCTGGGGTTGGGCACGAGACTCTGGGGTTGCGCACGAGTTGGGCACTTCAGGGAGACTCTGGGGCTGGGCAACTCCGCGGACACTCTGGGGTTGGGCACTCCCTGGGCACTCCAGGGAGATTTTCAGGCAGACTCTCTAGAGTAGGGCACTTCAGGCACACTTCGGGGTTGGGCACTCCAGGAAGGAGCGAAGAGTAGACCGGGCGAGGAGAGTTCCGCGCGAGGAGAAGAGTTGAGTTTAAAATCTAACAACCCCACACCGAGGGTGGGGAACAAAACTTCGAACAACAATGAGAATGATGTTTGAATATGAACAAGAACAAGACTCCTCTGTTCTTAAAATTTTCAGTGTTCGGGTTGCCATTCTGAATATTGACATTCGAGAACAAGCGCAAACTCCTGGAAGAGGTGGGTCAAGTCCGGGCCGAAGATGCGACGCGCTTCCTCGAGCGTCGTCTCGCGAGATTGCTGCCTGGCATGGGTTGGAGAGTGGCTTCTGAGTCCAACAAAATGTGGATTTGCAATAAGAAGTCTGCAAAGGTATCTTGTCCCTAAGCCCTACACCCCAAATCCTAAACCCTGAGCCGTAGACTCCATGCATGGCTGCATCTTCAAGCTACGAGTATCCTTTTTGCTTATACCATTCCTTTCTCTCTCACAGCCAACCTACCAGGAAGAATCTGCGTGGTCTACTTTTAGGATGTGCGGCTTGTCTGGCTTGGGGCTTGGGGCGAAAGTGCCTAAAGGATAAGGAATATTCGGCTGTAATGAAGACACCCTCCCCCGCCACCCCACCTCCCCGAAAAGATCACCTCTGCATGTACGCGTCTGGGTGCTCAGATGGAAGCCCTAAGCGGGGTCTCCCCCCCAGCAGCCCGAAAATAAGAAGGACAAACACACACACACATACAAAACCCTAAACCCTTAAACCCCTAAACCAAAAACCCAACAACTCCGGCCGAGGCGGCTGATTGTTCAGCCGCTTGATGTTCGCAAGGAACTCCTTGGCAGCTGGGGCCGCTGCTTTTCTTTTGGGGTTTAGGGTTTGGGGTTTGTTAGGACTTGGGGTTTAGGGTCAGGGTTTTAAGGCGGTTTAGGGTTTAGGGAGAGGGCTTAGGGTTTAGGGTTTAGGGCTTAGGGGGTTTAGGGTTTAGGGCTTACCATCCAACTTAGAGCACTGTTCGCTAAAAGCCTCAGCATCTACGACACAAAGCTCTGCAAACCGCCCCTAGACTCGACCTTAAACAGCAGTCGCAAGGAAATGCGCCCGTAAACCCTCAATCCTCACGTTTGAAGGCAGCTGAGGATACAGGGTTTAGGGTGAAGCGTCTGCGCTCCCTCAGGCTGGAAAGTTCATGGTCAGATTGCAGTGAATGAAATGCTTGGAAAGCTGGAAAGCCGAAAGCCGAAACCCCAAGCAGGAACTCCTGAAAGGCCAGTCCTACCCCCTAATGGGTTTAGGCTTAGGGTTGAGGGTTTAGGCTTTACCCTGAACCCTAAATTCGGAGGGTTGCGGCCACTAATGCTCCTTACAAAACGAGCAAAGTTCAGGGCAACGTGCACCTGAGCCAACCCACAAGTCATCTTCCGAGACGCGTTGAAGGCTTCGTACGACAGGCTGTTGCGAGCCTGCCAAGCACCCTCACAACCTCAAAAATCCCACCCTAAATCACCCAGCTGCCAAGACCCTAAAACCCCCAAACCCCTAATCCCCAAGACTTAAGGACCCCGACGCCCCACACCCCTTTAAGGCCCTCAACCCCAAAACCCTCCCAAAACCACCCCGCCTGAGCCCGGAGCCTCCAAGCAGCCGTACTGGGTGCTGCCCAGATGTGGGGTTAGGTTTTCGGGCGGTTTAGTATTAGGGTTCAGGACTTTTCGGAGTAGCGTCCCAACATAGCCCCTGTCACACCCTCCTCCCATTCGTTCTCCGTTTGTACTGGCATCCAGACAGGGAAAGAGACGAACAGAACGATCGTCTTGGGTGTCGAAGTCCTACGCCCGTCCTTAACATATTTCATCATTAAGCCCTGCCTGCAAGCCCCAGAAAAGCACCATCCCTGAAGCGTGAAAGAATACTCTGTCTCACTTTCGACACTGCGGATATGAGATCACATGCTACTATACTCCCCTTAGAACCATAATAATAACATTTTAAGACCCTCTTGGGTTTTAGAAAAACAAAAATTTAAAATAACTCCCAAGGGGGACATAGGCTATTGTAGTCTAAATACCCAAAACCCTAAACCATCCTAAACCCTAAAACCTGAACCCTAAACGCTAAATACTAGCCTCAGAGGCAGACCCCAGCGCCTGCCGGAAAAACTGCTTTCCGTCAAGCGGAGCAGGACCCGTCGTCGGCTGGGCAGTTTGCGCGCTAGGGGCGGGGTGGAGAAGGGGGGGACGTAGGGTTTAGGGTCTAGGGTTTCGGGTTTAAGGGAGGGGGGCTTAGGGTTTCGGGATTAGGAGTTTGAGGCTTAGGGTTTGGTTCTCTGCATATGGTTGCAGCAGGACCGAGGACATCTTATTCTTCAGGGCCAGAAATGCAGGAACCCCGAACCCCCCTAAAGCCAGCAACGAACGCTAAACCCACCAAAAACCCTAAACCCACCCAAAACCCTAAACCCAGCAAAAACCCAAAACCCACCCAAAACCCTAAACCCAGCAAAAACCCTAAACCCACCCAAAACCCAAAACCCTAAACGCTAAACTCTATGGAAGGCTTCGATTGCACGCGTTGAGTCTTCAGGATTTGTGGGTTCCGCGGTCGGAAGGTGCAAGCACGTTATCAAACCTTAGGGTTTAGGGTTCAGGGTTTAGGGTTTAACTCTAAATGCCCTAAACCTTCGGGCAGTGGTCGATACAAACTTCTGGGAGCATCAAGAAAGCATAGTAAGTGTTTCGGCTGTAGGGTCTTCAACAAGCTCCTAAGAGAAGCCAATGGCGGTATAGGGTACTCAATTGTGGGCACGTTCCTCCCATAACTTTGGGTCGTTCCTTCCCCCCTCAACAACCAAGGACGTAGAAAAAGACACCCTAGAGTCTGGAGTCTTAGAGCTTGGGTCGTTTAGGGTTTAGGGTTGAAGGTTTTAGGGTTTAGGCCTACAATAACAAGAGCCCAGCCGCGTCTAAAGCTCAACCGTTTGCTAGCCGAGACCCTGAAAATCCTAAACCCCAATCCTTAAAACCTAAAAGCCCTAACCCAAAACCCAAAACCCTGAACCCCAAGAACCCCAGCCTTCAACCCCAAAAAAATCTAAACCCCAAACCTTGATCCCAGAAAGCCCCAAACCCCCAAACGTCAACCTTAAAAGCCCTAAACCCCAAACTTTAAGCCCTAAACCCCAAACCTTCAACCCTAAACCCCTCAATCCCAAACCTTAAACCCTAACCCCTAAACCCGAAAACCTGAACCCTCAACCCTGGAAACCCCTTAAACCCCAAACCTTTAAACCCTAAACCCTAAACCCTAAACCCTAAACCCTAAACCCTAAACCCCTCCCGCCCCCCCAAGGCAGGCCTCTGCAGGAAGAGGCGGCGGGGCAGCTGAGCCTTCCCATCCGGGACGGTACCTGCTTAGGGTTTGAGGTTTAGGGTTTAGGGTTTAGGGTTTAGGGTTCAGGGTTTGGGGATTAGAGGTTAGAGTAGTTTAGAGTTTAGAGTTCAGGGTCTAAGAACAAGGGTTTAGGGTACCTGACACTCTGTGGGCTTAGATCCTTTTTTGGTGTTTAGGGTGTACGGTCCTAGGAAAAGGGTTTAGGGTTCAGGGTTTAAACAGAAGGGACTGCGAGGGGACTTTTTAGGGCTATCTGGGCCTGTGAGGTTGGAGGTACTACGATGAGAGACTTACAATTGTCAGGTCTAAACAAACTTAAAAACAATCAATGCAATGCGCGGATGTATACATACATACATGCATGCATACATATATATATATATTGATATGTACGTATACCTATACATATACAAATACAAATACATCTACACTAACATGCATATACATACAACTTATATGTTTCGGGCAATAGGGTCTAGGGTCCAGGGTTCACCACGCGCTCGCCGGTACTGATACGCTGAAGTTGAAGCCGGCCCAGAAGCCGTTTTCTACGGGCATGTTGAGGGGCTTTCTGTTCCAGTGTTCAGGCTTTCGGGCGTCAAGTGAGAAGGATTGATTTGCATCGCTGTAGACCTACGGGCATCACTATATGGGTTCAAAGAGTTTGTTCCGTCATATGGTGACGGGCACCGTAGCGTTGCCGAAACTCACACTGCTCTGGCCTATCTCAACATTGCCACCGCCGCCCGTGATCCAACCGCTAAAGAGACACATGCGCCCCCTAAAGCCTAAGCCCGTAAAGTCAAAACCCCAAAGCCCAAACCCTACAGTCCCCCAATCCAAGACCCTAAATCCTAGAACCCTAAAGCCCACAACCCCCAATCCCAAACCCGCCCTGGGAATCCTATGACTGCGGCGAAGGCACGACTCGGGCGTCGTCGGCACAGGCCCTGTTGGGGCGGGGCCTGGGCTGGTGTCAGGTTCTGGTTTCGGGTTTGCGGTTTAGGTTTCCTAAGCCCTAAACCTTAAACCCTAAACCCTGCGGTTTGGGGTTTGAAGGGAGCCCTCAAAGCCCCAAAAGCGTGAGAGCTTTCTGGCTTTTTTGGCCGATTTGTGGGTGCTCGCAGCCGGAACCTGCTTTGTGGGGTTTAGGGTTTAGGGTTTGGGGTTTAGGGTGGCTTGACACGGCTTTGCCGAAGCACGGGCAGGTGCGGAAATGATTGTTTTCACCATGACAACTCTTCTGGGGCTCTATCTAAGCTATTCTCCCTTTGGAGGTCCGATACGGGCTTGCAGTGCTGGGCTTTGCAGGGCCTACAAAGTTTCAGGGTTTTAGGGCTTTAGGGTTTGCAGCGGCTGCCGAACCTGAGCGACCGCTTCCCAGTGAGGCTGTGGCGTTGCACCCCACCGAAGGGGACGTCGCCTGATGCAGAGTCTACTATTTGCCTAAGACCCCCCCCCCCCCCCCCAAAATACAAAAAAGACTATCTCTACGTTACCCTTATAAGGAAGAATGTTATATATACATACATATATATATATATGTATATATACACTTTTTTTTTTTGGGGGGGGGGTCCTTAAGCTGGTAGGAGTCTGTAGAGTTTGGGCTTGTTCCCAGAAGGTCTTATTTTATTTGCCTCGAACCACGGCGTTCAGAGTTTCCATACAGGGGCCCTGTCTGCCATACTCAAAAGATCTAAAAATCTAAAGGGTTACGGTAAAGAACCACAGAAGGTGCTAGGTGTAAGCAAGATATGGGGGTGTATGAAAATAGGGGACACCGAAAATAGACGCCCCAACAGTAGGATTCCCGTACAATGAGGACTTCAACCCTCAACCCTGTAAGCGTAAACCCGGACGCTTACACCCTGCAAGCCATGAGCCCTAAACCCTACACCTTCACCCCTGCAAGCTGTAAGCCCTAAACCCATACCCTAAGTCCCAAAGCCGACTAAACCCCCATAATCCCATGAACCAGGAGCCAGGTACAGATTCAGAGCCCAGTTCTCGCCCTAGACTTTCTTCAGGGTTTCGGTTTGGGGCTTATCGGGCCTTTCGGGCTTGTAAGGTTTAGGGGTTTGGGCTTCTAGGGTCTAGGGTTTCCAGGGTCGCAAGCGCTTTCTGTGCTTTGATTTCAACGGTCCGTTCTCTACTCATGGTCTCTTGCGGGCTTTTCGGGTTTAGGGTTATGTTGCACTCTGTTTAGTAGGGGCCTCCTGAATTCAGTTGTGCTGGGCTCTTCCGGATCGTGTCACAGTTTGGTCTAGGGTGGGATTGGGGGTCTAGGGTGGGATGCGCAGATAAGTCGCAAGTCCGAACGCCCCAAGCCTCAGCCCCAAAGCAACCCTGCAAACACACACAGAGAAGAGCCTCGTAGGCGAGAGGGCTTGGTGATGTTTTTCTCGAGGAAAAAAGGAGGTTAGGGTTTAGGGTTTTGGGTTTAGGATCTAAGTCTCAAAATAGTGTCAGGGGGTGGCTATTCAGGGGGTCACGCAAGGTTCCATAAAACTCCCTTAACGCCCTCATCATTCCTCGAGCGCCCTGAACAACCCCTAAACAGCCAAACCCCAAACCCTGAACCCTGAAACCCCTAAAACCCCAAACCCCCCAAACCCTGAACCCTGAACCCTGAACCCTGAAACCCCAAACCCGAAACCCCCAAAACCCTGAACCCTGAACCCTGAACCCTGAAACCCCAAACTCTAAACCCTGAAACCCTAAACCCCAAACCCCCCAAACCCTGAACCCTGAACCCTGAACCCTGAAACCCTAAACCCCAAACCCCCCAAACCCCAAACCCTGAACCCTGAAACCCTGAAACCCTAAACCCGAAACCCCTAAAACCCCAAACAGCCAAACCCCCTAAACCCCCGAAACCCCTAAAACCCGAAACCCCTAAACCCTAAACCCTAAACCCGAAACCCTAAATAAACCCCAAACCGTTTGGCGGCCCCCCTAATTGCCTTGCATCGAGGCAACCGTCATGGGCAGGGCTCCAGCGAGGTAGTCGTCCCTCATGTAGAGCTTGGAGTCCTAGCTCTTAGGGGTTTTAAGGGTTAAGGGTTTAGGGTTTAGGGTTTAGGGTTTAGGGTTTAGGGGTTTTTAAGGGTTTGGAGGTGGGTTTAAGGGTTGAAGTTTAGGGTTTTAAGGGTTTGGAGGTGGGTTTAAGGGTTGAAGGGTTCAAAGGGATTAAGGGTTGGGGAGTCCTGGTTGAAGGGTCTATGGGTTTAAGGGGTTTGAGGGTTTGCCGGTTGAAGGGTTTGCGGGTTTAAGGGTTGAAGGGCTTACCTGACTAAGGGTTCAAGGGTTTAGTGGTTTGAGGGGTCTAAGGGTTTGCGGGTTTGAGGGTTGAAGGCTTTGAGGGGTCTAAGGGTTCAAGGATTTCAGGCTTTAAGGGTTTTTTGAGTGTTGGGCCGCTTGTATCTTCTGCCTGGAGTCCTGGTCCTGGGGCCTGTTGTCAATGTTGTGTTGAGGTTTCAGGGGACTCATGCCGAGGGTTTAGGGTTTAGGCTTTGGTCACTGGGGTTGACATAAAGCTTGGCACCCTAAACGCAAAGTTTCCTAGAACGATAGTTGCCCCACTTATAACCCCAGTGATAAAGGCCTACACGGCCTAAGGCCTAAACTGAACTGTTGTGGTTCAGGACCTATATAGCCATACATATAGCCCCAAGTAGGCCCTACACCCCAAAAACCTAAACCCCAAACCCCGAAACCCCAAACCCTAAACCCCAAACCCTGTTCGTCCTCGCTCCTGAAACCTCTTGTTACCCTACAAATAAACCCCCCCCCCCCCCCCCCCCAACAAATTTCCCCAGTGATAGAAGCCTAAACCCGAAAAGTTCGCTGTTCCCCCCCCCCCCCCCCACCACACACCTCAAGTACCAGAGGCCCTAAGCCCTAAGCCCTAAGCCCTAAGCCCTAAGCCCTAAGCCCTAAGCCCTAAGCCCTAAGCCCTAAGCCCTAAGCCCTAAGCCCTAAGCCCTAAGCCCTAAGCCCTAAACCCGCCCGCCACCCTCTCACCTCTGTTGGGTAGGCGGGCGCAGTCGAGCGCTCAGCGAGACCATGGCAGGCTCTGCTCGAGCTGCAGAGCCTGCCCTTAAACCTTCAAGTAAGCAGTGGGAAAGCAGCGGGGCCTTAAACCCTCCCAGTAAGCAGCGGAGTCTTAAACCCTCTAAGTAAGGGAAGCCTTAAACCCTGCGGGGGACCTTAAACCCTCCAGTAAGCAGGGAGGCCTTTAACCCTTCCAGTAAGCAGGGGGGCTCAACCTTTCCAGTAGTAGCCGCGCCCTGCCAAGAAACCCCAGATCCTGTGTCTTGGCCCCAAGTGAGCCCCAAGCTGCAACCTATTCACGCCTGAGTTTTCTATGAGAGGGCCCTTCGGCCCTGACCGTCCCCTTCGCAAAAACCTGAAAGGGGTATCCTTTGCCTCATGGCCTCCCAAGTGAACCCCGATCGGGTATGAGGGGGCCCTTCGACCCAGACCGCCCCCTTTGCACAAACCTGGGGGTATCCTTTTGAGTTGTGAATGGTTGGCTTGGCTTGGGCTGGCTCCGGTTTGGTTTCGCAGTGAGTTGTGATTGGGTGGCCTTGGGGTGGGCATGTCTTCACACTATTGCGTTCAGCTGACCCGTGCTACACCCTAAACCCTAAACCCTAAACCCTAAACCCTAAACCCTAAACCCTAAATCCTAAACCTCCCCTCCCTCCACAAACCCTCTACAGTGGGCTGTCCTCGGCCGCCTCGCCAGATAGCTGCTCATCCGAGATGGACTCTAAGACCTGTGAGATGTCGGTTTAGGGTTTAGGGTTTAGGGTTTAGGGTTTAGGGTTTAGGGTTTAGGGTTTGGGGTAAAGGGTTTAGGGTTGGGGTTTGGTGTTTGGGGTTTAGGGTTTAGGGCTTGGGGTATAGGGTTTGGGGTTGGGGGTTTGATACAGGCCACAAGCCCTACATGAGCTAGATTCTCCCCAAATCCAGTCCCGCCAGAGGCTCTACCCTAACCCCCCCCCCCCCCCCCCTCCCGCCGACCCTTTGCTACTATTTGCCTGCTTGAGTATCCCCCCCCACCCCCCTCCCCCCACCGAAAACAAAAACAGCAAATTTAGCCGTACGGGGAAGATAACTTTGATTTTGTTGGGTGGTTCTTAACTTGGTAGCCCAGTAACCATACTATAATAAGAGCACCCTTTTTGGCTTGACTATCTTACAAGGGAACCCAGAAGAAAAAGCAGGGTAAAGGGCACCACTGCGCTACCAAGTTCCGCAAACAGTCGCAGATCCTTCCAAATCCAGTGCCGCCAGGAGGCTCGTTTCTTCAGACCCTCCAGGCGCTGTAGCTGCCTACGAAGCTGCTGGACCTTAGGATGTCTTTGGGAGTATTTTGTTGGGTGCTTTGGTTTAGGGTTTAGGGCTTAGGATTTAGGGTCTTCAAAACCCGAAATCCTGAGCCCCCAAAAGCTTCTTCAGGTTTTAGGTTTTGGGCTCGCAGGTGTAGGTACGTAGGGTCGACGGTCTAGGGGGGCGAACGCCTCCTCTACCCAAATAAAGGCTTGCAAAAGTCTTCGCAAGGTGCCGCGGGGCAACTTGTTTCGGGATGTTTCTGTGGACCCTTCACCTTTACGAGGATGCTGCCTCTTCTTTCCGGCAAGCAGAGAAAACCAACCCAGCTGCATGGGCGCCTTCACATGACACAACTGGGGTGCTGTCCTTTCGCAGAGTCCTGCTAGAAGAAGGAGGCGGCTATCAAAATTCCCCCTCCAAGCCCTAAACCCTAAACCCTCAACCCTGGACCCCAAAGAGCTAGCAAGATAAACGACCTACTGCCGACCCTCGCCTGCTTGTTTAGGACTGCTTCTTCTTGCCCCCCAGGGCAGCAGCTTCAGGCTTCCTTCCCTAAACCCTAAACCCTAAACCCTAAACCCTAAACCCTAAACGCTAAACGCTAAACCCTAAACCCTAAACCCCAAACCCTATGCCCTAAGCATTGAACCCTAAACCCCAAGCTTTCTCTGTCCAGGTGAGACAAACCCCCCAAACACCCCTAAACTCTCAGCTGCCCTAAACCCTAGGCCCTAAACCCTAAACCCTAAACCCTAAACCCTAAACCCTAAACCCTAAAGACCGAACCTTAAATCTCTCAGCTCCTGGCTGTCTTAAAGAGTTCCTTGTTCTCCTCCGCGAGCTGCTGCGCCTCGAGATGGAACGTAGGGTTTAGGGTTTAGGGTTTAGGGTTTAGGGTTTGGGGTTTAGGGTTTAGGGCAAAGGGTTTAGAGTTTAGAGTATAGGGTTTAGGGTGTAGGGTTTATATTGAGGGTTTAGGGGTTAGGGCATGGGTTATAGGGTTGAGGGTTCATGGTATAGGGTACAAGGTTTAGGGCTAGGATGATCGTGTTTCCTGAACGTGCGGGGTCACGGTCTAACGGGTCGCCAGCACCCCACACTTAATGGTGCTTTTACTAGATGCGAGACTAACCCAGGAATAAAAGGCTGGGCTTTTTTGATTTAACGGGGATTCTAAGGGAACCCGAACCCTTAAACAAAGGGAACAATAGCCTACTCTGGACCCTAGCTTAAGCTACACACTTGGGATGTTCCCCGTCATATGAACAGTCCTTACTAAGGATTATCATGGAGGGTACTATGATCCAGGGTTTAGGGGTTTAGGGTGTTAGGGTGTAGGGTTTAGGCTTTACAGCAATGCTGTGACAACAAATCGATCGAGCTGAGGCTGCCTGGACTTTGAGACATCCCTCCTCGGGATCCCTTATTCAGGGGCCTCCTCCCGTATCAGTTGGGATGCCCTCAGTGTCGTCCGCCCCTGCCAAGGGCCTTAACTCTATTTCCCCCTCCCCCCCACCCCGCAAGGTTCCCCCCATAACTAAGTCTATTTAGGGATAACTAAGCCGAAGGATATTGAGCGGAGAACCTAGGGGGGGTTCTATAGAGGGGGGTAGCAGGGAACCCATAAATTCTTCCTTTTGCCCCTGCCAGTGTCGCTTCCACTTCCCAGGGTCTTCCCCACCTTGGCCGCGCCATTCGTCATTCAAACCCTAAACCCTAAACCCTAAACCCTAAACCCTAAACCCTAAACCCTAAACCCTAAACCCTAAATCGCCATTGATCCTGACTTATGCTCTTTCGGTAATTTTGCAGCTTTTCACGGCCTTAAGGAAAGAGGGCACCTTAAGGCCCTCCGGGATCCCTGAAAGGGTTTAGGGTTTAGGGTTTAGGGTTAAAACCCTGAAGAAGTGTCTATGCGTGGTTTAGGGTTTAGGGTTTAGGGTTTAGGGTTTAGGGCTACCGAAGTCATATATCGATGCCCACCTCCTCCCACGTGCAACATCATGCAAACACTGCCAGAGTGTGCAGGGGCTTGCAACAGTAACTCCCGAGGATGGTGGTGTTCTCTAGTCCGTTTTGGGCTTCGCGCCTTTGAAGCTCTCGGAATCAAAGGGTTTCCCCGGAACATGTTTTGGCAGCTTTTTTTTGGCAGAAGCCCGCAATTTCCCTAAGCCCTAAGCTCCCTGAACTCCCTAAGCGCGCGTGCGCGTGCAGTGGATGGCCTTCTGATGGCCTTCGACCAGCTCGACCTGATGTGTTCACAGACTCTCTCTCTCTCTCTCTCTCTCTCTCTCTGTATATAGTATACATAAAATAGTATAGGGACTCTCTCTCTCTCTCTGTATATATAGTATACATAAAATAATATATGGATCACATACTCTCCCCCCCCTCCCCTCTCCGACCAAAACTGCCCTCAACAGCCCAAGTGAGGCTTAGTGAAGGGTTTCTTGGGTCTTCCGCAATAACTTCCACCTCCCCCTCCCCCTCCCGGCCTAGGCGAGAGTGCGATGTTTAGCGGGCGCCGCCTACCCACGCTTACCCTAAGCGTAGGAAGCCCTCACTGTTGACACTGTTTGGGAAATGACAAAAATATTTACACACATGCATATATATATATATACATATATATATACACACATATGGAATAGATATAGATATAGATATAGATATAGATATAGATATAGATATAGATATAGATATAGGTTATGTATATATATATATATATCGATATACATGCATATGTATGTATATATATATATATAGACATTGCATATACATATGGGTTCGTGACGATCATTCATAGTTCTGCTTTTGCTTACGCACTAATCAAGAGCCTCCAGAGCCATGCTGCCTCAAGGGAGGTGCTGCCTGAATTTGTGCATGCTGTCTCAACTGCACGCGTGTGCCTCCTGCACGCACGAGTGGTTTAATTACGGCTAAGGGCTTAGGGCTTAGGGTTTAGGGTTTAGGCTTTCCTAAACCCTAAATTAAACCCTCAGCCCTAAGCCGATGCAGTACGCAACTCGAGGCAGCATGGCTAGGGAGTGGACTCAGCCCTCGGTTGTCAAACGGCTCCCTAAACCCCAACATCTAAGCCCCTCGCTATGCCGTGATCCCTACATCGTAAAAAGCCTAACACCATACTAAACTCGGAACTCTGAGCCCTAATTGAACTCTCAACCCGCAATCCCGATATAAGCCCGAAACTCGAAAACCCTAAACCTCAAACCCTTCCGGCTCTAAACCTACACCCCTAAACCCCTGCGAACCCTAAACCCTAAACCCTGCAAACTCTAAACCCTCGCGCGACGCTTCATGCCTCGAGCGCGGAGTTCTTGCGCTGTAGAGAGGCCGCCTGGTTCTTCTGCTCCTGCTTGAATCTTGGGAGTAGCCCTAAACCCTAAACCCTAAACCCTAAACCCTAAACCCTAGGGATCATCCTCCGAGCTTTAGACCGGTTTAGGGTTTTGGGCGCAGGATCTGGGGACTTTCGGCTTGACGGGGCTTAGTTGCCTCAGGTAAGCCTCTGCTGAACTACCTCCTCAAATTCACTTACCCTGGACTTTCCCTCAACCAAGACTGACAACCCGAACCCGAACCCCCCCAACCCCCCCCCCCAAACTCCCGCACAAACTCATCCCTCCCCCTGCTGCGTGGGCAAAACCCTAAACCCCAGGAAACCCTAAGCCCTGAAAAACCCCACAGTGCACCCTGAAAGCCCTAAAACCACCAAAACCGCTGAAACTCCCCCAAAACCTTAAAGCTACGTGAGCAAGCATCTACCGCGGTCTCTCTCAAGCAGGGTCACCTCACCCGTCAAACCCAGAATCCTAAAACTGAAAGACCCCAAAGCCCAAAAAAGCCTCAAACAGCCGTAAAGGAGAAGAAAAGAATCAGTCTAAAAGACGCTGCCCGTAAGAACCCGGCACCCGAACAAAGTTAGTTCGCCATTTCGAGGGCCAAAAGCCGCCCCTTAAGAACCCTCAAAGATAAGAGCCCTCGAGCCATAAACCCTAAACCCTAAACCCTAAACCCTAAACCCTAAACCCTAAACCCTAAACCCTAAACCCCCTTAAGAGCCCTCAAAAAAGGGCGCCTCGTAGCTCAGGCGAATGCCTCTGAGCTCCTGCTCCAAGGTCTGCACCTCTGCAGGCCGCTTTGTGTTTTTTTGTGTATCGTAAGTAGAAACAACATAAATATAAATATAAAAATAAATAAATAAATAAATATAAAAAATATATATATATATATATATATATATGTGCGTGTGTGTATATGTATGTGTATATATATATATATATATCTATATATATATATATGTATATGTGTATATGTATATATACATACCTTACATACATATATATGTATATAGTGCTTTCTTTGTTGGTTCTTGTTGCTTTTCGAGTTTAAGGCCTGTGGAGTTTAGGGTATGGGGCTTGTATTTGCTGTTTCTTGTTTGTTTTGGGTTGAGGGTTTTATGGGGTTGAGGAGATTTGTACGGTTTGGGGGGTTTCGCGTTATGGAGCTTAGAGTCTAGACTTTCTAGGGTTCATAGGGTTCCTAAAAACGCGGGGTTCTCGTGAGTCGTGAAGGAACTTATACTGGCTGTGGCACAAATAAAGGTTTACTCACTGCTACTGTGGATGATGGACAAAATCTTGCATGAGCCCTACGTTACACGTGTGCGACGGATGGTAATCGAGCTCCCCGCGCCCCTCGAATTTCAATGCTGCGTGCGCATTTGGCTGATGCAGGATTTCGGTCATTCACACACATGCCCTTTTGAAGCATTGCAAGGACAGCAACGCTAAGATTCAGGGTTTGGAAGGGATGACCTGCAGATTGACGCTGATGCAGGATCTCGTCCATCAACAGTCCGGCGACTGGCAAGTTTTCGGAAACTCTGGTCTCTAGTCACGGCTGAGCAAAGTCAACTTCCCGCGGCTGAGGGCCGTATGTGAGGGGCCAGGATGGGGGCAGAAAGTCCGGAATATGGTATTCTTCAAGTTTCAAATTTGTTTCCATAGTTGCAAATTAGTTTCCAAGCAGTTTCAAATTAGTTTCAAGTTCCAGTTGCAAAAGCGCTGTTAAGGGGGAACTGCAATTTCTGTCCGCGCTTTTTGAAAACCAGGAACCTCTAAGATTCCTGCATGTTTTTGAATTTTGCATAGAAAAATGCAGTTTCCCCTGAACAGCGATTTTGCAACTGGATTTTGAAACTATGTTGAAACTAATTTGAAACTACGGAAACGAATTTGAAACTTGAAAAACGTGGCATTTCTGCTCTCTGGCGCTTGGCCACGCCCGAGCAAGAGGAGAGCTCAGGCTTGAAGCTGGTTTAGGGTTTAGGGTTTAGGGCGACTTGCTTCCCGAAAGCCATTCCAGCAACAACTCTCGCCAAGGCAGCCGCGCAGTCACGAGTCAGTAAATTATCTTGTCCGAGACTGTCTTACGGTGGGGCTCCCCAAGCCCCAAATTCTAAACCGTGGTGTTCCAGGTAGGGGTCCTTTGTTGCTAAATAATGGGGCTTTGGGGAGTCAGCGTGCCATTTAGGGTTTCGTGGGTTTAGTGTCCAGGGGCATTGAGGCGAACTCAACGCTTAGGGTTTGGGTCCGGTGCAAAGGGTTCGGGGCCGCAAAGATCGCTGCTGAACCCGCCACCGCAAAACCGAAGCCATCGATGCGAGACCGACTAGGATTTAAGAGGATGAGGGCTTCAGCTGTCTAGGGCTCAGGGCTTAAGACTTTTAAGGTTACCTCAACTTCGAAGTGTGTGCTTCGGCTGGAATTCAAACCAGCCCGAGATCCTAGATCCTAAACCCTCTCTCTCTCTCTCCCCCCTCGCCCCAGCCCATACCAAGAGCGTGCCTTGCTATTGTAGGCGTTTTGGATCATTCGGAAGCCGAGCGCCAGCTGGTCCTGCAGCGGAGTCGGTTCTTATCTCTCAACCCCAAAACCCGAAACCCTAATCCCCAGACCCTAAACCCTAAACCCTGAGGCCTTTGACTTTCTTGTCCATTTTGCTCGAGCGACCACAGCTGAACTCTGGGCTTCCTCATGTTTTTGCTAACTTGTGGGACGCGCACCCAGAGAGCCCCAAAAAACCCCTTAGTTGAGGAATATTCATATACCTTAAACTACATTTTAGGGATCCTTAGTCTGATTTTAAGGTATACCTTAATGAAGGGGTAACCTAAACTATATAATTAGGGAGGCTCAGGAGCAGTATGTTTACAAGCTTTTGGCCAATATCCGGACTCCAAAAGCCTGAGCCCTAAGTCCCAAACCTCAGCACAATGTCACGACCCTGAGTGTTCCTCCAACTGCGCTTGCGGGATTAGTTCTCACAGCCCCCCCAGGATCTAGAAAGTAGCAGGGTTTAGGGCCAAGCCTAGATGGGAGATACTTGGGCCTTAAAGTACCTCCTATACAAGGACTTCGGGGGCCAAGTACGCAACAAGGAGGTACATGGACCCTACCCTAAACCCTAAACCCTAAACCCTACTTAGACCCCAAAACCCTATACAGGATACTGAGCTGGGTTTATCCTAAAGCCTAAAGCCCAAAGCCTAAACGGCTTGGGGCTTCGGGGTTTGGGGGTTTAGGGTTTAGGATTTAGGGTTTAGGGTTCTCTTACGCCCTACAACTCGCCAGCCATGCCCCGCCATGCCTCGTGCTGCTCTGGCAGACTGGACCTGAAAGCTGGCGAAGGCTCCACTTGGAGGTTCATGGTACTCAATATACAGGGTTTAGGGTTTAGGGTTTAGGGTTTAGGGTTTAGGGATGCCAATGATAACTCTACTCATATCCCAATTATACCCATCTTCGGGCACTTAAGGGGCTTATAGGCGGCTTGTAAGTACAGCTGCAATTGGGTTTTACGTCCCATGAACTCTAAGGATGGTTTTAACCCCAATAAGGAAGAACACAAGATGTCTCCAAGGGCATACTCAGACTACACAATCCTCGTTGAAGCAGCAGCCCTCCTGCACATATGCTTGAAGATGACAGTCGTCGCACGGCCGCACGAACTGCGGTGCTTTCGGCACCGAGCCTGGCGGCGGATCCGAGGCCGCCTCTTGTGGCGTCTCCCTGTATGCAGGTATCGGGCCTTGCCACGACCCAGGTGGGAACTGGTTGGCGGCCCGCCCATCGGCATGTGGAAGGGGCCCTTACACGGCATGGAATTTGCCGGAGCGGGCGTTTGGGGGAGGGACCTCAATGGGTACATCGGGGAGGTGTTGCGGCTACTTAAGAAAAAGAACTTTACCAGAGGCAGAGGTGTGTGTGTGTCTCTGTGTGTGTGTGTGTGTTTGCGCGTATGCATATATATATATATATGTATATACGTATTTGTACGTATGTATATGCATGAGGGTTATGTTATAGGGTAGCAGGCCCATCCTTGAAAAGAAGCAACTTCAAGCCCTACCTCCGCCCCCCCCCCCCCCCCCCCCCCCCCCCCCCCCCCCCCCCCCCCCCAAATGCTGTAAGTTGCCTTGAGAACCAGTCCTCAAGCCGAATGGGACTAGTTACGGGGCTCTCCAACTTCTGGGCCCCTGCTGGTGTTGTTGGGTATCCCGGAGGTCTCCTCTACATAAGGCTCCGAATCTTAACGGGACCCTAAACCCTAAGCCCTAAGCCCTAAGCCCTAAACCCTAAACCCCAAACCCTAAACCCTAAACCCTAACAGGACTGTAAGGTAGATCATCTCCCCTTCTTTCCTCGACCCTACAGCCGAAAGCCTGGACTTCCCCAACCCCTGCAACTCCCGAAGCCCGACTATCCGGAACCCTGAGCCCTAAAGCTCCCCCAGTTTCGAGAACCCTAAGCGATGAACCCCACTTTCTAGAGACCCTGATACCCTACACCCTCCTTTCTCTCGAAGCCTGATACCCTAAACCCCGAAGCCCCTAAACCCTAAACCCTAAACCCTAAACCCTAAACCCTAAACCCTAGACCCTAGACCCTAAACCCTAAACCCTAAACCCTAAGACCTAAACCCTAAACCCTCAACCCTAAACCCTTAGTCTGAGCCCCGGAAGTGGCGAGCCCGAGCTCACGGCATGCCAAATGCGGCCGGATCCGTGCCGCTGCCTCCCTGAGATTGGAGGTACTTGAGGGCTTGAGGGTTTGGGGTTTTAGGGTTCAGTTCAGGGTTTAGGGTTTAGGGTTTAGGGTTTAGGGTTTAGGGTTTAGGGTTTAGGGTTTAGGGTTTAGGGTTTAGGGTTTAGGGTTTAGGGTTTAGGGTTTAGGGTTTAGGGTTTAGGGTTTAGGGTCTAGGGGTTAGGGGGTTTAGGGGGTTCAGGGGGTTCAGGGGGTTCAGGGGTTTAGGGTAGTTTAGGGTAGTTTACCCTGAGCTTGGAGGTAGTTGAGGGCTTAGGGTTTAGGGTGGTTTAGGGTAAGTTAAGGGTAGTTTAGGGTAGTTGTGAGGGTTTAGGGTGGTTTAGGGTAGTTTAGGGTTTCAGGGTTTCAGTTTGGGTTGAGGAACGCACTCGCATTTCGCCTTTGTTGGGGTTCAAGGGTTCTCAAGATTCACAGGGTATGTATGGGGGTTTGGGGCAGGCACTTGCATGTCACCAAAACCAAGCTTGAAGACAAGATCATTTTGGGGTTTAACAAGGTTGATAAGCCATCTTCCTACCCACAAAGCCACAGAGCAAGGGCACCGTGCAGTGTTATGGCTTATGGGCACCCCCCTTGTCATTGATGCCTCACACTCAAGGCTTAAGGCCACCCCCTGCTCATCCAACAGCTGTGTCTGGATGCGCTTTTGACCCTCGATGGCTTTGAGACAAGCCCCCTTTTCGTGCTGCTCCAGCTTCATCACTGTCCCGGGTTACGTTCGGTTATGAGCCTTTGTAGGTCTGTCAGGCGCATTTTGTGCGCTTCAAGAGGTTGCTCCAGCTTTCTTCTTGGGCTGGCTGCGAAGCTACCGGCTTGAGCTGCCAGCCAAGAGTTCATGACAGCATCAAGCTGTAAGAGTTGTATCGTAAATGACCCGAAAACCCTACAACCTGAAACTACCCTAAGCTACCCTGAGCTACCCTAAAGACCGAAAACCCTAAACTATTTCAAAGTACACTAAACTACCTTTCTTTCTGTCTTATGAAGCCTTCGCTTTCGCTTTCGCTGACTGCGTGCCGCACGAATGGTGCAGGGACCAAAGCTACCCTAAGCTATCCTAAACGACCCTATAAACGACCCTAAAAGACCCTAAACCCTAAGACCTCAACCTTAAACCCTAAACCCTGAAGCCGAAACTCCAAAAACCCTATACCCTAAAACCCTAAAAAACCCGAAAAAACCCTGAAAACCCGAAAACCCTATACCCTATACCCTAAATTACCCTAATGCTTAAAGGCGTGCTAAACCCTAAACCCTAAAACCCTTAAAAACCCCTAAAAAACTCCTGTTTCTTAAGAAGGTGTGCGGAGGTGCCTCCATGGCTGCTGGCCGGCGCTGCTGAGCCTCGCGCGGTCCCAAGGCCCCCGTCTCTGAAAACACATAAGTTTAACCCTTGTTGGGTTCTTGAGGGAGGGTTTAGGGTTTAGGGTTTAGGGTTTAGGGTTTAGGGTTTAGGGTTTAGGGTTTAGGGTCTAGGGTTTAGGGTTTAGGGTTTAGGGTTTAGGGTTTAGGGTTTAGGGGTTTAGGGGTTTAGGGGTTTAGGGGGTTTAGGGTTTAGGGTTTAGGGGTTAGGGTTTAGGGTCTAGGGTTTAGGGGTCTAGGGTTTAGGGTTTAGGGTCTAGGGTTTAGGGTTTAGGGTTTAGGGTTGAGGGTTGAGGGTTGAGGGTTTAGGGTTTAGGGTTTAGGGGTTTAGGGTTTAGGGTCTAGGGTTTAGGGTTTAGGGTTGAGGGTTTAGGGTTTAGGGTTTAGGGTCTAGGGTCTAGGGTCTAGGGTTTAGCTTAGGGTTTAGGTGAGCAATCCAAATTGAAGTTCAAAGCCTTTGTAGGGCTTCAGGGTTTAGGGCTTCGGGTTTAGGCGTTTAGGGGTTTCGGGTAACAACCCTACTAAAGTTTAGGCCTTAGTTTTGTGTTTAGGGCTTTAGGGTGTTTGTGCTTGTGGGGTTTTGGGCTTTTAGGACTTTAGGGTTTTAGGGTTTAAGGGGTTTAGCGCCTTTAGGGTTCTCGGGTTTCGGTTCTAAGGGTTTTTTGGGGGGTTTTTATGCTATCCCCTGAAGCCTTGTAGATCCTAAAAGCCCTGCACCCGGTGGACCGCGCACTAAGAACTCAATCTATGGGTCCTTAAGGGAGGGGCGTCATGGAGCCTTTGGGAGGAGTGGGGAGTATTGTGGAAGATTGGGCCCTCTTGACTGCTTCATATTGAGAATTTAAATTTGTATTCCTTATTGGGTTTAAGTACCCTTAAAAATGTAAAATGTTGCCCAACTATGACCTAGTTGAACCCCTCTCCCTTACGGAACCTATAAGTTTAGGCTTGAGGGTTCAGGTTAACCGCTGAGGTTACGTACCCCCAACCCGCCAAACCCTGAAGCCCGCAACCGTGAACAAAACAACCCCTCAAAACATCCGACCCTCAACCCTTAAAATCCTAAACCCTGCTAACCCTGAAAACCTTGAAACCGATAAAGCCCTTCAAACCCTTAAAGTCCTTAACGCCCTAAACCCTAAACACCCTAAACCCTACAAGTAAGCCGAAGCTGCGAAACCCTAAACTTAAAGAATACCTCAAGCCCTGAAATCTCTCTCCTCCCTAAAAACATACAATCCTGAATTTCGAGACCCTCAACTCTAATTGTCAACCCGAAACCACAACGCCCCGGAACCCTAAACTTCGAAACCCTAAACCAGCAAAAGCCCTCAAACTCAAAATCCCAAATGCCCTTAAAACCCTACAAAACTAAACTTCAAAACCCGAAACCCGGGAACACTCAAACTCAAAGCCCTAAACACCTTTAACCGTAATCCTAAACTTCTAAACCGCAAACAGCCTCAAACCCCAAGCCCAAACAACCCTCAACCCCAACAATCCTGCAGCCCTAAACTTCAAAACCTTGAACCCAGAAAACCTAAACCCCAAAATTCCTCAAGCACGACAAGCCCTACAACAGCAACCCTAAACCCAAAAACCTAAGCCCCAAACGGCGCCTTCCCCCAACGGCGTGCAGCCGCTGCCACGTGCCACGGCTGTCGACTTTCGCCGGAGCCGAGTTGTTCGCAGCCGGCAGAAGAAATTTGAGGGTCCCGCGGTCCCGAAAGCCCGAAAAAACCCTAAGTAATCCTGAACCCTAACCCTAAACCCTAAACCCTAAACCCTAAACCCCAAACCCTAAATAATCTTCAACCCTCAACGCCGGTGGGCGAAAGCTTAGGAGTGGGCGGGGGAAAGTGAGGGGTTGAAGGCATCCCTATACCCTAAACCCTAAACCCTAAACCCTAGACCCTAGACCCTAGACCCTAGACCCTAGACCCTAGACCCTAAACCCTAAACCCCAAACCCCAAACCCCAAACCCCAAACCCCAAACCCCAAACCCTGACCCTAAACCCTAAACCCTAAACCCTAAACCCTAAACCCTAAACCCTAAACCCTAAACCCTAAACCCTAAACCCTAAACCCTAAACCCTAAACCCTAAACCCTAAACCCTAAACCCTAAACCCTAAACCCTAACCCTAAACCCTAAACCCTACCCTAAAAAACCCTAAACCCTAAACCCTAAACCCTAAACCCTAAACCCTAAACCCTAAACCCTAAACCCTAAACCCTAAACCCTAAACCCTAAACCCTAAACCCTAAACCCTAAACCCTAACCCTAAACCCTAAATCTCAAACCCTAAACCCTAAACCCTAAACCCTAAACCCTGTGCACTCTCTGGCAGCTCTGTTTTGCGACGCACCTCGGCTTCTCCGTGTCCACTCGGGCCATGTTGGCCCACGGACATGGTTCTCTGCATTCTTACGCATGTACTTCTACATCTAGGGTTTAGGGTTTAGGGTTTAGGGTTTAGGGTTCAGGGTTTAGGGTTTAGGGCTAGACCCAAGAGTAGCCTAGAACTGAAAAGCGGGGGGTGCCCCTTTTGGGTTGAAGGGGCTTTGTAAACGGGAGCCTAAACCCTAAAAGAAAAAGGGCCAGTCCTTTAGTATGTGGGAGGTTGCCGTCACTTTCTGGAAGGGCTTCTTGTTCCTGAACAGAACATGTAGAACAAGTAACAAGGCTACCAGAATACCAGAAACGGCCCATCCTTTCGAGAATCCCTCCCCCCCCCCCCCCCCCCCCCCCCCCCCCCTCCCCCCACCATACATGAATGCACATGATATAAACTGTATGCAGCTTGTTTGCAGAGTTGAAGAGACAAGTGAAGCATTCCGAATTCACGCTTCAGGGGGATGTTGGAAGAACCTAATATGACTACTCTCCGAAACCCTTGAGGAAGTACCCCCGACTCAGGATGCTTCCAAAAACCACCCCAAAACCCTAAACCCTAAACCCTAAAACCTAAACCCTAAACCCTAAACCCGAAACCCTAACCCCTCAGCCCCCTGAGCAGGTCTGCAGATGCAAGCTTGTTGCAAGCACTGCAGGCGATCGGGTCTTGAACTGCGGAAACTCCCAGCCCTGAGCTGCTTGGAGGTTCGGGGTTTAGGTTTAGGGTTTTAGGGTTTGGGGTTCAGGGCGACTTAATAACCCAAATATAGCTGTACTCTGTTGACCCACTTACAAGCCCTTTAAGTGCCCTAATATGGTTATATTTGGCTTGTAAGTACAGATATCATTGGGTTCTTAAGTACCATGCATGAACCTCCAAGTAACAGTCTTGGTACTTGGGGCCCTGTTTGTAGGTACTTGAGCCCTCTTTCTAACCTGCAGGTGTTTAGGGCGATACTGAGTAATCCGGCGTAACCATCAAAGCCCTACGTGCTGATCCCCCTAACCATCCTAAACCCAAAACCCCGAAACCCCAAACCCTAAACACCCGAACCCTAAACACCCTTACATTGGGGTTGGGGGGGGGGGGGTGAGGGGGAATTCTAAACCCTAAGAATCTGGAGTGTCAGAGCTTTGGGCTTCGGGTTCCTTGGACCTCCACATACCTTGGGGCCGGGGGTCCAAGACTCCATCTGCTGCCCGGACGAGTCACTTTGTACTTCGGCCGCTTTGGAGGGTTCAGCCTCCAGTTCAACCCTGAGCCCGAAACCCTGAAACCTCAGCTCTACACCCTGAACCCTAAACCCTATGATCCCAGAACCCAGAACCCAAAACCTGAAGCCTACAGCCTAAACCCCAAATCCCTACTGAACCCTAAACCCTAAACCCTAAACCCTAAACCCTAAACCCTAAACCCTAAACCCTAAACCCTAAACCCTACACCTCCAAGCGCACGAGGATGTGTCGACTGGAAGCTGGGCGGCATCATCGGGCCATCACTTGCCTGGTCGGTTTAGGGTTTAGGGATTAGGGTTTAGGGTTTAGGGTTTAGGGTTTGGGGTCCACGCGCATCGACTACAGGAACAAGGCGCTTCACAACCTCTCCCCCTCAGCCCTCAAGGCCTAAACCCCAAAATTCGGGTTTAGGGTTTAGGGCTAGGGTTTAGGGTTTAGGGTTTAGGGTTTCAGATTTAAGGTTTCAGGTTTAGGGTTGAGGGTATGTCAGAATTCCGGGGATGGTTCCCAGCTCCATTAAGCGCCCCTAGCTGTTTGGAGGTTTCGGGTGTAGGGCTTGGCGGTTCAGTTGTAGGGTTGGGGTCTGCACAAGGTCCCACAATCCTTAAACCCTAAACTGCATACAAGTGGCCAGCTAGGTTTCCGTACCCCGAGGTATTTCCTCACCGACCCATGAGCTCCCAGTTTTAGGTTTAGGAGCCTCGGGTTCAGGTGCTTCGGGTTTAGGGGCTTAGGGGTTTAGGGGTTTAGGGGTTTTGGGGCTTCGGGCTTAGAGGTTTAGGGTTTAGGGGTTTCAGGTTTAGGGCGTTAAGGTTTAGGGTTTAAGGGTTCAGGGCAGGCTAGGGCAGGTAAGGACAGATAAGGGGATGTTAAGGGGTTTAGGGTTAGGTTCATTGTTCCCGGACCCGTTTTGCATGACATTGCAATTGTGGCAGCGCCAACCAACTTGAGAAAGCTAACCCTAAACCCTAAACCAAACGCCCAACGCACTAAACCTGCATAGCAATTGCGCAAGACTAGATTGAGATAGCCATTTGCCCAAAGGGATCTCAGCTTAAACGAGTCCAACACCCTACTCGGAGGCTCATCGCTACAACAAAGGGTTGCAAGGGCAGCTATAGTTACAAGTGGCTATAACCCTAAACCCTAAACCCTAGACCCTAAACCCTAAACCCTAAACCCTAAGCCTTAGTTAGGACACTGCTCATTCAAGAATCTACGTATATCGACCCATGAGGCTTCAAAGTCGGCCTGTTAGTCTCCCCTGCGTGTTTATGGGACTATGGTTGAGGGTTTAGGGTTTAGGCTTGGAGGAAGAGGACCCTAAACCCGAAAACCCTATACCCTGCTCTCGTGCAGTGTTTAGGGCCGGGGGGTTGAGAGGGCTTGGTCTAACCCAACCCCGCGACAGGTACCGCAAACCGGGGTTTTGGGGTTTGGGTCTGGGGGTTAAGTTTAGGGTGTAAGGTTTTGGGGTTTAAGTTTAGGTCTGGGGTTTAGGTAGCCTCATTCAGGGTACTTACAACTACCCATGAACCGTCAAGCAGTCCCGCGCCTAGCCCTTTGCCATCTCCACCTGTGCACGTGAGGGGAAGAACCCTAAACCCTAAATCCGAACAGGCAGAGGCTTTATGTGTTCACTTCTCCTATGGTCTTGTTTGGGGTCCTCATTTAAGGCGACCCCTATTCCTTAAGGTACCCACAAAGGGACATGAATGTAGAGAACTGACCATGAAGGGATTTGGGTTCTACAGGGCTCAGGGTTCTGGATCTTCGAAGTCGGGGCATTATCAAAGATATGTCCCCTCCGGCCTGGTGTTTGTCACCCAAACATGCAAACACTCCAAGGCATTCACCTTCTGAAGTCTGAGATGTCCCTTCTTGCCCAGGAGACAACACCAAGGAAGGAAACTGATGATTCTGCAAGCCCGAGACAGCCAAGAAGCCATTTGGGACAATCGCCCTAAACCATACACCCTAAACCCGAAACCGTAAACCCTAAACCCTAAACCCCGAAACGCTGCGTTCGTCCTTGCTTCGACAGCTAGGAAAGAGCATGGTGCCTGTAAGGGATTTTGTTTTACAATGCAGAGCCTTGTATGCAAAGTGCCGGCAAGGGACGATGGTTGAGAGAACATCGCCGATAAAGCTGGCAACTTACGAAGTGGATGTACTAGTTGTATGTAAGGGAGTAGGATTGAAGAGCGTGATCACGACAAAGTACGTTGACATGCGGAAATTCCCAAGCGAGCGGGCTCTACACCCTAGACTCTAAGCCCTAAAGCTACAGAACCCTAACCCCCACTCAACATTCTGAACAACATAGTACCCTATGCTACTTTTGGGAAACTTTCAGAAACCCTTAAGGGGATCTAAACCCTAAACCCTAAGCCCTGAACCCTAAACCCTCAACCCCAAACCCCAAACCCTAAACCCTAAATCTCAAACCCTAAACCCTAAACCCTAAACCCCAAACCCCAAACCCCAAACCCTAAATCTAAACCCTAAACCCTAAACCCTAAACCCTAAACCCTAAACCCTAAACCCTAAACCCTAAACCCTAAACCCTAAACCCTAAACCCTAAACCCTAAACCCTAAACCCTAAACCCTGAACCCTGCGTGTGGCGCGCGGCCGCCTCGCCGCGGAGCCGACTGTGCCCGGTGCTCCGGGGGCGGCTGCCTCTTTGAGATGCCTCGCGTATAGGGTTTAGGGTTTAGGGTTTAGGGTTTAGGGTTTGGGGTTTAGGGTTTGGGGTTTAGGGTTTGGGGTTTAGGATTTGGGGTTTAGGGTTTGGGATTTAGGGTTTGGGGTTTGGGATTTAGGGTTTGGGGTTTAGGGCTTGGGGTGTGGGGGTTTAGGGTTTCGGGTTTGGGGCTTGGGGTTTAGGGTTGGGGTTTAAGGTTTAGGGTTTAGGAATTGGGGGCTCGGGACTTTGGGGACAGGGTGCTGTGGCGATCTAGGGAGTTTATCCCCCCCCCCCCCTTCCTGGAGGTTTTCGGAGGATCCAACCACTGTCTGAAGCGCTAAATTGGGCGCTAAATTTTCTGGATCCTCGAGGGCAGCTCCTTGGGCAGAGGGGCTTTAGGGTGAAGCGCTGTCGAGCGTCGTGAGTCAGGCATAGGCAGGTAAGTATGGGCAGGTCTAGGTAAAAGAGGTAATTAGGTATAGGCAAGTATACGGGGGTTTACGAAAATAGGGACCCCCCCAAGAAAGATCCCCAGCACCTTATAGGACCCCAATAAGGTACCCCGAATTTCGGAAACCCCCATATGGGATGCTAGGTGGTTGGAGGGCGTGGTTCTCAGGGGATCCCAAAGTAACTCAAGCCCCGAAACGGCGCGCTTACCCTTACCGCCTTCTTTCTCGAAGGAGGGGGCTTGGCTTTAGGGCTTACACCCTCTTACCCAACGGAGGTAGGGGAGGGTAACCACTTGACCCCGAAATCCTGAACCGCTAAACCCTCACTCAGAACCGCTAAGAGAATAGGGACTCCAGAAAAAGGACATAAGCGTAATCTTTTTTATCAGGATATCCTCCCTTATCGGGATTCATTATATGGGGATGAATATGGGGACATGCTTATGCTTATTTTGCTTATGCGCCTTTTGGGAGCCCTAGAGAAGACCCCCCCCCCTCCCCCCCCCCCCCCCCCCCCCCCCCAGCCCCAAAACCCTAATATATGGGCCTGAAAAAAACTAAGAAATAGGGTTTGGCGGCTTTATTGTAGCACAAGCACACAGGGACGATAAGGGAATGTACTATTAGTAATCCTAAACCCTAAACCCTTTAATTATTCCAACCCTTTTTAAGACCCTAACGTGCAAACCTTCGACCCCACCTGCGCCCGAAAAGTCTGGCTCCACCTGCGGCAAATCCAAGAGGAATGTACTTTAGGGTTTGGGGTTTAGCGTTTGGGGAGTTCAAGGATCAGGGGGCTTTGTAAGTGGGGGTTAGAAGTAAGGCAACCCCGTAGAATTACTTATAACCCCAATTGAGGTTCTTATTCTTATAACCCTACCTACTAAGTGCCCCGATCCTCCATGTAAGGTCGATGCGATGGAACCCAAAATGCAGGGCCCATACTTGAAAGCTTAGAATGGAGGTGCGGAGAACACTTCGGGTTTAGGGGGTTTAGGGGTTTTTGAGGCCTAGGGTTTGGGGCTTCGGGTTTCGGGTATAAGCCCCAGGGTTCGGGGAATCGGGCGTTTAAAGCTTGCTTGAACGCTCGAGCGGATTTGCAAGTACGGTTAGAAGTAGCCTGAAAATTGTTTTAACCAGCTATAGCTAGCAATGTGCCGCGTATTGTGCCAGTCAGAACTCTGCATGAACCTCCCAAACCGCCAAAATCACCTTCAGATTCTTCTAGTTTCCTCAACCCTAAACCGTAACCTCAGAAAAAAGAAGGGTGCACCTTGACATTCCATGGGGTGGATAAGGGTACCTGATGATACCTACCCCTCAAAAAAATAGGAACAGAATTCCTGCTTACTTGGAGATCCAGACGCTTTTCAACAACCTGTAGCCTTCAACCCTCTAAGTCACAGCGTTAAGGTAAGCCCTAAACCCTAAACCCTAAACCCTAAACCCTAAACCCTAAACCCTAAATCCTAAATCCTAAATCCTCCATCCTAAACCCATCAAGCAAGCAAGTCCCATGAACCTTCAAGTAACATTCGCGTTCCAAGCCTCGGGCCCCTTGGGCTTGCGAGTTGCCGCGGTTTAGGGTTTAGGGTTTAGGGTTTAGGGTACCCAGTCGGCTTGCTCCCGCCTTGGCCCAAGGCGGTACTTATGCGTAAAGCTCACGCCATGGGGCATGTGCTTACGGGTTTCCATGGTCTACCATTTGGGGCTTTACGAAAACAGGGGGACCCCTAAAATAGACCCCAAATGGGAGGATTACCCCCAGTAAGGTACGCCTAATATCGGAAACCTCTATTTGTTCAGCCCCCCCCCCCCCCCCAAACAAAAAAAAAAGAAAAATAAAAAAAAAGTAAATAGAAAAACCTGGCATCGCCTTGAAGAGGGTGTATGGAGCCTCTTGGGACCTTTACTGCTATTTGCTTCAGCCCCCCCCCCCCCCCCTCCCGAAGAATAATCATCCTTGCCTTGGTCATAGAAGGAAGGACAACTTTTTAATTTCCTGGGTGGTTCCTGAGCAAATGGTGGAGTTGTGCCCATGAGCTGGATTGCGTCCGTATCGGCAGAATCTCTTAGACCTCCTAGAGATAGCCCCAACCTAGACAGGGTTAGGGTTCAGGGTTCAGGGTTCAGGGTTCAGGGTTCAGGGTTCAGGGTTCAGGGTTCAGGGTTCAGGGTTCAGGGTTCAGGGTTCAGGGTTCAGGGTTTAGGGTTTAGGGTTTAGGGACTCTTAAACCCTAAGCCAACATGCACTCATTCCTGCCTGCCTGAGCCCTTTAACATCCCAAGTCACCACGAAGACTTCAAAGTTCCACCACCACGCCTATCTTCCAAATCCCCACTGGGCTGCACCCTGGAAATTCCTGTTTAAGATCCCCTTAAACCCGATAAGGATGGAATCTTGGGATGCTTGAACCCTAAACCCTAAACCCTAAACCCTAAACCCTAAACCCTAAACCCTAAACCCTAAACCCTAAACCCTAAACCCTCAAACTGGTCTCAGGGCCTGGGACGGTCGGCGCGGGGCAGGCCTTGGGACGGCGTAGGAGGTTTAGGGCTTCGGGTTTAGGGCTTAGGGCTTAGGGTTTAGGGCTTCAAGAACGTTTGGGTTTTTGGGATGGTTGCGGAGTCTTAGCAGTTCTTGAGGTGCTAGAGAATCAGGGAATCAGGGGTTTTAGGCTTTAGGTAGGTGTCACCTACATCTGCACGCACACCTACACCCAAACCCACACCGGCTTTCTCTGGCGCGCACGTGCGGACGCGCGTCTGTAGGCGCGGGACCCATGAAATCCTGGAAAGCCCTGGAGCCGCGAGAGCCCCTAAAAGGGTAGACCACAATCCCACAGCCCTCTAAGCCCTTCAGCCATCCCCTCCCACCAGCCAAACCCCAAGACCAAAAATGAACAAGAACCAGAACGACACAAAACTCATAAATAACAACTCCGAATACAGACGAAAGAAAGTGGACCCGACGTCCCCATGAGCCAGCCCCTTACCAAACCCGACACGTGCACAACCCTGTCGAATAGATGGGTAGTTCTCGAAAGCAGGGTCCCTGTGAACAAGGACCCGAAAAGGACCCTGGTTTAGAGAACTACTCATCTGAGTATTTAGAGAGTTTCGTATCACTTCGACCAAGTGAAATAAAAGATTGAAAACACAGCCTGTCCAAAGCAAACGAAAAACATGCAAATATTCCAAAGAACAGAAAATGACCCTCAACCCAAAACCCGGCACCCTAAAACCCCGAACCCTAAATCCGTAAACCCCTCAACCTCCACTCAAAACCCTAAACCAAGTCCTAAACCCCAAACTAGGTTGCCCAGCAAACTAGGACGAAGAAGGTTGTCTTTTTTTTGCTTAAAGGGTTTGTAAGGGAACTTAAGCCCTCCCAACAAACGAAATAAGGGTACTCCTGGCACCGAAGCCCTAAACCCTAAACCCTAAACCCCGAAACCCTAACCCTAAACCCTGAACCCTGAACCCTGAACCCTACAACCTCAACCCTAAACCCTAAACCCTAAACCCTAAACCCTAAACCCTAAACCCTAAACCCTAAACCCTAAACCCTAAACCCTAAACCCTAAACCCTAAACCCTAAACCCTAGAAAAAACCTTGGGGTGCCCGGCTCGAGGATGCTGGGCCCAGGCCGCGTGCTGCTTTCAGTCACCACCTTTTTTCTTGCGATATATGTTGTTTGGGTTTAGGGTTTAGGGTTTAGGGTTTAGGGTTTAGGGTTTAGGGTTTAGGGTTTAGGGTTTAGGGTTTAGGGTTTAGGGTTTAGGGTTTAGGGTTTAGGGTTTAGGGTTTAGGGTTTAGGTTAGGGTTTAGGGTTTAGGGTTTAGGGTTTAGGGTTTAGGGTTTAGGGTTTAGGGTTTAGGGTTTAGGGTTTAGGGTTTAGGGTTTAGGGTTTAGGGTTTAGGGTTTAGGGTTTGGGGTTTGGGGTTTGGGGTTTGGGGTTTGGGGTTTAATTAGGGTTCATGTCTGATTCCCTACAGATGTACCCCTTCGAGGCTTCCTTCGTATGCTTCTAATCTGGCCCTTGCATTTTTTGGAGGAACCCCAAAACCGAAACCCTAACCTGCGAAGCCAATGAGCCTAAACCTTCAAGCCCCGAATCCTAAGCTGTTTCGGGAAAGAGGTTCTTGGCTTTTGGTGTTTTTCACAGGGCTTACGATTCAGAGTTCAGGGTTTTCGGGTTCAGAGTTCTGGGATTCAGCCTTAGTCGAACTTCCCCTAAACCCTAAACCCTAAACCCTAAACCCTAAATCCTAAACCCCAAGACCTAAGCCCTAAACTCTACATCCTAGACTCTGCGTGTGGGCGAGCTTCTGCAACTCGCGAGCTTGTTTTTCAGGAGCCTGCAACCCTAAGCAAGTTTCGGGTTTCGGGCTTTGGCCCGAATTAATATACTAGGGTTTAGGGTTTAGGGTTTAGGGGGAGGTTCATGGTACTTATAACCCAATTATGATTGTACATATACCCGACTTATAAGCCCTTTAAGTGCACTAGAAGTACCATGAACCTCCAAGTAGAAGTATGGACCCCCATTCGGGCCCCTTGTAATATAACCCCTCTACACACTATACATAACAAGGGGCCATACTTTGGATCCCTTTAAACAAGTGTACGGGAACATACTAAGGGGCCATGGCTCCGACCTTAGATTTAAAGAATTGCTTGGGGGACTAGGCTTGGGGATGTCGACGAACGTACTGATCAGAGCTTTCCCGAACGTGACAATTTAAGGAACCTCAACTTATGGAAGACATCTACTCTTGAAGAGTGTAAGAAGTACCTTCTTTCTAGTTTATCGCGGGGTCTGGGGAACGCAGTTTAGTGGCCTCAAGCCACACCTCTTAGCGGGGCAAGCATGCGAGTCCTGGCTCAGAATAACTTACAACCACGAGAAAAATGCCCAAGACGCCGCCCCGAACTCAGAACCTCCCTTTTACACCAGACCCTCATTGCAAGGCTTGATGCAATAAACTCAGATCAATGCTAGTACCTGTTTGGCTCTTGTCCACTTTCTAGATGCTCCCGGGGTCTGAGGGGGTTTAGGGTTTAGGGTAAGAAAGTCAGTAAGCAAAGCACACATCAGCCCTGAAGGTTTATGCCGTGGGGCAGGTCCCGGTAGCGACGCCAGCGGCGCCGACATATACGTCCTCCGAAGAATCCCAAACCCTAAACCCTAAACCCTAAACCCTAAACCCTAAACCCTAAACCCTAAACCCTAAACCCTAAACCCTAAACCCTAAACCAGTGATTCTTTCATGTGCCCGACTTGTAAGTTCGTAAGGTGCATTACAAGCAAGCTGAGCCCTACACCCTTAACCCTTAACCCAAACCCAAACCCTAAACCCTAAACCCTAAACCCTAAACCCCTAACCCCCTAACCCTTTATCAGGGGTTCGAGGTGTAAGGTTGGGACATGATGAGCTAAGGCGCCTTTAGGCTCAAGATTGGCTTGGGGGGGGATTCTGAACCCTAAACTTGACTGCATTCCACGCCTTAGAAACCTAAACCCCAAAGCAGGGTTTAGGCTTCAGGGCACCTGCAAATCGGGGGCGGGGCGGGGGGGGGGGGGGGGGCGAGGGGGGGGCGGGGGGGGGGGGGGGGGGGGGGGGCGGGGGGGGGGGGGGGGGGGGGGGCGGGGGGCGCGGGGGGGGGGCGGGGGGGGGGCAGGGGGGGGCGGGGGGGGGGGCGGGGGGGGCGGGGGGGGGGGCGGGGGGGGGTGGCGTTGGTGCTCTCATTGGTAGATACACACCCTGACCTCCAAGTAAAGGAGCTCCTCACGAGCATACTCTGCCAGTTGCTGGCCCATGACAGCTAGGTCAGCAAAGATCCCACGCCAGGCGAGCTCCCAGACACAGTGGGCCAGCTGTGCAGCATGACTGCCCCGCTAAACCCTAAACCCTAAACCCTAAACCCGAAACCCTGAAACCCGGAAACCCTAAACCCTAAACCCTATACGCTAAACCCGTAACCCTAAACCCGAAACCGTAGCCCGAAAACACAAGGGCTGGCTTGCAAGGCTTGGGGCATTTGCAGCAGCAATCATCAGTCGGCCCAAGGGTCGAAAGGCCCAGTGATTCGATTGCGCGCGGCAGCCCGGAACCCTGAAGCGTCAAGCCTGAAAGCCGCAATCTTCGTCTTTTTTTGGGCTTAGGGTTTCATAGGGTTTTGGGGGGTATAGGGTTTAGGGCTCCGAGGGGTGTAGGGTTGAGGGTTCTACCCTGAAGCCAAGCAAGTAAACACTGAAAAGCCAAAGGCCGAAACTCGACACCACTAAGCAATACCCAAGCCCATTTCCGAAGCCGCTACGCCACAACACCCTCAACCCTCAACCGCTCCCTCTGCCCACTGGGAGCCCAACACTTGGACGGTGGGAGGCGGCGGCTCATTGAAGACATAGACCTGGGAGTGGGGGGCTTGGGGAGTTGGGTTTTCTTGAGTTTGGGGTTTGGGGTGTAGGGAAACAAGGGTTTGGGGATAGGGAAGAAGGGGTTTGGGGCTAAGGAGTTTTTGGGTCGAGGGTTTGGGGCTTATAGGGTCGAGGCCCGAAAGCCCACAACAGATACCTAAAAACATCAACGAGCGGCCCTAAACGCCCTTTAGAAGACGCCCGTCGCAGCATCCGCTACCCAGCCCAAGCCCCTTGGAGGATCGGAGGACTTTAGGAAGTAGGTACAAAGTCGCGTCATAAGTGCCATAAACTTGGAGATTCATGATACTCATAACGCGACTAGAGCTGTACTTATAACTCACTGATAACCCCCGTAAGAGCTCTAATATTGCTAGTTATACTTGGAGGATCGGGAAACTTAGTAAGTAGGGTTATAAGGTTGGGGTAAAAAGTAATTCTAAGAATAGTTTCCTTACTTCTATCCCCACTTACTAACTCCCTGATCCTTTCAGCAGGTGCAGTGATCATGGGGTTAGAAAGAGATATAGTGAAGTACCCTACAGGCGCCCGAAAATTGGGCCTTTTCTTTTCTACTTAAGAATCAGAAAGATGCCGCAACAGCCCCGCCCCGACCCTAAACGACTTTAAAACCTAAAACCCTAAACCCTCACCCTGATCCTCCGAGTAATATTCATAGGACCGAAGAGTAACAAGGGGCAACGATTTGGGGGTTTCTACTTCCAAAACCCGAAGGCTTTAGGGTTCCATGTCGGGTGAGCTTTACTTTCGAGAGTCTGTCTTAAACCCTGAACCCTAAACCCTAAACCCCAAACCCTAAACCCTAAACCCTAAACCCTAAACCCCAAACTCTAAACCCCAAACCCTAAATTGCTTAACCCCAAATCCTAAGACCTAAACCCTAAAACTGGGCCCTGGACCGCGTTCGTCTTGCCGTCGCTCGATAGCCTTGAAGCTCCACCGGTCCAGGGTTCAGGGGTTTAGGGTTTCGGGTTTGGGAGCTGAATCCTAACCCCCCCCCCCCCCTCCTGCACCCCAAACCCTAAACCGTAGATCCCTAAACCCTAAACCCTAAACCCTAAACCCTAAACCCTAAACCCTAAACCCTAAACCCTAAACCCTGAAACAAAAACCTGCAAACACTCCCATGGTGCTTGGCACGCGAAGCCCTGAACCTTTCACTCCCTCCGCAGATCGGACGATGTATCCAAGGGCTTAGGGGTTAGGGTTTACGGTAGAACTCAAGACTTAGTAGCATGTGCCCTAAACCCTAAACCCTAAACCCTAAACCCCAAACCCTAAACCCTTAAGCGTGTGCTACGGCAGCTTCAACCTTCTAAGATAGGACACCTTGCGGGAGTGGGGGGGGGGGGGAGCGGGGGCTCGCGGGGGAGGTGCCAACACGCTACACTCGAATAGCTAGCACGAAGTTGGAACTTAGGGTGTAGGGTTTAAACCCTGACATTGCCAACTGGGAGGTCAAGGGTGCTTCTAACCTACTTGAGAACTTTCAAATATTCTGATGTAAGTTACTGTTCTCAGGTCAAATGCAAGTGGGGTCTAGGGGTTTAAGGGCCTACTTGGAGGCTCATAGTATTTATACCACCCCCCAAGTATAACTGTCCTTACAACGTACTTATGGCCCCCTTAAGTATCCTAATATGTTTGTAAGTGGGTTAAAAGTACAGTGTTCTGAAGTAGGATGGCCTTTAGAGTCTCCAAAAAACAATCCTAAATCTGCCCGCTTAGACCCAATAAGGGAAAGTATGCAATATCCCAAGGGCCTACCTAGTAAAGTACCACGAACCTTCAAGTAGGGCCCGAAAAGCTGGCCCTATCCCCTAAACCCTGAACCCTAAACCCTGAACCCAAAAAACTGAAGACAAAAGCAGGCCAGGAGCTCCCCGGACCTGCTTGAAGACTCAATTTGTTAGGAGAGTCCACTTTGGGAAGCCCTAAACCCTAAACCCCAAGCCCTCTAAGGAGTAAGTCTTTAGTAATTTTACAGAAGGCAAATGCCAAGTGGCTGCACCAGCTGCTCGATTCGTTCGCGCTCTTCCGCCGTCACCTGCGCACGAAGACTGTGGACACGAGAAACCTTGAAGAAAGAATAGGGTTAAGGGTTTGGGGTTTAGGGTTCAGGGTTTAGGATTTAGGGTTTGGGTTTAGGGTCCGCCGACCCTGGCGGCGTGTTGGATGGTTTTGGGGGACGGAACCCTCCCCCTCCCCCACACCCCCAAAAGGGGGAGGGGGGGGGGGCGGGGGTGGGGGGTCGGTGCACAATTTTTTCATGGAGCCACCCGCACGACGTAAACGCATCGACCATAGGCGGTTCAGCACAGGGGATAGGGGCTCCTTTGGCAAAACCCCTGCAAACCCCCACCCCCCCCCGCCTCCCCCACCCCCACCCCCCCCACCCTCCAACCCCCCACCCGGCTTGCAGCTTCGCTTCGGGACCACGGCACATCGTGCCAGCAGGCCACCTGATTTGGAGGGTGTAGAGTTTAACGTTTAGGCTTTAGGGTAACAACAATTTCCGGCTTTGAGGGTTGAGAGGTTTCGGGCCTCTTGGGTCGGCGGCCTGAGCCGGAGGCTCCTAAATTTAGGGTTTAGGGTTTAGGGTTTAGGGTTAATTGATCCAACACAACTCAGGCTTTGGTTTTGAGAGGGGCCCGGGCCCTCAGGTCTGAACCCTCAGCCCGAGCCATACAGTTTGAACCCCCCTAAGCCCTCAACTCTACAGGGTTTAGGGTTTAGGGTTTAGGGTTTAGGGTTTAGGGTTTAGGGTTTAGGGTTTAGGGTTAAGAATCTAAGCCCTAACCTCTGATTCTGCACCTCAAGCCCAATGCAAACTACCATTTGCTCACGACCCAGCAAAGTGCTTCCTCGTAAGGGGTAGCCTAGTGAGTGTTAGTATTGCTATGACTATTCTTATCATGAGTATTGCGAATATTTATACTAGAATTATTAATATTATGACGACTATTCTTCGAATTCTCAATATTATTATTACTATTTTTTATTGTTGATCTTCCTGGGGCTTCTTAAGCAAACAGCAGAGCAAACTGAGCCTCCTTCCCATCGACGGCACGGGCAGTGGGCACACAGCTTAGGAGCTGCGCACGGTACTGTGGCTTTCGGGCCACCTGGGCGGGGGTCTTTCTTAGGGTAGCCACATGATCCCTTAGTATGGGCCCTTACAAGGGTGCCCCTTTATATACCTCTTATTTTACCCTATACAAATTACGGGCCTTTACGTCAGAACCCTTTGAAGGAGGCTAGGGGCCACATTCAGGGCTCAGGAAACTACCCTTGGAGTCTTAGAAGTAGTCGAGGGCTTAGGATTTAGGGTTGAGCCCTGAGGATGAACCAGAGCTTCGCCAAGTTTGGTTTAAGGTTTAGGGTTTAGGGTTAAGGGTTTAGGGTCTAGGGTTTAGGGTTTGGGGTTTGGGGTATGGGGTATGGGGTTTGGGGTTTAGGGTTCGGGGTTTCGGGTACACTGTGCAGCCTATTGGGTACTGTCTGGGATCCCCGAGAGAGAGGATCTGCTTTCTAGATCCTGCCTAGGGGTCTAACAAAAAAGAAGGGTTTACTTGCGTCTCAAGTAGCCAAGGAACAAAAAGGTTAACCTAATTAGACTTCAACAGAAGAGGCACACCCAACAAGTTTAAAGATGAGCCGCTGGGCTCTAAACCCTAAACCCTAAACCCTAATCTCCAAACCTTAAACCCGGAACCCCAAACCCTAAACCGCAAGCCCTAAGCCCTAAGCCCTACACCCAAGCCCTAAAACCCTAAGCCCTAAACCCTAGACCCTAAACCCTTCATCCGGGATGCTGGATTCTGCGCCATGTGGATCACAAGCAGATGCCTCAGACCCCTGAGGCGATCCTGGCTAGTTCGCAAAGCGTGGCAAAAGAAGTTGCTTAGGGCTCAAGGTTTAGGGTTTAGGGTTATAGGGTTATAGGGTTTAGGGTTTAGGGTGTAGGGCTGAGGATTGAGGGCCTGAACCCCGAAGCCCTAAACCCTAAACTCTAAACCCTAGCCCGAAACCCTAAACTCACCAAACCCTAAGCTCACCAAACCCTAAACCCCAAAACCCAGGACCTGAAAGCCCTGAGCCCAATTCAGGGAGAGTTTTGGACTTTGCGAGCCTCCGTGATTCAAGATGTTTGGGCTAAGAGACGCCATGTCTACTTAGTCCTAACTCCAAAACCTTGCACACACACGTCTAACCATACTAGAAGACTTAAGGGCCCTATAAGTGGTATAGGGTTTAGGGTTAGTTAAGGGCTTAGGGTTTAGGGTTTAGGGTTTAGGGTTTAGGGTTTAGGGTTTAGGGTTTAGGGTTTAGGGTTTAGGGTTTAGGGTGAAGAAGTCGCATCCCGCGGTCCAGCTCGCCAAACTCGCCAATCCGGTTCAGGGAGAGGTAGAGCCTCGGGAGGCACTCTGTAGGGTTTAGGGTTTAGGGTTTAGGGTCTAGGGTTTAGGGTTTAGGGTTTAGGGTAAACTCTAAACCCTAAACCCCTAACTATCGATTCAGGGCTTCGGGGGGCACCCTCGATTTCCGACACCTAGCCTGTGGCTTACGGTTCGTGAGTAGGGAAAGAGGAACCGGATATCACAGTCTTGTGCAGTCTTACTTTTCCTTCGCTCCCTACATGGAAACAGTAAGGGCTTTTTCAAAGAGATGGTATCTTCTTGTCTACCGTGGTAAACAGTCCATATCAACTTCGGGTATCAAGAAAATCCGCAGTTGTCAATAACCTCCATGTTTGTGCACCTTATATTGCCGTAGAAGTTTAACCAACGGACACTGAACCGTTCCTGGCGTGCGACTCGCCCTAGACAATGTGAGACAGTCACGTTTTTTGTCCAAGTGATAGTTATACATAGTTCGGCTTGTGCTTTCCATACAAAAGGCCTCCAACCCCAAACCCTAAACCCTAAACCCGAATTTCGAGGCAGTCCAAATCAGGTGACGGACGGTTTAGGGCTTTGTGTTCAGGGTTCAGGGTTCAGGGTTTAGGGTTTAGGGTTTGGGGTTTGGGGTTTGGGGTTTAGGGTTTAGGGTTTTGGGCTTAGGGTTTAGGGCTTAGGGCTTAGGGTTTAGGGTTTGGGATTTAGGGGGCAAAGCCCTAAACCCTAAACCATGTGCTGGGCGCCCGGACGCCCGAAGGCGGGGTAGTGGCCCCAGGTGCTGCAGGCCTTGGCTTTTAGGGCTTGGGTTTTGGGGTTTAGGGTTCTAGGGTTTTAGGACTTCGGGTTTAGGTTTTAGGGTTTTTCGGTTTAGTTTTAGGGTGTAGTTGTAAGGTTTAGGGTGAAAGGGTTGAGGGTTTAGCGGTTAGGTTTTTTAGGTGTAGTTTTAGGGTTTAGGGTTAGAGGGCTTTAGGGCTTTAGGGTTTGAGAGCTTTGGGATTCTGAGAACATCGTGGGGGTCGTGTGAGGTTAAGGTTTAGAAGCTCAGGTGTTAAGGCGTTTGGGGTGTCAGGGTTCAGGGATTTAGTGGCTTGGGGTTTGCGGCGACAGTTTCCAGGGTTTTTGTTTGGCTAACAGCTTAGGGGTTTCAGGAACCATGAACCCTAACCCGCTATTGGGGTCTTGGGTCTTGGGGTTCTGAGGTTTCTGAGGTTTCTGAGGTTTCTGAGGTTTCTGAGGGTTCTTAGGGTTCAGGGTTCAGGGCTCAGGGTTCATGGTTTAGGGTTCAAGAGCTTCGGGTGACAGCCCTAAACCCTTAACCCTAAACCCGGTTTAGCCTCGGGCCTGTTTTTTGGGATCCTCGCAAGGGGGTGGACTTCTTGCATGGTCCAATAGATAAGACCTCAACGGAGGGACGCTGGGTCGGATTCAAGGAATATGGGTAGTTCTCCAAAATTCGGGTCCGTTTCTGGGGCTGCTATATAGAGCACGGCATCCTTGGCAGCCTCAAAAGAAGACCCCAAAGCGGACCCTAGATTTGAGAGTACACCTAACCCTAAACCCTAAACCTCACAATACAGAATTGAGGGGGATTGGAGTCTCTGGGAAGCCTCGGGCAGAATTGGTGTTACTGCTGTGCTGTCCCCAAATCGCCACACCCAAAAACACGAGGAAACGTCCTTTGCCCTGATTAGGATGAACCCCGTAAAGCCTAAAGCCTAAAGCCTAAAGCCTAAAGCCTAAAGCCTAAAGCCTAAAGCCTAAAGCCTAAAGCCTAAAGCCTAAAGCGTAAAGCCTAAAGCCTAAAGCCTAAAGCCTAAATCCTAAAGCCGAAAGCCTAAAGCCTAAAGCCAAAAGCCGAAAGCCTGAAGCCTAAAGCCGAAAGCCTACACTCCGACACCCTAAGCCCGTAAACCCCCGACATCCGTAAAGGCTGCCTTAACCTTAGAAGGGCGGCTTTTGAGTCCGTTCTCCTCCACGCGCAGCTCGCGAAGTGCCTGAGGCAGTGGCGACGGAGTTTGGGGGCGGGTTTTGGGGTGTAGGGTTCAGGGTTTGGGATTTAGGGTTTAAGGGTTTAAGGGTGTAGTGCTTGGGCTTTAGCAGACTTCCTTCCAGCAGTTTGCATACACGTTTGCATGCTTTTTCCCCACCTTCGGTGTGGGGCTATTCGATTTTAAACTCAACTCTTCTCCATGCCCGGTCTACTCCTCGCTCATCCCTGGAGTGCCCAACCCCAGAGTGTCCCTGGACTGCCCAACCCCAGTTGCAGGCACATACTAGGACAGCGCATTTGAGTCAATGTGTCTTTGCTGGAGCATCATATTTGCATCCTTGCTTGTTAACGAGGATCAAGGTGGGGATGGTCGAAGTAAACTAATTTGGCGTTTAGGGTTTAGGGTTTCGGGATTCCGGTTTGGGGTTTCGGGACGTCGGGTTTAGGGGGTGGGCACTAAACCCTAAACCCTAAACCCTTGAAGATAGCAACGGGAACAAGCCTTGAGCTGAGGGCTTAGTGCTTCGGGGTATGATTGCTGGTTTGGGTTTAGGGTTTAAGGGTTTAAGGGTTGAAGGGTTGAAGGGTTGAAGGGTTGAAGGTTTGAAGGTTTGAAGGTTTGAAGGGTTGAAGGGTTGAAGGGTAGAAGGGTTTAAGGGTTCAAGGGTTCAAGGGTTGAAGGGTTTAAGGGTTTAAGAGTTTAAGGCTTTCGGGTTTAGGTTTTAGGGTTTGGGGTTCAGGGGTCAGATTTTCGGGTGAAGGTGCTTAGGCGTTGGGATCATAGGGTTTAAGGTTTTGGGTGCAGGGCCTGCAGTTTGAATGGGGGCCCAACTCTCAAACTCCCCGCGCAATAACCTCAAACTTCCCTAAACACTCAACAGCCCAACGTTGAGCACCCGAAAACTGTTGCGTGCTTTGGGGTTTCGGGTTGAGGATCTCGGGTTCAGGGTGGAGTTTGGTGCTTCAGGGTTTTGGGCTTTATATGGCTTTCAATGAGAATGTTTCGTAATTAGGGCCTATCAAGAGCCCTCAAGCCTGAACCCTGAATCCCCCCATGTTAAGCCCCCGCATGAGCTCAACTAAGCCTTAGAAAGAACTCTATCTCGGACCTCTGGGAGGATCCAAAGCGTCGAACCCCGCAAAAAGGACCCAATACTTCTTTCTTAGGAACCAAGCCCTAAACCCAAAATCCCAAGCCCTAGACCCTAAAACCTAAAACCCTAAACCCAAAACCCAAACCCTAAACACCCTAAACCAGACCCTAAGCTTACCCTTAAGGGGATCTACTTTTTGGATCCTTCCAAGGGATCTGGGAAAGCATTTTTCCCTTCCTTGCCTTAAGACCTTCGAAGGACTTCTCGTCGAACCTGCTTGCCGGGCTTCGAGCTTGTGGCTGTAGGGTTTAGGGTTTAGGGTTTAAGGTTTAGGGTTTAGGGTTGCAGGTTTAGGGTTAGGGCTGCATGGGCTCGTAGATGGCCCTTGAACACCCTCTGAAGAACTTGAGAAAATCTCCTCAAGAACCCGATCACATTGACATAGAACTTGCATAAGTGCTGTCTTCGCCGAATCTAAGGGAACGTGCCTGGCAACCCCCGAAGTTCCTTGCGAAAGCTGTTTAAACCATTAGGGCTTTCAGCAACCTGCAGGTTTACTTCGGACGTATCCTGGGCGTGTTCTTGGTCGCGGACGCCGTCGCCGATGACACTGGACTCGCCTCGCCGTTGGCCGTCTCCTCCGGTCCCGTCGGGCGCTGCGCGCGGCGCCGCGCGCGCTTGGCTCCGCCACCGGGAGGGCGAACCTGGGGCGCGCTCGGGTGAAGAGCCGTATCCTGCCACTAGAGATAGCGGGACCTGGGCCGCGCTCGGGTGAAGAGCCGAGTATCCTGCGAAGGCGGGTTAGAGCCGAGTGTCCTCATGCTCTGCTCCACTTGTCTTCATGATCTGAGCTCTTCTTCATCATCCGGCCTTCTTGCATCTCGGGGCCTTTCCCCGGAAATAGTGGGCTTCCCGTCGACTTCGACCACCATCGCGATCTCCAAAGAGAGGGAAAACGGGGGCCCACTGGGGGAACGAGGTAAAGACCCTAAAGTCCCTACTGCACAGCGCCCCTCTCGAGCAGCCGAAGCTCCCTCACCTACAGCCCCGAAACCTCCTAGAAATTCTAAAGCTCTGCCCTAAACCCTAAACCCCAAACCCCAAACCCTCAACCCTATAAACCCTAAGCTCATGGGCTTCCCTACTGCCCCCCCCTCTATACTACGCCCCCTTCAACAGCCTAACTATCTATAAATTGTCCCTAAGTATCCAGAATTATGGGAACCTAGAGGGTAGTCGGGGAACCCATAATAAACCCACAAATGCCCAGATCCTTCTCCATGAAACGACCAGAAAGCCTTTGTGCTTAGAACATGACGCCCCCAAATGTAAATCCTAAACCCTGAACCCTCATACTTCAAAGCCTGGAGTGGTAAGGGATTTCAAGGTTTGCACTCTGCACCCTAAACCATAAACCCTAAACCAAAGGGTGCTGAGGTCTTCATGTTGCCTTAGAGGGGGTTAGGGTCTCCTGTAGCACCTGGGTCAATTTCGCGCAGCAACCCCCCAAGAACAGAAGAATGATGCGAACCGAACCATCCTGGCAAAGGGACGGCAGAACTGGGCTAGTTTCCAGGCCGATGTTCACCCTGAACCCTAAACCCTAAACCCTAAACCCTAAACTCTCAGAGCATGCGGCTGCTTAATCTTGTTCTTGTCCAGGATCAACTCTCGCAGCTGCTCCATGTGGCCGAGGCCCTCATAGGCAGCAAAGGTCTGCACTCCAAGCACAACACCCCCTAGCCTGAACCCTAAACCCTAAACCCTAAAACCCTAATAGGCCCTAAACCCTAAACCCCAAACCCTAAAGCCTAAACCCTAAACCCTAAAACCCTAATAGGCCCTAAACCCTAAACCCCAAACCCTAAAGCCTAAAGCCTAAGCCGGGCTTAGTTTCGCGGGTTCACGACTTAGGGCCCGAAGGTTTTCGTCCTTCCATGGCCGTGTTCGAAACTGAAGGGAGTCGTACTGATGTGCCTCTAAGAGGTTTCCCTTTATATACTCTAAGAGGTTCCCTTATATACTCTCAGAGGTTCCCTTTATACACTCCTGAAATTGTCCTAAGCGACCCCAAACCCAAGGGTATCCCTGAACCCTGAACCCTAAACCCTAAACCCTTGGGTGTCCAAGGCGGAGCCCCATGAGAAGTCGTCCTAGCAACCCTATGGACTTGACGAGTTGGCCACCCCTTCTTCACCCAAAGCGAGCTCCCGACTCAGGTTTAGGGTTTAGGGTTTAGGGTTTGGGGTTTGAGGTTTGAGGTTTAGGGTTAAGGGCTCACCCCGAAGCCCGAAAGCCTGCATCACAAGCCCTGCTGGAAACTCGACACCCCTAAACCCTAAACCCCAAACCCTAAACCCTAAACCCTAGACCCTAAACCCTAAACCCTAAACCCCAAACCCTAAACCCGAAACCCTAAACTTTAGTCGGGGGAGTCCTCGATCTTGGTGATGTCGTTGCCCGGAAGATGCAGGATCCGCAGCGTCTGAAGAGGAAGCCTCTGCGTTTAGGGAGTTTAGGGTTTAGGGTTCTTGGGGTTTGGGGTTTAGGGTTCTTAGGGTTTAGGGGGCCCCACATAGTCTACGTCTACAAAACACGAAAGATAGACGAACCGATCCGGAATGACAGCGGCCAATGCTGGTGCATGATGCGAAGGCCTGAACCTTAAACAGGTCTTAAAGCCCCAGCGACATGGATGGAGCTTCCAGAAAAGCAGCGTCTACGTTTCTACTCCCAAATATAGTAGAATCCCTCTTAAAAGGTTCCCATAAATTCCCCTAATTTCTACGAGGGTGTAGGGTTTAGGGTTTAGAGTTTAGAGAAGAACCTTCGTATATACGGCTCGCCACGTGTTCGTTACCCAAGGTAGCGAAGCCCTCTTGGGCTGCTCTTAAGCTCAACTCAGAAGTTTTGAAGCAGGGTTTAGGGTTTTAGGGTTTAGGGTTTAGGGTTAGCGTTTTAGGGTTTAGGGTTTAGGGTTTAGGGTTTAGGGTTTAGGGTTTTAGGGTTTAGGGTTTAGGGTTTAGGGTTGGGGTTTTAGGGTTTAGGGAAGCATGAAACCTGAATCGACCTGGAAACCAGACCCCAGACAGAGTCTAGAAAGTAGACCTCCCTTCGTGGTACCTGCAAAGAAAAATAGAGCCGAATGGCTGCTGTACTTTAAAAAGCCTGTAGTCCTCAACCCTTTCTGGATCCTTCGCCCTACTTTGGAGTAGACCCTGGAAAAAAGTATATACTGTTTGGGTATTAGTAGCACAAATAGGAACCCAGAACCGAAGAAAGGGCTTAAAGTCTTGTACTCCAAAGCCCAGTTCGGGGGTTTGGACAGACACCAGGCATCCGGCTGCGCGAGGAATCCTGAGCTGGCACGCCGGTGGCTGATTTAACTTTTTTGCGCCCGGACTTCACCTCGAACCCTAAACGCTAAACCCTAAACCCTAAACCCTAAACCTTTAACCATGAACCCTGAAGCGGTAACCGTGAGGGGGGATTCTACTTTCTAGATTCTCTCAGAGGTTTGGGTGCTACTCCACAGCTTCCCGCCACCGAACGCGGGGTCATGTAGGATTCTCAAGGTTAGGGTTTAGGGTTTAGGGTTTAGGGTTTAGGGTTTAGGGTTTAGGGTTTAGGGTTTAGGGTTTAGGGTTTAGGGTTTAGGGTTTAGGGTTTAGGGTTTAGGGTTTAGGGTTTAGGGTGCGCTGACCCTGGCGGCGTGTTGGATGGGTTTGAGGAGGTGAAAACCTCCCTCTTTCCCTCCTTACCCCCCCAAAACGCGGGAGGGGGGGTCGGTGCACAATTTTTTCACAACGGGGTTCAGGAAAGGAGGCGCCCCCTCAGGCACCCCCCCACCCCCCCCCCCCACCCCCACCCCCCCCCACCCCCCCCACCCCCCCCCCCCACCCCCCCACACCCCCCCAGCCCCCCCTGCAACCCTACCCCCCCTAAACGTTTCACAGAACTCTGCCGAGCAGGCTCCGAGCAGGCTGGAACGATCTTCGAACCATGCGAGCGGGTTTAGACCTCTCAACTATGCTCCAGCGGGGTCGGCGGCTTGAGCCGGAGGCTCTTAAATTTAGGGTTTAGGGTTTAGGGTTTAGGGTTTTCTAAGGATCTAAAAAGTAGAACCCACTTTGTTAATTTGGTACCCTACACCGTGCCATACAGCACCATGCCATACCATCCTGGCAGACCAGACCATGCCACACAATACCATATGGCGTGTTCTATAGAATCCAGGATGTTTTGGGGTTTGGGGGGAGGGAGGGGATGGTGGGGCGGGGGACCTCTTGAAGAGAAGACGCGGCCTGCAAGGCTTAGTTTAGGGTTTCAGGCTTTTATGGGGTTCAGGGTTTAAGGTTGTAGGGAAGCTTGGGCACAGCAAACCTCTGAACCTTGGAGCGCCGGAACATTTTTGGGGGACACGCTGAGGGCTTTGGTTGTTGAAGCCATGTGGCTTCGATAAGGGCATGGTCTACATGAGATGTAGTAACGTACATACACACATGTTGTGTTTTTCACGCAGACTTTTTCCTCATGTTCTTCTTATTTATTTGTAGATTCAACTGCAAGGCGGTTTACCTGTAGGTAGAGGTCGAATGGTCCTCAAAACCCTCCGAAAAAACTTCTCGAACATAATCCTCCAAACTCATCCCACAGCCGGAGGTCGGTAGTACCCACGATGGGCGGAGCAGGCTCTTGTCGGGACCAGTACTGGTCCCTTAATGAGGTATTTTTGGAAAAGCCGCTAGCCTGGCGACCATCCGTGACGGAAGGAAGAAGTTTTGTTGGAAGTAAGCAATTGACGTGAGTTTAGGCCTGAGCTCTAAAAGGAATAGGTTTGTGTGGCTTTGCCGCCTCGTATGGCGTGCGGTGGGAGAAAGGTGTTAGATGGCCCTCCGCAATCGGGCCAGAGCTGCTCTTCGCGCCTCACGAAGTTTTCGAGCTTGTTCCAAAGCCTAACCTCTACAGCATCTGCGCCCTATTAATTACAGCAAACCCTAAACCCTAAACCCTAAACCCGAAACCCTAAACCCCTCAACCCCTAGACCCCGAGAGCAGTTGAAGCAGGGACTGTGCAGGCCAAGCCGCTCATCTCGCTGATGCCGCAGAAGCCGACCTCCAGCACCTCACTCAGAGCTTTTTCCGAGCTTTTTCGAAGTCTCTGGGCTTCTCAAGCTTGGGGTTTAGGGTTTAGGGGCGTCAGTTAGGCCTAAAGAAGATTGAGTCTCCAAACGACGACTAGAAAACGTCATAGAAACAGAGCAAAGAACTCCAGGAAGCCCTTCAAGAGCGGGATCCGCCATTCCGGATACTCCCCCAGAATGCCAGGTCAAACCCTAACTCCCTAAACTCTACGAAACCTACGTAAACCCTAAACGAAAACCCCCTAAACCCTGAATCCTAAACCCTAAACCCTAAATCCTAAACCCTAAGCCCTAAACCCTATTTACAAGAAAAAACACTCTAAAACGCTCTGGAAGCTGTGCCTGCAAGTTGGGCAAGGTCGCAATGCCGCCATGGGTTTCATCCTCGGCTTATCAGGTAGGGTTTAGGGTTAGGGTTTAGGGTTTAGGGTTTAGGGTTTAGGGTTTAGGGTTTAGGGTTTAGGGTTTAGGGTTTAGGGTTTAGGGTTTAGGGATTAGGGTTTAGGGTCTTGTCATTACTGCTGTGCCGAACGCGACAGTATGCGTGGTGTTGCCGAGATAAAGCCTTCGTCTTTAAAGCCGAAATAGCAGTGAGCAACGAGCGTGGCTTTCGGCAGTGATTGTGCCTGTCTCACCACATTCATCCACGACAGGGTCCTGTTCTTCACGTTCTTGGGCCATTCGTTGCGCGATCTTGTCAAGCAGGTAGTGATCGTGCTCGTCATGCGCCTCGCTTTCTCGTGCGATATTTGTCCCTCTCGGACGCGCAGTCGACGATGTGAGGGTTTAGGGTTTAGGGTCTAGGGTCCGGGGTTCAGGCTTCATGAAGCTCAGAGGGGTTGTAGGGTTGAGGGCTTTCAGGGCATGGGTTTACCGTAGGGGCGTAGGGTTAGGCTTTCGGGCTTGGAGGTTTTACGGGTTTTAGGAAGCTAGGTTCCCAGCACAGGGGAAAACTGGGAGCCTTTTTTGGAGGGAACCTAACCCCCACATGCGCGGAAGAAAGGGTTTAGGGCTTAGGGCCTAGGGCTTGGGGCTTAGGGTTTAGGGCTTAGGGTTTAGGGTTCTCCCCAGTAAAATCCCACAGACAAGGATCTGTACTAGACTCACGAGTAATCTAGGAAATTCAAGGGGTGTCCCGTTTTTGGTTTTTGGGGCTTATAAGGGAACCTAAACCCTAAAACGCGGGAATAACGGCCTACTCTGGGTCCTGCGGTATGACATTTAGACACTTCCCTAAAACACGGGAATAAGGGCCTGCCCTGGGTCCTGGAATATGATTTTTAGACACTTCACCTGATCGAACCAGCGGGAAAAAGGCGGAACTTTGGGTTTTAAGGGGTGTGGGTTTTAATACCAACCAAAGGCAACACATACTCAGCCCCACCCCCGCCCCCCCCTCCCTTCCCGCCATACCCTGCCCTTCTATAAGGGAACTGTCTAAGCCTTCTGGTGCTGATCCCCTAAACCCCTAACCCTAAACCCTAAACCCTAAGCCCTAAACCCAAAATCTGGGGACGACTAACCCTAAACCCTAAACCCTAAGCCCTAAACCCTAAACCCTATGGACGACAGCCCAACGCAATCCTGGGGCTCAAGACTTTGCTACCCAGCACGCCGTTCTCGACGTCGAGCTTCGTCTTGTTCATGCCTTGGAGCGCCCTAAACCCTAAACCCTAAACCCTAAACCCTAAACCCTAAACCCTAAACCCTAAACCCTAAACCCTAAACCTAGAACATTGAGGATCGGGGTTTGGGATTCTTGGCACTTGAAAGGAATGCTCTTCGCGTTTAGGGTTTAGGGTGTAGGGTTCAGGGCTAGGGTTCAGGGCTTCGGGTGTAGGGTTTAAATCGGTTCCGACCTCCAGAACCTCACGTGAGCGGCGTGTGCTGCTTTGCGCTTGTCTCTGAGCGCTTTCATCGCCTCAATTTCTTCTTCGTCCTCATAGGGCTCTCAAGGGGGGGGGGAGTTCATGTGGGGGGGGGGGGGGGTAGGTACCTAGGGAACCTTAGGGAAGCTTCGAAAGGCCTCAGGGAGTAGTGGGGAGTACTACGGTAACCTTGGGTTACATAACCCTAAACCCTAAACCCTAAACCCTAAACCCTAAACCCTAAACCCTAAACCCTAAACCCTAAACCCTAAACCCTAGCCCTAAACCCCAATCTTAAGCCTAAGGTCTTAAGTTCCAACCCTACACCCTAAACCCCAAACCCCAAAACTGCAGCTCCAGTCGAGGTTGCATGGCCACGCGATGGTCCAACATGCATCCCGGAACTCCCCAAGCCTCAAGAAAAAACCCGAACAGCACACGAAAGTCGGCACAATCCTGAGTTTAGGGTTTAGGGTTTAGGGTTTAGGGCTTAGGCCTTAGGGTTTAGGGGTCTTATGGTCTCGGAGCTCAGAACCCCGCGCAAAAGACAGAAGAACGCGCAGAAAACAGCAAACCGACTCAGGTCATGTTTGGGTTCACGGTCTCCAAAGCCGCATGCAGTACAAGCCCACACGCCCCACACCCCAATTACACAAGCCCTACTCACCAAACTCGAACTACATCTGCAAACCCTAAACCCCCAAAACCTACTAACAGAAAAGCCCTCATTAAACCAACACCCCTATAAACTCAAAAGCCCGAGTTCTCTGTGCGCCCGGCGAAGCACCAGCAACTTGCCAAGAGGGCCGAGGTTCCTTTGGGTGAAAAAACAACGAGGGCTTAAGGTTTAGGGTTCAGGGATTATGGTACTGGTTGTGGGTTGCAGTGCAGGTTTTAGGGTTTAAGGTCTCTAGGGTTTAAGGTTGAGGGCGGGTTTAGGGTTCAGGGTTCAGGCAGTGTAGCCCACAAGTTATGTGGGGTTGCTGCTCGGATCAACAAGCTGCAGGGTTTTGGTGGTCTGGAATCTTGCGCTAAGCCTTTTCTGAGATTAAAGCCACGGGGGGTGGAGTAGATTTCAGAGTCTCAGGTTTCGTAGTCAGAAGCTTCGGACGACCGAACGCCCTGAAAGCACCCCAGATGAAAAGACCTCGTACCTAAAAAGAACATACTTTGTAGGTTCAAGTAGCTATAATACGAAAACAGAACAAAAAAAATAAAGTATGGTACTCCAAAACCCAGAAGCTGACGAGCCCCTAGCCCCGGGTCTGGAATCCTGCGCTGCGTCCCTCTCCCTGCAAAACCTTAGTTGCTGAGTTCATACGTCCCCCCCCCCCCCCCCCCCCCAAACCAAAAGGTGTACACTTTCAGTTCTATAGGGGATTAGCGTATCCCAAAAAGTGTAAAGTGTACGCTTTCAGCTACAAAGATACAGATCGGCAGCGCACTAGTTGCCAGCAGGTCTTGCCTATACTTAGATATGAAGCGGCACTTTGCTTGAAACAAATGCTCTACTTTCCGAAGCCCGCAAAACGCACCTCCACAGCATGTTTTTCTGCTAGGGGTTTGGGGTTTTGGATATTAGGGTTTATAACCCCTAAAGGTATAGGGGTTTAGGGCTAAGGATATTAGGGTTTGCAACCCCTGAAGGATTACGTACAACGAGCAGGGGGCGGGCGCCTGATGTCCGAGAAAGGATTGCCGTCGAGAACAAGCTCCTGTGGACAGATTTCAAGGGAGTCATGCCGAGCGACCCTTAAGGATGCACCCCCTAAAAGGCTTCTCTTAAAACCCTAAGCCCTAAACCCTTAACCCTAAACCCCTTATATTCCCTTAAAGATC
>CAJNDS010000335.1:177500-365102 GCA_905221605.1 Symbiodinium natans
GGGCATCATCCTGTACATGTATGTAGGTACACACATATATATATATATGTATATGTATGTGTGCATGCAGTTTTTATTGAGATGGTTTGGGATTCAGGCGCTTGGGTTGTAGCCAAGCCCCCAACAGCAGAGTGCATCCTCCCTGTTCGCCAGGTTCTGAAATCTTCCTCAAATAGTGAATGACCTTAGGTACTGTCCTCGCCCTGTCACAGTCTATCCTAGGCATAGTATTAGGGCCGCTATGTATCTTTATTATACTTATTGTCCAACTGTTACAGAGTGGGGGCATCACCCAGACCGACCCCTGACATCTCCCCAAGATAATATTATGTGTGCAACCAATGTCGAAGAGGTTGAGAAAGCCTTAGGTGAAATTCATGTTCCCCACTTTCCATCCCCTTTGATTCCGCCATGAGCAGATGCAATGGCCGACTGGCAAGATCAGCAGGCCTAACCGGTAAGTCCGAGGCGGAAACCAAGATAGCAAATCTACATCCAGCTAATGCCCTAAACCCTAAACCCTAAACCCTAAACCCTAAACCCTAAACCCTAAACCCTCTCTACCTATATATATTTAAACCTTAATGGGGTCGTTGACCTTTTTTGTCCCTGAACGTGGTTCCTAAATCCTAAATCCTAAATCCTAAATCCTAAATCCTAAATCCTAAATCCTAAATCCTAAATCCTAAATCCTAAATCCTAAATCCTAAATCCTAAATCCTAAATCCTAAATCCTAGTATGGGCTGTCCCGGGGCCCCCCCGGGACGGGTTGTCCCGGGTGCTTTTTGAAGCCTTCTGAGGGGCTTTTTAAAGCTATTTGAAGGGCCCCGAAACCGTCGATTTCAGTACTAAAAAACGGCGTTTTTCCTTGCGGGAGCAGCAAATCCCGGGTTTCCCCCCTTTTCGGTGGCTTTTTGAAAACCTTCGGTTTCAGTACGAAAAAAACCAACAGTTTTCGTTGCGGGAGTAGGAAGGATTTAGGGTTCGGGGACTTGGGCAATAGGAAGTGAAATGGTAGGTAGGGTTGCCAGATGAAAGGGATTCTGGGTGGGTGGGGTGATGCCAAACACCCTTAGTGAATGCTTGGATCAGAGATGCTGAACCCTAAACCCTGAACCCTGAACCCTAAACCCTAAACCCAGGGTTCAGTGCAGGAAAGCGCTTTTTTAGGCTCGCGCCTACTTCCCAGACCCGGTCGCACCTTGCAGAGGTCGTTTCCGGACAGGTCCTGCGTACTCTCTCGGGAAGGAAGTGAACTCATCTGTTTAGGGTTTAGGGTTTAGGGCTTTGCGGACCAAAAGCAAAACAATAAAACCCTAAGGATGTAGCTTTCAGCTGCGTGTCCTTGAAAGGCTCCCCGACTCAAACTGGGGCCCTACAGAATAGCAACCTGGCCATTTTTGTTTAGGGGTTTATGGGTTTAGGGGTTTAGGGTTTAGGGACGTTGATGGCTTTCGTTCCCTTCGGAGTTGCATTCGGGTGGTAGGGGGCTGTTTGTAGGAGCCCCTTCGGGGCTGCCTGTTGTTTGGTGTGGGAGTTTGCTTGGCTTTTATAGGAGTTCGACAGGGTCTCTCGTAGAATGTTTTTTTTGGGGGAGGGGGTATATATTAAAGGATTAGGGGACTTAGTGGTTTTTGTGATAAGTAAGGCACCTTCTACGTATAACTACGTATAAGCGCAATTCTGGTACTTGCAACTCTGCTTGCTACAGTGCTCCGATCCCGTGAGCCTCCAAGCTATCTTCTCAATTCGAGAATTATTTTTGAACTAAGACTCCAAGGGGGTTTAGGGTTTAGGTGGTTTAGGGACTCAACTGAGGGGCCAGCAGAATTGCATAAATTCATCAACTACGGTAAGCCATAACCCTCTCAAGCCACCAAGCTAAAGCCTCGAGACAAGCCTTAAGCCTTCAGGCCCTGAAGCCCCGAAAAGCTCCGCATCCGAAAGCCCAAATGCCCTGATGCCCCAAATACCGTAATCCCTGAGCATCAACTTGGAGGTTTAGGGTTTAGGGTTTAGGGCTAGGGTTTAGGGGTTTATGCGAACTGTCATGCGGACACTCCTGAAGCAAGGGTTTAGGGCTTCTGGGTTCTTGTTAACCCGATTCTTCCTGTACGTATAAGCCACTTTTAAGCTGCTTAAGTGCCCTAGGGTGTGTTTTAATTGCAGTTCTAGCCGGGTTCAATTAACGACCCTGAACCTGCAAGAAGGCCCTGAACCTCCCAAGAAGACCCTTAAACCATCCGATGACTCCGAAAGAAGCCGGAAAGCTCGAAACAAACACCAAGGCCCTCAACCTAAGAAATGCACGCCCTCAAGCCCTGCAACCCTGACCCTGCAGGCCCTGAAGCCCTACGCCCCTAAAAACCAAAACCCTGCACCCCAACCCCAAATCCTAAACCTATCCAACCCCACAAAACCCCCATAAAAAAACCCTCTAAAGCCCCATAAAGCCCCATAAAGCCCTCGAAACCCTAAACCCTAAACCCTAAACCCTGAACCCTAAACCCTAAACCCTAAACCCTAGAGGTCCAGGATGGTCAACTTGGGCAGTTGCTTCAGCAAGAGCCTGGGAAGAGGGCGTTGAGGTTTAGGGGCTGTAGGGGGCTCTTGATATGTTTGTGAGGGGTTTAGGGTTTAGGTTGTTAAGGTGTTTAAGGGCTTCTTAAACCCCAAAACCCAAAACGGCATATGGCTTCTCAAGCGCTGCCGCGGCTGCGCTTAACAACGAGGTCTCTCACCCTAAGAAGAGGGATGCCCTCCTTCGGAGTGAATGATTGTGTTGTCGCTTCGCTGCTTCAAACATCTAGATCAACGAGTCCCAACCAGACCGCGCGTTGTTAAAGCCCTCAAGGAGCAAGAGGCCCTGCCTCACTCTCCTGCGCTGTAGCTCAATTAGATTGCGGAACCGTTTGGCATGCTGATTTGAGACGTAGGTGTTTGATAACGCCTCAGCTCTAAAATCACAAAGCCCAAAACCCACATCTCTCCCTGAAGCGCAGCCCTAAACCCTAAACCCTAAACCCTAAACCCTGAACCCTAAACCCTAAATCCTAAGCCCTAAACCCTAAACCCTAAACCCTAACCCTAAACCCTACAGGCAGAGGCTCTAAGGTCATCGGCCTGGGCACGTCTCTACTGGAAGGCCTGACTCTCCAGTCCTCTAGGTCCCAAAGCCTGCTTTGAAGCGCATGGCCCTTGCGCTTAGGGTTTAGGGTTTAGGGTTTAGGGTTTAGGGTTTAGGGTTTAGGGTTTAGGGTTTAGGGTTTAGGGTTTAGGGTTTAGGGTTTAGGGTTTCGGGTTTCGGGTTTTAGGGTTTCGGGTTTAGGGTTTAGGGTTTAGGGTTGAGGGTTGAGGGTTTAGGGCTCAGTCTTTGGGCTATTTCAGGCTTGACGATGCTGCGCTTCCCATTCCCCTACACCTAAAGCCCAAAGACATCGAAGCTCCGAACTCCCGACCCCGAACGTGCTACTTCTAGCTGTGGTTTGGGACTGAAAGGCATCCCAAGTAATATCCATAAACACATACATATATGTGTACTCCTACAAAACCAGCAACCCGAAGCCCTAAAGATCAAAATCCGTTCTAAAACAGCCAATCTATGGGCCTTGAGAATTAGAATTAGGGTTTTGGGGGGATGTTATAGTAGAAGTAGCTGAAAAACAACTGAAGCTCGCTGTCAAGGTGCACTGATCGTAGCTCCTGCATGGCGGAATGTGCAGGGCATGCCAGCCCTTGGGGTTTAGGGTTCAGGGTTCGGGGTATAGGCGGTATAGGGTTTGGGGTTTCCACTCCCCCCCGCTCCCCCCCCAACCAAAAGATCCCAAACACCCCAAGACGAGTTTTTGAGTGCTCCTTCACTCCTTCAGAAAACACGTAGGAGTCCTGACACTGTAGGAATGCTCCTGGACCTGAAACAAGGTTCCTGATGCGGCGTCGTATTGGAGATTGGATCTTGTTGGCCTATCTCAGATTCTCAACTATTGGCTCATAGCAGCCCAAATACTCCCCTCTTTCTCCAAGCAAACGCACATAGCAGATAGCTGGAGAGCCAGACACTGTGGGGCTCAGAGGCTTTATGTTGTAGAGCCGTGATAGCTGAAGCCCTAAGACCGCAAACCCCTCAACAAACACTGACAACCCTGAAAAAACAGAAACCCTAATGAAGACACATGCACACACACACACACACAGACAACAAACAACTCTGAACGCATCCAAGCAAGCCCCAAACCCCTCAAAAACCTCATAGCCCGAACCCCCTAACTGCCCTAAACCCTTAACATCCCTTAAGCCTAAACCCCCGCCCCACTCCTACAAAAAAATTCGACCGATTCACGTACGGGACTCCTCGATGACATTGTTGCTCAAGTAGAGCTCCATCAAGTTGCGCCTGACTTGAGGCTCAGGGGTTGTGCCCTCACAAAGAAGGCCCAACTTAAGCAAAACTCCGGCTCCGTGAGTCACATTCTAGGTGCGCCCATGCTCCAAGTGACTTGACTCAAGTCAACAGGGCCTTTGGAAACCGAGGGCGGTATGATTTCAAGCTCGCCCGTCCCTGCAACGTCGGAATTCCCCGACGACGGCGAACATTTTCAAATTGTATCTATGAGGTTCTTGCTTTATCAGCAGATACCTACTAGAACTAGGAGTAATCTAGGAATAAACAGAGTGGTCTTTGTAGTTTAGAAGGGTTTATAAGGGAACCCCACCCCTCGAAAAAGAAAATAAAGGCCTACTCTGGGTCCTAGCCTAACTGTTGAGGGCTAAACCCCAACATGTAACCAAAACCCCGGCGCTTCAGCCCTAAGCCTTTTGGCGGAAACCTGGCTTTAAGATGGCTTTGCGCCTCGACCCCTTCACCCTACAAACCAAGAAATCACTTCTTTCGTTCTAGGGTTCGAGTCTAAGTCAGGGGACGACTACGGGAGGGGGCCTTAGGGGTTCTCTTAGGTAGATAGGGGCTATATAATGTATATACAGGGGCTATATAGTACAGGGGAATCAGATTCAGTCTCCCTTCTAGGGCCCCTCCCTTATACCCCTTAACAAAAGGTCCAGAAGCCCTAAACGCGAAACCCTAAACCGAAACGGACTGGGCCCCTGGCAGCTGTGCAAAGGTATCCAAGGAGTCGACGAAGTTGTCCTGCGAAGCCCTAAACCCCAAACCCTTAAACCCTGAAACCCTTAACCCCTAAACCCTAAACCCTAAACCCTAAAGCCCTAAACCCTAAGGCCTAAACCCCCGCCCAGGTACGGGGGTGCGGTGTGGGGGGGGGGTGGCTCTGCTTGGAGGCCGGGGGTACTGAAAAAGGAACTTCAAGCTGTAGTTGTGATCCCTCGTTTCAGCCCCTTAAGTATCGAGAGCTGTAGTGAGAGCTGGGTCAGAGTTGGGTTCTAAGTTGTAAGTGAAGTCGCCTCAACCCAAAACTTTCATCCTGTTAGGTGGGCAACCAGAAGCCACAGGAGCAACACTAAACCGCGAAAAGGCCTAGAGTCCTAGAGGCCCCGAAGTCATGAGCCTCTGAAGCTCACGACCCCTAATCTGTGAGCTCTGTTGTGTACCCAGCTCCCTACTTAAAGGATCAGGGGACTTTAGCAAGCGGGGTTACAGGTAAGGTAACTGTAGTTACATTTCGATCCGATAAGAACCAGAAGTGAGCGCTCACGAGCGGCCGATTTAGGGGTTCTTTATGGTCGTAAACGCTCACTTCGGGGACAATCTATCAGACACAGTTCTCTATTGGATTCTCAGGGGATGTCGGGATGGACTGTAACATCTTCATAGGGCTATATGAGAGTTTCCGACAATAGGGGTGCCCTTTTGGGGGTTTCCGATAATAAGGGCTTGGGGTACATTCGGGGTTCCCCTTTTGGCGACATGTTCATATGGGTAATACATGGATTGGCTCAGGGAAAGCAATCCTGCTTTGCCCAGACCAGCACCCCTACAAGTTTGAAGCTTGCCCACTCAGCAGTTCAATAGTGTTTCGACGCCGCGCCGCAAACCGACCTCGAAACTAGATCAGCTCTAAACCCTAAACCCGAAACCGGAACACCCAACACCTGAAAGCCTAAACCCTAAACACTAAAACCCTACACCCGAAACCCTACACCCTAAACCCTAAACCCTAAACTCTTAACCCTAAACCCTAAGCCCTAAGCCCTAAACCCTAAACTCTAAACCCTACACGGCTCAAAGGGTGCCTCCAAAGAAAGCTGGCTGAGCTTGGTGAGCTTCTGCAACTCCAGCCTCGAGTAAGGGGAGGCTCCAAGCATGAACTGAGGACTGGTCCTTTCGTTGGGGTTCGCTGGGGGTTCGCTGGGGGTTCGTTGGGTTTAGGGTTTAGGGTTTAGGGTTTAGGGTTTAGGGTTTAGGGTTTAGGGTTTAGGGTTTAGGGTTTAGGGTTTAGGGTTTAGGGCTTAGGGCTTCGGGTTTCGGGTTTCGGGTTTAGGGTTTAGGGCGCAAATAGTTAGGTACCAGTGTTCAGGGAAGGATGCTTAAACAGCCGTAGTGGACACTTTTCGAAGATGAAGGGTGTTGGAGTCTGTGGATGCAAGAAGAATCTTGGATTCCACGCTGGGGTTAGGGTTCAGGGTTCAGGGTTTAGGGTTTGGGGCTTAGGGTTTAGGGGGGGCCTTTGGGGCGCGGCCTGGGTTCAGAGTTTAGGGCTCAGGGTTGGGTGCAGTGTGACGAAAAAAAGCAGAAACCAAACTCTCCAACAGCTCCTGACATGGAGCCCCATTTTGGGGTGTCCTCGTGGTATTTGGGGTGGATACAGAAGTCAAAACAGCCATGCAACTTCCACTCCAAGAGGCAAAACCCTAAACCCTAAACCCTAAACCCTGAACCCTGAACCCTGAACCCTAAGCCCTAAACCCTAAACCCTAAACCCTGAACCCTAAACCCTAAACCCTAAACCCTGAACCCTAAACCCCCACAAACCCGAAGCCCTCCCGACTTCCCGGACGCCCCAAGTGCCCACAATGCAACCCTTTTTCCTAAGCCCTGAAGCCCCGAAGCCCTAATTTAGGGTTTAGGGTTTAGGGTTTGGGGTTTGGGGTTTAGGGTTTAGGGTTTAGGGTTCAGGGTTTGCACCGCTAAAGTCTTGAAGCCCCGAAGCCCTAACTAAGGGTTTAGGGTTCAGGGTTTACACCGCTACAGCCTTGAAACTCTAAGCCCTCCAGCCCGAAACCCTCTGTTTTTCTCCTGTCTGCGGGGTTGGGTCGGGGCGCTTTTCTCCCAGGCGGCTGGAGCTTCTCTGCGCTTCGAAAGCGGGTTGTGAAGGCTTGGGGCTTCAGATGCTACGGCCCTTAGGCCGAGAGGGTTCAGGGTTTGGGGTTCAGGGTTTGGGGTTTGGGGTTTTAGGGTTTAGTTTTCAGGTCTCGGCTTCAAGCCTTGGGGGGTGAGGGTCTTAGGGGTTGAAAGGGATCAGGACTTGGGGGGGTTTCGGCTTAGGGGTTCAGGGTTTGATGGCAACAAAGCAATATGAAGAAGCCAATTCGAACCACAAAATGGCTAAAGATCAAAGTTGCAGTGGAGAGGCACAAAGCAATCTAAGAACAAAGCGGGAGAGGGTTGAGGAGTCAACCATTTACGCTCCCCATGCCCTGAACTTTCATCCACAACATTACCCCTACACCCTAAACCCTAAACCCCTGAGCCGCGTAGGGCCTAAAGCCCAGAAAACCCGGGCAGAATCCCAACAAAAAACCAGACCCCAGAACCCAAGATACCCTAAACCGTGAACCTTGAAACCCCAACCCCTAAACCCTAAACCCCTAAACCCTACACACGTAAGCGAAGCTCCGAGGAAGCGCGCAGGAAGCCTCCAGTACCGAAGACTGCAAACAGGCGCGGAGGTGGCCCAGGGTTCAGGGTTCAGGGGTTCAGGGGTCAAGGGTTCAGGTTTTGGGGTCAGGGTTTGGGGTTCAGGATTTAGGGTTCAGGATGTAGGGTTTAGGGTTCAGGATTTAGGGTTCAGGGCTTAGGCTTTAGGGTTCAGGGATTAGGGTGGAACACGGCTTCAAGTACGAAGTTCCGGAAGCCCCTCAGGGAAGCCTGGACAGAAGGCTCTAGGTGTTTCCGCGGGTTTAGGGTTTAGGGTTTAGGGTTTCGGGTTAGGGTTTAGGGTTCAGGGTTCAGGGTTTCTAGGGCTTGGGTCCGGTGTCTGGGCCACTCCCTGCAAACTCATCGGCCTCATCCAGATGCATCGTGGCCAGTGCGGATGATTTGGAAGAGGCCCATGATGTTGTTCCTGGGTGCGGAGACACATAAAGCATCAAAAGTGCGACGTACCTAGCTTGAAGCAGCGAAGCAGCCCTGAGCCAACTGAGGGAGGGTGGGAGGGCGGAAGAGAAACAAAACAGAAAAACAGATCACGGGGTTTGGTTGCAGTTGCAGTGCCCAGGGCTTAGAGGGACGCGCTGTTGTCACTAGCCCTAAAGTCCCTAACCCGACCTGAATAGAAGTGGACCCTTGCGGAGCCTAACTGTTGATTTCTGATCTGTTAGGTAAGTCATCAGACGTGGTCCCCCCAACACCCTCCCCCTCCCCAAAGAATTGAAGACCAAAAGAAGCAGGTAACCCCAAAACCCCAAACCCTAGAATTCGGGTTTAGGATGGTCTCGGGTTGAGGGCTAGGTTCCTAGAAGCCCTGGCCCGCGCACGCACATGCTCAGCTCCGCGTCATCTTGTGGGCCCCTTTCTGTTTCCGGAATACCCCAAAAAGGTACCCCTTCTTCCCTGATGGTTTTAGGGTTTAGGGTTTAGGGTTTAGAAACCCAAACCCTCCATACCTTACAGTCCTAGAACCCTAAACTAAACCCTAAGCCCGACACTCCGAAGTCTGAATCGCCACCCGGCCTGCTTAGTCCGTACCCACTCTTTTCTAGGGTGCCCGGACACAGAACTTCACCCGGCAGTTCACACTTTGCTGGATGGACAATGGGTGGTGCCACTAGCGACGTGGTCGAATTCAGCCCCCTTGCTTGAGCACCACGAAAGTGGTGCCGCATAGTTACAAGGGGAACCTCACGATCCGCCTGATGAGAAGACCCGACAGGACTCCCCAAACCCCAAACCCTAAACGCTCAACCCTGGCCCTAAACCCTAAAACCCTGAGCCTAAAACTCATGTACCCTGAACCCTCAACCCTAAACCTCAACCCTCGACCCTCAACGCTCAACCCTCAACCCTCAACCCTCAACGCTAAACGCTAAACGCTAAACCCTAAACCCTAAGCCCTATGCCCTAAACCCTAAACCCCAAACCCTAACCCCGAAACCCGAAACCCTAAACCCGAAACCCCGAAACCCCGAAACCCCGAAACCCCGAAACCCCGAAACCCTAAACCCGAAACCCGAAACCCTAAACCCTAAACCCTAAACCCTAAACCCTGCCGGGCGTCTGTTTGATGGCCTGGCGGCAGGCGGCCACCACGCGGCCCTTGGCGTTGCCCATTCGGAGCTTGGCAGCCTTCCTCGTGAAGAGGTTTAGGGTTTAGGGTTTAGGGTTTAGGGTTCTAGGAGTCCAGGAGTCTAGGAGTTTAAGAGTTTGGGAGTTTAGGAGTTTAGGAGTCTAGGAGTTTAGGAGTTTAGGCTTTAGGGTGTAGGGTTTAGGGTTTAAGGTTTAGGATTTGGGGTTTGGGGTTTAGGCGTTTAGGAGTTTAGGGTTTAGGCTTTAGGGCGTAGGGTTCCGGGCTCAGGGACTCAGGAATGAGGGATTCCATTGTTTAACGAGGTCTCAGCGTTGAGGGGCTTTGGGTTTGGATTAGGCGTTTGGGGCTTTCAGGGAGAAATCCCGTTTCGGGATGTGGAGTAGGGTTTAAATTTCTTGTACCCCCCCCAAGAGGCCACCAAGTATATACACTCACCAATTTAAAACAGGAACCTTATTATATACTCACCAAAAGCAGAAATATATGCCCTGCTTCATGTACACCCTAACTCTTAGAAGCTCTACACACGAGGCCACAAGGGGCTTCCGGACTCTTCGTGTGGGGGGGGGGGGGAAATCATCCCATGGTAAGCCCCCGACTTGGCTGGTGAGGGTTTAGGGTTTAGGGTTTAGGGTTTAGGGTTTGGGGTAGTCCCAACTCATTCCCACACCCCTTGGCACCAAAAAGGCAACGCTGAGTTGAGGAAGGGTTGAGGGTCTAAGAGTGTGCAGTGTCTTGCAGGGCTTACGGGGAGTTCAGTCCTGGGCAAAAACCTGAAAAGGACCTCGTTACTCATGTCTTGGGCCCCTCCCCAAAACCCGAAACAAGGCCCATGTAAGCGCGCAGCTCACGGAGATGACCCTAAACCCTAAACCCTAAACCCCAAACCCTAAACCCTAAACCCCAAACCCCAAACCCTAAACCCCAAACCCTAAACCCAGGGTGGTGACTCTTGCGGCTTAGAGGCTGGATCATCATGTTGACTTCCTTCAGCTGTGCCAAGAGCTGCTGGTGGTTGTTTGCACGCCTTGGGGCTGCAAGAAGGTTCCCAAGTAAGGGTTTAGGGTTTAGGGTTTAGGGTTCAGGGTTCAAGGTTCAGGGTTTAGGGTTTAGGGCACTACCAAACCGAATACATGATATCCCAGTGTCCTACCGAGTTTGCACTATACTCACCCTAGAACCTTGATAACAAAATGATGCCGTAGTTCTTCCCTTGGCTTATAAAAACACAAGTCTAAATAAAGTAATTCTAAGGGGGCCGAAGAGCCCATTTGGTCAGAATAAGTATGGCTTTTTTGGTGGTGGCGGTAGGGGGGGAACCCTAAAGCTTAGCTAGGATGGCCCTTAACACCCTCTGCACATATTCCTAGATATGATCCTCTTAAACCCCAATACAGGAAAAATGTCCCAAGGGCCTACCCAGTCAAAAAGCACATAGACTGCCCAAGCGGCTTATTGTACTCAGCGATGAGGTCGCTGTTGGTCTGCTGCAGGCCGGAAAACACCTGTGCTTTCTATGCCAGGGTTTAGGGTCTAGGGAGAGACCCGAAACCCTAAACCCTAAACTCAAGCGAAGTCTTTACTACAGTCGTCTCTGAACGCCCCCCCCCCCCCCCCCCCCCCCCCCCCCCCCGGGGTTGAAGAGGCCGTGGAAGAAAGCACTGCGCACCTTCTTCAGGTGCTGCATGTCGGAGAGCATCCTGCTCAGAAACCCAAGTTTAGGTTTTAGGATTTAGGGTTTAGGGCTTAGGGTTTAGGGTTACAGTAACCAAAACCTACTTGGAGGTTCAGGGTACTGATGACATGTAACTGTACTTATAACCCGCTCGTAGACCCTCAATTTCCCTAACATGGTTGTCATTGGGTTTAAGTGCGCATGCTACTTGGTGAGTAAGTACCATGAACCTCCAAGTGCAGGGGGTTTGGTCAAAGGTTGGAACCGTGGGCCCTTGGTATGGTCCCTTACCCTTGTTTAAAGGGATTGAAAGGGATCCGAAGTTGTGGGCCCTTATTGCGTATAGTGTAGATAAGGGTTATAGAACAGGGGACCAGAGTTAAGGGCCCACACTTCGGATCCCCTGTTTGGTGAAGGTTCAACTTTTGCTGCCCCTTGGTTACCCTTGAACCCGAAACCTAAACCCCTAAACCCCTAAACCCCTAAACCCCTAAACCCCTAAACCCCTAAACCCCTAAACCCCTAAACCCCTAAACCCCTAAACCCCTAAACCCCTAAACCCCTAAACCCCTAAACCCCTAAACCCCTAAACCCCTAAACACCTAAACCCCTAAACCCCTAAACCCCTAAACCCCTAAACCCCTAAGCCCCTAAGCCCCTAAACCCCTAAACCCCTAAACCCCTAAACCCCTAAACCCCTAAACCCCTAAAACCCTTAAAACCCCTAGAGCCCTTACCCCTAGAGCCCTGAAGCCCAAAAGCCCTAAAGCCCTAAACCCTAAACCCTGAACCCCAAACCCAAAACCCCAAAACCCCAAACCCTGAACCCCAAACCCGAAACCCTGCTCCTCCCCCCCCCCCCCCCCCTGTGCAGGCCTGTAGTCTTCAGCCTTCACGATGAGGGCTTTGACGAGGTTGGCGCTGTCCGCCATTTCCGCGGTCAGCTTCCTCGCAGGGTTGGGGGCCGAGGCTTGGGGGGTTTAGGGTTTAGGGTTTAGGGTTAAGGTTTAGGGTTTAGGAGGCGCAGGGTGCGTGCTATGAAGCCCTAAGCCCCATATGAATGAATCCCCTACCCGAAACTCAACCCCAACAACGCCAAACACCCAAAAAGCACCTCAACCCGCACATCCCGAAACCCCAAACCCGAAATCCCAAACCTTAATCTGCGAAACCCCTAAACCATGGTATACCGAGTTGCAATTGGGGGGGAGGGGGTGGGGTTCTGGGAGTGTGAGCTCAGGATTCCCCAAGTCTCCTTAGTCAGGGGTTTAGGGTTTAGGGTTCGGGGGTTAAAGCTGGGAGTGAAAACCCGTAACATGAACGGCCAAGCGGCCCGTGTTTTGGAGCCTGTATATACCCCTTACACACCCTCTAAAGCCCCTACCCAGAGACTCCAAAACCCCTTAATTAAGGAATATCCCAAATCATAATAGGAACCCTAATATGATTTAAGGTATATTCCTTAATTAAGGGATTTTGGAGTCTCTGGGTACTGGCATACCCTTACACAGGTAAGGGACCACATGCAAGGGACCGTGCAAGTACCCTTAGTCCAGAAAAATAAACAAGCAATGTCCAAAGGGACTATGAAGGGATACTCGGGGGCCTATGACAGCCCGTGGTGGGCCCCGGTTTAGGGTTTAGGGTTTAGGGTGCGGAGCTGCAGCTGGTATTGTAGAAAAGAGTTAGTGTTGGGAGTTGGAAGGGTTAACAAACCCGGAAATCTTGTTTGGCTCAAGGATGGCCAGAAGTACTAAGGCCACAAGCTCAAAAAAGGTAGAGCCCACGTGGTTGGGGTTGGGGTTGGTTCCTAGGTGCTTAGGCATAGGCCCCCTTTACTCCCTTCCCTGGTTCTCCTGGTCCGTGTTCTGTGTTTGTTGTGCTGGTCGATCTGGGGAATATAAGTTCTGGGCGGTCTTCGGGGTTGATCCCTTTCCCCTTTGGTTGCCCCCCGTAGGTTATGAGCCCAAATTAGGTTCCCTGCGGTCAAGTGTTCTTTCAAGGTTTTGGGATCAAGAAGCAATGCCTTCTCCCAAACGATGGCTCCAGCCTTCCTCGGATGGTGGACAGAATGGTGGAGCTGGAAATGGTGCAGCTGAGTCTCTGGGTGAAAGGGCGGTGCTGGAAGAGGTGATGCCTGGCGCTGAAGAACATCTGGAAGAAGCCTTGGTTGCAGAAGACTCCAATGTGGGTATGAATCCCAATGTGGATATGGTTAGCAATGCTGAAGCTGAAGGACGTGCTGTTTCTGTATCGCCAAAGCCTGGTGAAAAAAGGAGCTGGGACGCGACTGGTGGTATAGACCGTGAAATGGAGGTGACTGTTTTACGCGTGTTGCATAAACATGGGTATCAGCCGTCTACTTCGACTTCGGGCCGAATGGTAGACCAAGGGTCTCAGACCAATCTGAGTGGAGAGGTGCTGCAAGCTGCCAGGAGGCCTCTGAACAAGATTAAAGGGGATCCCTCGGCGAGTTCCCTGGGTGGTGGAAGCAGTTACGAACAGAAGGGTGCGGACAGCTTTGAAGCTGCACCAACTGCTGAATACGCCATGGGGAAGAGGAGATGTTACAGATGGAGGCTGAAAGGTTGCGCCAGTTGTCAGAAGAAGAGGATGAGATGCATCAAGTCTCTGAAAGGGATGGTTTTCGGAAAGATGAGCATCTGATCAAAGCGTGCGATGGGACAACGTGGGAATGGCACTTCCACGAAGATGGGAGACAATATTACTACTGCCTGGATACGCAGGAAAGCAAGTGGACGCTGCCGGATGTAGGTGAAAAGGTGAAAAGCGACAACGTGGTTGGGTCTCCTTCGGGCAATGGGCTGGAAGTGGAGACTGAACTGGGTCCTTTATCGACTACACCGACACCTGAGTCTACGAAGGCATTCCAGGGTAGTGTAAATAGTGTAGGTGAAAAAGATTTTTCCTCTACTATCAGGGATAGCGGTCCTAGGGCTGGTGGTGACGCCCCGACCTCGGGTTCTCCTGATGAGGAGGGGATTTCTGGAAACCGAGCAGACATCGCTGAAGCTCAACATCTGGATCGGGAAGAGATGGAGGCGCTTTCTGAGGGTGTGGCAGCGGTGAAATCGGTGGGTCCAGAAGAAAAAATGCCCAATGTGGAGGTCGGAACTGTGTCGGCTGCAGAAGAGCGAGTGGTGGATGTGGTACCTGTCGTTCAGGAAGATGGTCCTGGAGATTTGGATGACGGAGGGAAAAAGTCGTGCGTTACGCCTGAGGAGGTCTCTTCGGTTGGTGCCAATGATTCTGCCATTCAAGGGAAAAAGGAAACTTCTGAAACTGCTGGAGACACGGTTGATCGGAAAGATGAGGCCTGGAGCGCCAATGAAGCGCGGGTCAACGTGCCAGATAGTACCTGGAGTGCAGAAAAAGCACGGGTTGAGGCGCATATGGTGTCACGTTCCGCGGATGACTGCAACAATGGGGCGCAGGTCTCCGTAGCAGCTGACGATGGAGGTTCACAGGTGGACGCACTGGTGCAGCCTGAAGTTAGCAGCGAGGAACGAAATGGCGAAGGCTACACCGGAGCCAATGAGGCAGCTGTGGTCAATAACAGTGGTGATTCTCTTTTGGAAACCATGGAGCCAAAGGAGCCTGCGGTGGAAGAAAATGTGCCTACCGCGGATGACCAATCCAATAGCCCTGTAGTGGAAGAAAATTTGCCTGCTGCAGAAGGTTTGAAAAAGGACTCCAATGGTGGGTCCACTCCCAGGAAGGGAGAAGTGTTGCCATCTGAAAGCTCGCCGGAAGTCGACACCGAGCGAACTGCAGCAGATGAGGCAAGGCCATTGGCTGGAAAAAAGGAAGGTCCTGAGCCCCTGGAGCACAAGATGGATGGTCTTGTGGGACTCGTGCAGGAGCGGGACGAGCAGTGTGACCCAAAGGTGGAAACAAAGGATGTGCCAGGAGCCGATGATACAGAGATGGTTTCTGAAGAGCATGCAAAGAAAGTGCCCCGTGCGGGATCCTTGGAATCACCTGGGAAACATTGCTACCAAGAGGGAGATGAGATCAGTGGTCTAGTGCGCTGCATCAATGGGTATGGAGCCTTTTTGGACCATGGAGATATGAATGTATTGATTCCTGCAGAAGGGAACAACGCACATCAGTTCAAATTTGGTGATACTGTCAATGGAACAGTGAAACGAGTGGAAGATGATGGTACCATAATCTTGGACACCTTTCTGGTTTTGGAAGAGGACGAGGAGGACTCCTCTTCGACGCTGCGCAAATGGAAAGACAGCGGCTGGGGTACATGGTGGACAGGCTCATGGCAGACTGGTCAATGGTACCAAGGTTCCGACGGTCAATGGGACTGGAAGTCGGAAGAACGGCAGTCTCGCGAGTGGTTTGCCGATTCAAAAACATCCTCTAAGGAACAAGAGGAGGCTGAGCAGAAGCAGCTCTATGGAGAAAAGATCTATCGAAATCTCCTGGAAGATGAAACAATAGATAATGACTATGTGGGCAAAATCACTGGGATGTTGCTGAGTCGTCCAATGGACGAGATTATGGAGTGTGTCGCAGATCATACATTCCTGAACGTTGAGGCTCGGCGCGCATACAGCATCTTGCAAAGTGATGGTTGGAAGCCCGATGGGACAGAACGTGCAGGTTTGGAAAAAACAATCACTTTTTCCCGGAAGCAGTACCACAACGCGCTCTACGAACTGGCACGCAAGAAAAGGAGATTTAGTGGACCAGTCGTGGGTGAAACGGTGGCAATGTTGCTGAGCAAAGGGAAAGATGAGCTTTGGAACGAGCTGTGGTTGGATACCAAGCGATTTCTGCAAGAGCTTGATGGTGCAATCGAGGAGATGAGTAAGAGGGAAAACAGGCCAATGGAAGCCTATATGGATCCTGATCAGTACAAAAAGGCTCACATGACTCCAAAGACTGTGTCACCTGGATACAGCAAGCTGTGCAGGTTCTTCAATCAAGGGAGGTGTCGCAATGGAGATGGGTGTTCCTATGAACATCGTCGTTATGGTGAAGGGTGGCCTGAAGGAGAGCCAACTGAGCCAAGGAACATCCAGAAAACTGGTGACGAGGATGGGGACATCGGTGGCCCTCCAACTGATGAAGGTGCAGTGGATGAGGTGCAGCAGGAGCGGGAGGATTCGGCCTTCCGTGCCCAGTACAACTATGGCAAAGGGACATCAAAAGGTGAGCCTACGTTGGGTGAAACGAGGAAACGGCTGTGTCTGTATTACAATCAAGGTGGTTGTAAATATGGGACTACATGCAGGTATCTTCACAATGATGACATAGCATTGGAAGGGACTTGGGAGCCTGGCAAATCTTGGGACAATGCTTCCAGGAAGGCACTAAGGGACGCGGGGTTCCACCATTGCTGTTTCGATTATTACCTCAAAGGACATTGCCGGAAGGGGTTAAATTCCTGCAGATTTTCCCACGACGAGATGTCAGATGAGCGGCTGGCGCACCTGAAACACGTGGTACAGGTGGCCAATCAGGTCCGGTTTGAAAAAGAGAGAGGATGGGAAATTTCGGACAGGAGCACTTTTCAGCCACCTGCGAGTGGGGGAGCTGAATCTTCATCATCCTCAGCACCAAAAGCGCTGCAAATGACCAATGTGTCACAAAAAGGAGGTGAAAAAGGTATCCTGGATGAAGCAGAAGATGATGAACAAAAGAATTCGGTGGCTGAGTCCACTGGTACTCGGCTTCAAAATCCAGAGGAGCCAATTGAAAATTGGATGGCTCGCAACGAACACCTTTGGGTGTATACCCCTCATGTAAGTGAGGTGATGATTACACTTGGTGTGACCAACGTGTCCGACTTGCAAGAGTTCATCTTTGTGGAAGATTTGGTTGACAAAGGGATCAACAAAGTGACAGCATGTAAAACCTTGCAATTGGTGGGTGGTGTCCGATATCGTCCGGGAGGACCGGAAAAAGCAGTTCCTTCCGATGCATCTGTACGGGTACAACAATCTTCTGGGAGCAAGGAAGCTGGAAGAGAGGCGGTGCGAACCCTCACTCAGATGCGTGAAGCTGAAGGCTCCGGTGCAAAAACAATGCCGAGAGGCTCCTATCGGGAGCTTTTTGATAAGGTCAGGTACCGTGACGCTTGGACGCTTGCGCAGAGGTCTCCGCTGTGCGTACAGAAGCTGCAGTTGGTGGGAGTTGGAATGCCGCCGGTGAACCCACCAACAAAAAAGTATCGGTCAAGATCAAACCCTGTAAAAAGGGGAAGGCCCTTGCTGGATAAAAAACAGGTGCGACAGGTGCCACGCTCTCGTTCACAACGACGAGCGCAACCGGCGGAAGTGGTGGAAAAACCAAAACCACTAACTGAAGCCTCGTGGTGGGTTGTCGTATCGGTTCAGCAGAGCGTGGGCAGATGTGGTGGATGATGATGATCAGGCGGAGGCTTTGGTTTCTTATGCCGCTTCCTCAAGCGATTCAAGCGAGGAAGAGACCAATGCTGTGCAACGCATGAGGGAAATCTTTTTGCAAGAAAGGGATTCACAGAGAACTGCGAATCGTGGCAATGTTCCGATGGGTGGTTTTCCGGCCCCAAAAACGGGCAGAAAAAATCGGTTCACCTTGGCGAAGAACGCGACAAAGCGTCGCGGGGGGAGACCCGCCAAGAAGTGACTTCTCAAGTTTTTTCGCTACCACGACCCTCTCGTCGAACTGAACAGTCTCAAAAAAGAGCAAGGGATGGTTCAGTTATAGTTGGTTCGCTGGCGGTGGGCTCCACGGATGAGGTTTTACCTGGGCAAGGTGTTGCTGGACAGGTGAATGTATCTGAAAGCGCTCAAGTTCTTCCTGGGCAAGAAGTGGCTGGACAGGAGACGGCGCTGGAAGGAGCAGTGCAAATTCCTGGCGAGGAGACTGACCAAAACGAAGGAGAAGGTGGGAGCAATGAACTCCGTGGTGACGGTGCGAAGACATTGGATGTTCGTCCGGTGAAGAATGTTCCTCAGCAATTGCTGGTTAAAGGTCTTCTGAATCGGATTTATTGGAAGGTTGCTGTCGGCAAGTTGCCTGTGGGGCACAAGGACTATCAGAAGGGGTCCAATAAAATGGATCGAAACTTGGTTATTAGCATGTCATCTGAAGGTGCAAGCGAACAGGATTTGAGCCTGGCACTGGAAGATGATGCTGATCAGAGAATGGATGATGGTGCATTGGTGGTCATGGCATATGACCCTGGTACACTGATTCAGTCGGCAACAACTGTTTGGGTTATGCGTCGTGGGTTGGCAGATCGTGCTATCTGGCCGGCAATAGCGACTGCAGCACAGAGAATATGTGCTGAAATGGTTCAAGTGGATGAACTGAATACCCAGTTGAACACTGGGAGACTCCTTTTTGAAAGGAGAGATCAAGGACACTACGGAGATTTGCATCATTCGTTCCATGAAGATCCGTGCTTGCCGGTGGTGGGAAATTATCCTCTTTCGGTGATGGGTGCACTGCTTTCTCCTGGCCTGGAAAAGGAATTCAGAAATACTGAAAAGTTTGGAACTGCTATGGAGGCAATAGCCTATGATTGGAGTCGCAGTCCAGGCATGGAAGTTCATGTGGAACTTATGGCAAGGGTAGCCAATCTGGTCGCTCCATTCCTTAGACTAGGAGGCCAAGGGACAGTGGTGAATTCCGAATTTCTCTGGCAGCACGGGAGGGACCAAATGATGGAGTTCCTTCAGGCGGCGACCTGCGCTGATCAATTGGAGGTTCTCTGGAGAAGAATGGACGACGATGCTGATGAGGAAGTGGATCCTACAGGAATGGTGCTGGAGATCCCCGAACAACAAGATGCGGTACTTGATCAAGGGAACAATGAATCCCTTATTCCCATTGAAGATGCTGGAGGTGAGACAATTGGTGACACTGGAAGGGATGGCAAAGCGCCAGAAGTTTCTCCGGAAGAGGAGACATCCAGTGGGTCGTCAAGACTGGCGGGCACAAGGATTTTCTTGTGGTCAGTGTACTCTCGCGTTGCTTCCAACTTCTCTACGCAGGACCGCACTACTGGTAAGATCTTTGACAGCACAAAGGGGTATCCTGGTGAAGGACCAAACAATGGTGACAATCCTTCCTCTAAGAGGAACTTACCCTGGATCTCTGAAGACTACCTCGACGAAGTGGTGTCAAAAAAGATGGAAAGGTCTTCAGATATGGATGGGTTGAATGGGTTTGTTCCGGAAAGTGAGGGACAGTCCGAAAGGGTAGAGGTGGAGAATGTTACTGCCCCTAAAATTCTTATGGCTCTTTGGAAAAAAGGATATAGAGCTGGGTATAGGAGGTTGTGTCGTTTGAACGTATCTGGATGCAAGGTTGGAGCAATGAAACATCCAATCAAAAGGGTGCAGAAGATCGGCGCTAGAAAGGCCTTTATGAAGATGTTCAATGTTTTTGGATCGTCTCAGCGTGGCTCAGGAGCTGGCGGAAAACCAATCATGAAGGTGGTAGGACCAAGGCCAGGTTTTCCAGCTGTACTCCAAGCATCAAGTACTGATAGCACCTTGGGTGAAGGGAGCAGTTCTCAGGCACATGGCAATGTTCATGTAGAGCAGAATCGCCCTATGGACCGGTACGAGGCGGAGCGCTTGGAGAAGAGGAAGAAAGGCTTCTGCTATTGGTTCAGTAAGGGAAAAGATCGCTGCAAATTTGGTGAAGACTGCAAATTCATCCATTCAGAAGATGATGTGGTGCTGCATTCGTATTGGTGCAAATACTATGTGGCGGGGAGACCCTGTTTCGCTGGAAAGAAGTGTGCGTTCTCGCATGATGCAACTGGGGTGAGGTGCATCCAGTTTGCTCAGTCTGGGAAGTGTCGTTATGGTGACAGGTTTTTTTTTTTTGAGCATGGTGATCCGCTGGATAAACAGAGGCCAAGGTCTCCAAGGACGCCCCCAAGGGATGGTCCAAGGAGAAGTTCTGGTGCAAAAGGTGGGGAAAAGGAGATCTCTCCTGAACAGTTCGATGATGGTGAGGAGTATTCCATGACTTATGACGATGATACCAAAATGGCGGAACTGTTGATGGAGGCGATTTCATTTCTGTCCAATGGCAAAACAGATTTGGCTCGAGCAGAGGCGGACCCACTGTTCAAACTCCTGAAGTTCAATGGAGATACTGACCAGATGGATAGGGAATGGGTTTCGTGGACCACCGGTATGCTGTCCGTGCTGGAACTTCACGAAGTAGTGAAGTCGTATGAGGTTTCGCTCGCGGAGGTGGAAGAATGGGTCAATGACCTGAGGATATGGTTCGAGCGAGCCAACGTGGGAGAAGAAAAAGATCCCAAAAGGGGCAAGAAGAGGTCCCTAGAAAGGGAGTCCAGCAAGGATATTCCTGCCGAAAAGGAGGTGGTTGAGACTTCTGAGACGGAGGTTGCCGTTGAGGAGGAGGAAAAAAAGGTTAAAAAGAAGAGGAAAACTGCAGCTATCGAAGATCCTTACACTCTCCTGGTTCCAAAGCCGAAGAAGATGCCGGCGACCATTGAGAAGGGTGGATCATCATCCAATGCGGTGGTTTCTGCAGGGGAAAAAGCCTCGAAAATGCGCACAAAGTCAAACGTCGGTGGAAAGGCGAAGAAGAAGGAGAAAAGTCAGAGCCCCAAAAAGGAAGAAGTGGTGGTGGTGAAAGGTCCTGAGGAAAAGGTTCGTCCCTCTGATGTGGATGCGCAAGCGTCTACCGCTGTGAGTTCAGAGCTGGGTCAATCTTGCCAAGCGATTGAGGACGCAAAGAGAGAAGGATTGGTATCCTCAATTCAAAGGTGCGTGCAGGATCCTGTTCTTACAGTTTCGGACCTGGAGTATATCCTGCTGCAACTTCACCTCAGTATTGCAAACCATCGGAAAAAGAAGTGACTGGATGGTATGGATGAAGGGATGGTTTTTCTCTTTCTGGAGACAGGTGCGCTGGATCGGCCAATGCGCTGAACATGTGGTGGTTACTATTAAGGGTATGGAAATCCCTGATAGTAGAAGTCAGTAGTTTTTCGCGTAGCGAAGACCACGGTTTGTGGTGAAGAAGGCCGAAGAGTCTTCAATGATAAGAGGATCATGGTGGAAAAAAGATTCTCTGTGGTTAGTGGGTTTAGCCAATGTGCTATAATTTCGTCCTGGATGACGTAAAACCATATTGTGCATTTCAAGCAGCTGGCTGCTGCCCTAATGGCAGTTTTTGGCCAAAGATCTGCACCTCCAATGTGTCCTAGGAAATCCTAGGACAGGGGGAGTGCGGAGCTGCAGCTGGTATTGTAGAAAAGAGTTAGTGTTGGGAGTTGGAAGGGTTAACAAACCCGGAAATCTTGTTTGGCTCAAGGATGGCCAGAAGTACTAAGGCCACAAGCTCAAAAAAGGTAGAGCCCACGTGGTTGGGGTTGGGGTTGGTTCCTAGGTGCTTAGGCATAGGCCCCCTTTACTCCCTTCCCTGGTTCTCCTGGTCCGTGTTCTGTGTTTGTTGTGCTGGTCGATCTGGGGAATATAAGTTCTGGGCGGTCTTCGGGGTTGATCCCTTTCCCCTTTGGTTGCCCCCCGTATAGGGTTTAGGGTTTAGGGTTTAGGGTCCCTAAACCTTAAACCCCAGACCCCGAGACTAAGACCCTGAGTCCCAAACCCTTAACTCTCAGGGCCCGATTGAGAAGCTGGGGGTTCCGTTTGGGGCAACTAACCCGTAGGGATCCCGATATGGTTTGAAGAACATTTGTTCAGAGATGTTGGGGTCTGCGGCAAACAGAAACTCCCGACCCTGAATCTCGAGTTGCTTTTCCAGCACTGCGCAGCGCGGTTTAGGGTTTAGGGGGTAAGGTTTAGGGGGTAGCATCCAGACCATGGTAACTGAACTGAGTTCCTTGACAGAAGACTAGAAGCCCTTACCTATGCACTTCCCCATATTCACCAGTCCAAGCATCATGCGCACGGAGTTGTACTCATCGACGCGCGTAAGCACTTGTTGGAACCTTGGTTGGTGCTGCATTTCTCGGAAATTGTTGGGGGCCTAGGGGTTCAAGAGGCAGAAGGTTTCGGACCAGCCCGAGGCCCTCAACCTCTAAACGCGAAATTATTGGGGGCCTAGGGTTCACGAGGAAGAGGGTTTCGGAATAGCCTAAGGCTCTCAACCTCGAACCGCATCCCAAACCCTAAACCCTAAACCCTAAACCCTAAACCCTAAACCCTAAACCCTAAACCCTAAACCCTAAACCCTAAACCCTAAACCCTAAACCCTAAACCCTAAACCCTAAACCCTAAACCCTGAACCCTAAACCCCTCTGCAAACCCTACAAGTAGGGTTGGCTATATCGCCCTGAGGGTTGCGACTTGCGCGAATGGACTCAGCCTCCGAAGCACGACTTCTATCGGAAGACAGTGGGGTGGTTTAGGGTTTAGGGTTTAGGGTTTAGGGTTTAGGGTTTAGGGTTTAGGGTTTAGGGTTTAGGGTTTAGGGTTTAGGGTTTAGGGTTTAGGGCTAGGGTTAAGGGTTTAGGGGCTATATTTGTGTGAGGGCCGTTCTGTTTTGTAATCCCGAGGCACAAGAAGTGTAGAGGCAGCCTTAGGCCCCGAAATCAAGTGAGCCCTTGCCCTCCAAGAGCCTCCTTACCCAACTCTTTGAAGTTTCTTGCGGGTGGGTTTTGGGAAGTTGGAGGGCTCCAGGTAAGGTGTTTGGGGCTTAGGGTTTGGTAGGGTTTAGGGTTTAGTAAGGTTTAGGGCTTAGGGCTTAGGGCTCAGGGCTTAGGGTTTAGGGCTTAGGGTTTAGGGTTTAGGGTTTAGGGTTTAGGGCTGCAATACACCTTAGTAGTAGGGAATGTAACTTAACTGAGAGGATATTGGAGTCTCTGGGAGCAGCGGCAGTATGTGGCAGATGTAGGGTTTAGGGTTTAGGGTTTAGGGTTTAGGGTTTAGGGTTTAGGGTTTAGGGTTTAGGGTTTAGGGTTTAGGGTTTAGGGCAGTTGCATCCTAAATCTTTCCTGGTTCTTAGTGGGGAATGAGGGAATGAGACACTCTGCAGAATCCCTTAAAGGGTAGAGCGCCTAATTCCCTCATTCCGTACAACGAACCGAAACCTTAACCCTACCACCCACACCCCCACCCCCTAGCACCCTAAACCCCTAAACCCTGAACCGTAAACCCGAAACTCTAAACCCTAGGCCCTAAACCCTAACCCCTAAACCCTAAACCCTAAACGCCCGAACCCCCCTTGGGGGCCTCTCCATCTCTGACGGGAAGTTGGCAGAGGACTCGAGCTCCGTCACTTGGAGGAAGCTACAGAGGTCCTTCCCCGAAAGAAGTTTGGGGTTTAGGGTTTAGGGTTTAGGGTTTAGAGTTTAGGGTTTATGGTTTAGGGTTTTTAGGGTTTCGGGTTTAGGAATCTTAGGGGTACCTAACTCCCATTTAGGCTACCAGCAACAATATTAAAATAAGTGCGCCCTTTTTGGTTTGGTTACTTTATCAGGGAACCTGGAACCAAAAAAGGAAGGGGTACCACTCGCCCCCCAAACCCGAACCCCAAACCCCAAAACCCAACTCCCTCAACTCCCGAAACCCCAAACCCTAAGACCAATGAGAATTCAGGGTTTAGGGTTTAGGGTAGAAGACTCCAGTCGCCTGGACCATCTCTCCGGCAGTCTCCATGTCGTCCGTGCGGATCGTGATCAATCCAGTCTGCTGGCTGCTCATGGTGATGCAAAGCCTCGGCAGGCTTTTCGGTCCCAGCGAGGGGTCTATTTGTTACGGCTTGGGGGTTTAGGGTTTAGGGTTCCGGGTTTTGGGTCCTTGTCGGGCTGGCAACCCTGAAACCCCTGCGGCGAGAAGACGCTTCCGGCCTACCGACTTCCCGCAACCATGTGCGTGGCCAAAGGGTAACTCAAACCCAAGGGTTTAGGGTTTAGGGTTTAGGGTTTAGGGTTTGGGGTTTGGGGTTTGGGGTTTGGGGTTTAGGGTTTAGGGTTCCAAGCCCTATAAACCCCAAACCTGGGATGTTCCCCATTGTACTAACAGTCCTTAATCGGGATTATAATCGAGGGCATCATAATCCCTATTAAGGACTGTTAGTATAAGGGAACATCCCTACCTAAAGCCCTAAAACCGAAGTCCAAAATCCAAAAATCCCAAGCCCTGGAACCCTAAACCCTAAACCCCAAGCCCCAAGCCCCAAGCCCCAAGCCCTAAGCCCTAAGCCCTAAGCCCTAAGCCCTAAACCCTAAACCCTAACCCCATCAGAGCCCCAGAATCATAATCCCGAATCCCAAGAACAGCTCGAACCCCACAAGAAGAAGCAACAAAGTGCGCTGCAGCTTGCAGGCCTGAGGGCTTGAGGAGGCTTGGGACTTTAGGGTTTAGGCCTTACGCTTTGGGTTCAGGGTTTAGGGTTTAGGGTTTAGGGTTTAGGGTTTAGGGTTTAGGGTTTAGGGTTTAGGGTTTAGGGTTTAGGGTTTAGGGTTTAGGGTACATGGAAGGCCAGTGGCGGCTCCCCTGTTCGCAGTGAGATGAAGTTGACATCCAGGAGGTTGGTCGCCTAGGCAGGGGGCTTCCTGCTTTAGGGTTTAGGGTTTAGGGTTCAGGATTTAGGCTTTAGGGGGAGGTGTTTAGTTGTGTGTGTGTGTGCGCGCGTGTGTACGTGCTTTCTTTTTTGAAGCTTTCGTGGTTTGCAGGGCTTAGGCAGCGGGGTACAGTTTCGGGGTTCAGGGGGCTCGATGCACGGACTGGAAGATTAAAGATTTAGGAGGTTTTCGGGCTTGGGGTGTTACAGCAGCATGTCTCATATCTAGAACCGAAACCCAAGACCACGTATTTGCTGCAGGTTTGTTCAGGGTTTAAGGCGAAGGGTAAAAAATTGGAGCAGACTGAGTGGTGGGGGAAAAGATAGGTTTTTCCTTCGTCGTTTTCGTCACGTTCTTGCGGGTGGGTGGGTGGGTGGGTGGGTGGGTGGGGGGGTCTGGGTCGGGCAGGGTAGGGTTCATTCGGGTTCATCGCCGCGAACCCGCATGGCATAAGCAACTAAATTGGCACCTTTATATCCCACTATATGTACCTAAACCCTAAACCCTAAACCCTAAGCCCTAAGCCCTAAGCCCTAAGCCCTAAGCCCTAAGCCCTAAGCCCTAAACCCTAAACCCTAAACCCTAAACCCTAAACCTGCTGGATCCCCGAAGCGGTCCCGGGCGCTGTCTGGGGGGCTGTCGGCATCTGGTCCGGAATGGAAATGAAGGACCTGTTGTTGTTTTTGGTTTAGGGTTTAGGTTTTAGGGTTTAGGGTTGAGGGTTTAGGGCTTAGGGCTTAGGGAGGATGGGCGTTCCTAGGATTTAGGGTCGAGGGTCTTAGGGTTTAATTAGGGTTTTGTAGAAGGGTACGAAAGGCTATGGATTAGGCTCCTTAAAGGTTCGTGGGACTTGCCAGCTAGTTGTACTTCGTGTTATCAGCCAACTTTTAGTTGGCGGTAACCCGCATAAGGCCCGTTAGGGTGATTCTAAGCATTAAAACCAAAATTATAGTAAGTCCTCCCCCAAACCCTAAACCCTAAACCCTAAACCCTAAACCCTAAACCCTAAACCCTAAACCCTAAACCCTAGGCTCACACCAAGACCCATGAGAAGCCCCAAGCTCCATCATCTTCGCAGCCTAAACCCGAGCCCCGAATCTGGGGTTGTACCTTGGACCCTTAAGGTTGTCTGTTATTAAAGATCCTCTAAAGGTAGTACAAGGGCCATTGTAGGAGTACATAAAGGGGAACCTTTAGGGGTAGTACAGGGGCCATAATAGGAGTATATAAAGGGGAACCTTTAGGGGTAATTACAACCTTAGGGTACGAGTCTTAAACACTTACTCGAAGCATTCTCAGCACGGCCTCTGTAGCCAGGACCAGATGCGAGTGGGCCGCTCCTCCAGCCCACATTTTGATGACATACTTGTTCTGGGTTTAGGGTTTAGGGTTTAGGATTTAGGGTTTAGGGTTTAGGGTTCAGGGTTTAGGGTTTAGGGTACCCTGTGTGGAGGTTCTGTGCACTTATGACCCAATTAGAACTGTACTTCTAAACCACTTCTCAGCTCCCTAAGCGCCCCAATAGGGTGTTACTTGCGTTATAAGTGCAGTTGTGATTGTGCTTTTAATAGCCTTAATAGCCATGAACCTCCAAGTGACCTTTACGAGGATCTAGGAGGGAGAGGGCCCTATTGAGGATCCTAGAAACATCCAACTAAGCTACATTGTGCTGAATTGTGGCTCGGTCGGCTCTACTTTCTAGATCCTCTGCGAGCCTTAGACTAGAGCTTCACCTCCCCCAGCCCCCTCCCACCTCCCCCCCAGATGTGACAACTTCTGCTGGCTAATTTGACCTTCAAAACCTTACCTTCTAGCCAGCCGAGCAGCTATGTAGTCAGGGTTACAAGCCAAACGAAATAAGGCCAAGTAAGGAGATTACGGGGAGGATTAGACACCTGCTTACATGCAGTAAGTACGCCCCATGCACCTTCTCTACAAACTGCTTAAGAACCCCCCCCCCCCCACACAAAAAAAATATTCTTCCTTATAAGGGTAATATAGGGAGTATTTATCTCGTGTGTTTTTTGGCGGGGGGTTCTCAAGCAAGTAGTAGTACCTAGTAGACTGGACACGTCTCCTGCACGACGAAGGTCACGGCCCCTGTCGGCCATTGGCCCACCTCCTCCACCAAGTGATACCTCCACGCATGATCCCTAAACCCTAAACCCTAAACAATAAACCCTAAACCCTAAACCCAAAACAATAAACTCAAAACCCTAAACCCTGAACCCTGAACCCTAAACCCTAAACCCTAAACCCTAAACCCTGAACCCTAAACCCGAAACCCTAAACCCTAAACCCTAAACCCTAAACCCTAAACCCTGAACCCTAAACCCCGAACCCTGAACCCTGGCATGGCCCTCCCTTGACATTATAAGCCCTCAGAGTCCCTAAGCATTCCTTTACCCCAAAGACCAGACGGCCCCGAAACCCTCAATCCGACAACACTTTCAGCCCGTGAGAGCCACCCCTAGAACCCCTAGAACCCCTAGAACCCCTAGAACCCCTAGAACCTCTAGAACCCCTAGAACCCCTAGGACCCCTAGGACCCCTGAAAGCCCCCAATGCCCTAAACCCTAAGCCCGAAACCCGAAGTGTTCGAATCCAGAAGGCTGAGGTTCCGTGTTTCCTGCGCGTTGCCCTAAACCCCTACACCCTAAACCCTTAACCCTAAACCCTACACCCTAAACCCTTAACCCTAAACCCTCAACTCTATGCCCTGAACCGCAGCATGTTGTATAGCTCCAGATATCATACTTGTAGAGGACTGACAAGGTGGACACAGGGGACCCCCCAAAAAGGGAAGCTTGTTTCGAGAAGTGCCCACGAACGGAAACCCTAAACCCCTAAACCCCTAAACCCTAAACCCTAAGCCCTAAACCCTAAACCCTAACCCCAAAACCCCAAAACCCTAAACCCTAAACCCTACACCCTAAACCCTAAACCCTAAGCCCTAAGCCCTAAACCCTAAACCCTAAGCCCCAAACCCCTAACGCTTGAAGCTTAAACCCCCGAGGAGCATGGCGAACTTCGGCATGATGTAGTCGAGCTCGAAGACGTGGTACTGAACACTACCTTGTGGTCCAGGAGTTAGGGTTTAGGGTCTAGGGTTTAGGGTTTAGGGCTGAGGGTAAAGGGTTTAGGGTTGAGGGTTTAGGGTTTAGGGCGTGGGAAATCTAGACCCTAAACCCCACGCCCTAGACGCGGTGTGTTGTGTAGCCCCAAACAAACAAAGGGGCACCCTCCTGGGCATCCTGGTCACACGGATCCCCTACGATACCATCGAGGGCTCAGGCTGGTTTAGGGTTTTATGAGTTTTTGGGGTGTAGGGTTCATAGGGCTTAGTATCACTTGAAAGGTCTTGGGTTGTAGGGTTTATGGCCCTTCATATGGAATCCTCTCAGGGCTCCGTTCCTTGTTTACCCGACGACGTTTCCCCTTCCGAGTAAGCCGATCAGGAGACATATTCCAACCCCTAAGCCCCAATCTTGGGTGGGTTCATTCCACGGGTTTAAGAGGGCTATGTGGGGATCAGGGCCCATGGAGAATTGATAAGTATTCCAAATAAATCCCAGCCATGCCCCGAAGGTGGTCCTGCAAACTACAGAATCCCAAATTAAACCATAGGCACTAGGCTAGAGTTCCCCCTTAGGTGGAGTTTGGGCGTAAAGGTCTGAGGGGTTTTAGGGAGAACGTCGTGGGGCTTAGGGGGTAAGTGGCTTGGGGCTCTTGGGGTGAGCGGACCGGGGTGGGAGGTCTTGTGGTCTTTGGGGCTTCTTGGGGAACCACTGCGGCAAAGTGCTCACTGTCATGCCGGTCATCGCCTTGATGTTCATGGTGGTCTGTACCTGGGAGCTCGCCCGAACACACTGACATGAACATACCTCCACCTCGAGACAGAAGGACCCTTTACTCCGGCGATAGGGGTCCTAGGGCTGAGCGAATGCTAACCTTTGAGGTTTACAAGACGCCTAGAATATGCAAAAAGGTTTAGACATACGTGCGCAGCACCAGAGAGTTCAGGGCTTTTGGGGTTCAGTAAGCCCTCAACCCTACGACCCTCAACCCTAAACCGTCTAGCACGTCCGGCGGCATCCTTCGCAGGGGAAATCTGCACGATGATGTTATTGGACGGCGGCAGCGGGTGCAGCATGCAGGCCTGAACTGGGGCTACAGAAAGGACTCCACACGGAACTGTCTGTTCAGGGGTATAAGGAGGGACCCGCAGAAGGAACCCTGAATCTTATGCCCGTATGTAACCCCTATATGTACCTTAAATCCTCCCTTTATACCTAAGAAGCCCCTGCATAACCCCGAAGGTCCCTGGAAAGGGTCCCGCCTTTAGTCCCTTGATAATCCTATTACTTTTCCAGTTTCTGACCTAAAAAACACTGAGTAGCCCCCAAAAACCCCAATCAACCCCTAATTTCCCTTCTAAGGGTCCCTCCTGTAGTCCCTTGATATAAGTGGGTGATAAGTACAGTTCCAACTGGGAAGAAGTAGCCCCCAAATAGCCCCCTGAGTCTGCCCTTGTATTAAACCCTAAACCCTAAACCCTAAACCCTAAACCCTAAACCCTAAACCCTAAACAAGCCTCGAGTCTGCAAAAAGAAGCGGCCTCGCCATCAAAGAGGTGCTCCGCGAAGATCACCACGGCGCGGATCACCGAGTAGTTGGAAGTCATGAGGTGCCTTGTGAACCCTAAAGCCTTGTAACCTTGTAACCTTGTAGCCTTAAAACCCTAAAGCCTTGTAACCTTGTAACCTTAAAGCCCTAAAGCCCTAAAGCCCTAAGCCCTAAATCCTAAATCCTAAATCCTAAACCCTAAACCCTAAACCCTAAACCCTAGGTTAGGGCTTCGGGTTTCGGGCAGGGGGATGCTTGTTCAGGTGTGCTTGCGGAAGCGCCAGAACGGCTGTTTGAAGCACCAACGCTGCTGCTTAGATGAACCCTGCGGGTTCCTGAGGGGTTCGGGAACTCAGCTAGCAGCTACCTGCAGCCGTAAGACCAGAATCGGGGTTTCGGCCTTGGCTAGGGTTTAGTAGGGTTAAGGGTAAACTCTAACCCTTGCAAATAAACAAAGAGCTTCATCAGGGTGTCGAGAGATGTACATTTGACGGTTACGGACCTCTCGCGCACAAAGCGAGATCTCCGTCTCCCTTCGAAAAGAAGTAACCTACACTTGCCACACGTTAAGGGTAAAGGGAGGTATGTGCCCTACCGGAGCCTGAAACAGATTTTATGTGTGCATTCCAGGGTTTGGGTTAAACGGTCAATTAGGGAGCCACACCAGACTCCACACAGCATCCTCTGCTTTGGGGGTTCATGGTACTTCATAACCCAATGACAGCTGTACTTCTAACCCACTTATGGGCCCTTTCAAGTGCCCTGATATGGATATGTTTGGGTTCTAAGTACAGTTAGAATTGAGGTCTTAAGTCTTAAGGACCAGGAACCTCCAAGTACTGGTGTGAAAACCCTAAACCCTAACCCCTAAACCCTAGACCCTAAACCCTAACTTCAGCCACTCAAGGCGACCACTATGGGCCCGAAGAAGCCCACCCCCTTCTCTGCAGGACCCTAAACTCTAAACCCTAAACCCGAAGCCCTAAGCCCTAAACCCTAAACCCTAAACCCTAAACCCTAAACCCTCTGCAGGCGTCCGAGGGGCAGTTCAACGGTGCCCTGCGCTCGGTTGGACTTCAGCGACGCATTGAGCCTTAGCTCGCTTAGGGGTTTCGGGCTTCAGGTTTAGGGTTCAGGGTTTAGGGTTCAGGGTTCAGGGTTTCGGGTTTGGCAAGTTCGGGAAGCTTGGGGATTCGGGTTCGGGGGGTTTGGGGCATTTGTGACTGTTTTGGGGGGCTTGAAGTTCCGGGGTCAGGGGTTTTAGGGGTTTAGGGGTTAAGGGGTTAAGGGATTTAGGGGTTTAGGGGTTTAGGGTTTTAAGGTTTTAGGGCTTTAGGGCTTAGGGTATGCCAACTCCGCTACTAAGCGGTGCTTGTGGGGTAGTGAAGGAACGGGTTCCGGCAATAACCACTATCTGTTACTATGACACACGCAGGGTCACTCTTTACCACAGGATTCTTGGAAGAAGACCCCCCCCCCCCCCCCCCCCCCGCTCAAAAAACATATACTAAACGTAAAGCAACATAAACATGGGGGTTCCGGATAGTCGGGGGTGCTTTATTGGGGTCTTTATTACAAGGGGATCCGACGATTCGGGGGTCTATATTAGGGGTCCCTAGTGCCGTAAACCCCCACATTACAAAGTGAGACTACAGCCGCGATGACCCTAGTGGTTTAGGGTTTAGGGTTCAGGGTTTAGGGTTTGGGGGTTTAGGGTTTAGGGTTTAGGGTTTAGGGTTCAGGGTTTAGGGTTTAGGGTTTAGGGTTTAGGGTTCCATGATTGCCCAGCACTACCTCAAGCTCGCGTGAAAATAGGGCACCCGACGGGCCACTGCTTCGGTCTTAGGGTAGCTACTTGGTCCCTTAAAAGGGGACCCCGTACATACCCCTTATATACCCGACTTTCCAAGGGCCCATACATCAGAACCCTTTCAAGGAGGTAAGGGGCCACATTAAGGGACCATGTAACTTCCTTCAGATTCGGACACAACTGGGCTTTCTAGGGACACAAGGCTTGATGAACATGCTAACCTAAACCTTGATCCCCTAACTAAACCCTACACTCTAAACCCCAAACATACATGTGTGGAGACTTGGTCGTACTAAGGGGTTCGGGTGTAGGGATACACAAGTAATGAGAACAGAACCTTTGGGATATGCGGGTGGAGTAGTGGTGCGGGGCAGGGGTATTCAGACAGCGTGATTAATTCAGGGGGGCTGTCAAAAAGTTCGAAAGTGGAGCCATTGCACGACCCTCGGTCGCAACAGGTCACTGAGGCCCATTCGCCAGTCTCAGCTGTTCGTGCACGGCGCTGCTGTCGCCACCATATTCAGCACCGCCCCAGGTCACGATAGATCCATCGCCGAGGATCGCAGCAAACGCAAACGAATTCGCTTGGATCTGTTGCACGTTTCTGAGCTGATTTTGCACGCCACGGCTGTCGCCACCAAAAAAATCAGTTTGGCCCCAGGTCACGACGGATCCATCACCCAGGATCGCAGCGAAAGCACCATCAGTCGCTTGGATGTGCTGCACGCTGCTCAGCTGACCTTGCACATGCCCGCTGTAGCCGCCGCGGCCAGCGCTGCCCCAGGTCACGACGGATCCATCACCCAGAATCGCAGCAAAAGCGCTATCAGTCGCTTGGATCTGTTGCACGTCCTGGAGCAGATCTTGCACAGCCTTGCTGATCCCTCCATAGCGAGCCTCACCCCAGGTCACGACGGACCCATCATGCAGGACCGCAGCGAAGGCGCAATCAGTTTTCTGGATATCGGATACGTTCACCAGCCGACCTTGCACAGCACTGCTGTTGCCACCAAACTCAGCATGGCCCCAGGTCACAACGGATCCATCCAGCAGGATCGCCGCAAAGGCATTGCCAGTGGCTTGGATCTTCTGCACGTTCTTGAGCCGATCTTGCACAGCATTGCTGTCACCACCGAAGGAAGCGGGGCCCCAGGTCACAACAGATCCGTCGCCCAGAATGGCCGCGAAGGCACAAGCACTTGCTTGAATCTTCTGCACATTCTTCAGCCGATCTTGCACGGCACTACTGTCGCCACCGTTTACAGCGTCGCCCCAGGTCACGACGGATCCATCACGCAGGATCGCAGCAAAGGCACCGCCCAATGTGGCCTGGATCTGCTGCACGTTCTGCAGCCGATGTTGCACGGCACTGCTGTTGCCACCACGGTCCGCAGCGCCCCAGGTCACGACGGAACCATCACCCAGGATGGCAGCAAAGGCATTCTTGTTGGCTTGGATCAGCTGCACGTTCTTGAGCTGACCTTGCACAGCATTGCTGTCACCACCACTTTCAGCGTCGCCCCAGGTCACAACGGATCCATCACCGAGGACTGCTGCAAAAGCTCGTTGGGTTGCTTGGAACTGGTGCACGTCGGCCAACTGATCTTGCACAGCGGCACTGTCACCGCCACTACAAGCCTTGCCCCAGGTCACGACGGATCCGTCGCCCAAGACAGCCGCAAACCCGCATGGCATGTATCCGAACATGGACCCGAGCACTTTAACCTCGCGCACTTGTAAGGTCAAGGAATCCCCGGTCTGCAACTTCAGCTTCTTCAGTGTGGTCTGCTCATGCAGAACACCTCCCGAGGAGTCCAGGAGCATCCCCTTGCCCACGCCCAAGGCGGCCTGCGCGCGCCGCTTCAAGGCTTGCACGGGAGAGTCCAGGTCGACTTCCAAGGAAACAGCCCTGCCGCTCATGAGGCTCACTTCTACAGATATGGACATCCTGCCCCTACGCAGATAGGAGATGCACCCATGCAATCTTTCTTCCCTGTAAAGATTACTTGCTTACGGCTCTTGCAAAGAACTTGTTCTAGCACGTACCAGCTTGCTGAAAGCCTTGACGGACTCGAAGAGTTGGATTCCATGAAGCCGCAAAGCTATGCTGTCTCGGCTTGCGGGGAGCCTCATGGAAATGCTTTCTTAGCAGGATGCAGCTTTGCAACAATGCCAAACCCCAAGCCTTAAAACCCTGAACTGAACCCTGAGCCTTGAATTCCAAACCCTGAAATCTTAAATCCTAAACCCTAAACCCCAAATCCCCAAACCCTAAAACCTAAAACCCCTAAAAACCCCTGAACCTTGGACTCTAAACTCTAAACCCCCAGTCATGTCTGCGAGAACTTCTCTTGGTCCCAGGGGCTTCGTGTCGGTTGGGATGATCCCCTGGCCAGTCTCCTGTGGAAGTCGCAACGCTCAGGCCTTAACCCCAGGATTGAGGGCTTTGGGTTAGTTAGGATTGAAGGGGGTTAGGGATTGGGTGTCAGGGTTTAGGGTTTGGGGTTCAGGGCTCAGGCTTTGCGTAGGTGGGGTGTCTTCCCGCACGGGGGCAGAAGATCTCACCACCGCAGCAAAAGGGTGGTGCATGGCGTGTACTTCGACGAGAACGGGGAACTGAAATCCAGAAAGTCTTTCCAGTGCATGCCCATTTCCCGGGCCACCGCTCGCATGAAAACCTGGTAGGTTTGAGGGCTGCGATTTCGCAGCTTTCGCGTCGCACCTTTTTCTCATGCGCCCCTGGCACTTGGAAAGAATGCCCCAAGCCCTAAACCCTCAACCCTAAACCCTAAGACCCTACGAAGGTCCAGCCGAACCTTCAGGTGCTGCCAGAAATTGGAATAGGTGGGGTGCAGGCTCGCGGCCCGTGAGGATTCAGGGTTCATACTTCGAGTTTCACCCTAAACCCTAAACCCTAAACCCTAAACCCTAAATCCTAAACCCTAAGCCTTAAACCCTACAAGGGCTCTAGGCCTGATTCCATAGAGCCGGCATTCTCGACTCCGCCTACCCTCCAGGGTCTAGGGAGCTTCCTACACAAAACAGGGGGGGGGGGGGGGGGCCTTGGGGCCCTCCTAGAGATTTGGACACGCCTGTTCATCTAGTAGGAAGCCTTTTTGGAGCGTTGCCAGTAAGTCCCTCCAAGTAGGGGATGCACCGCTTTTGGGTTGACATAATGGGGGGTTCCTATAGGGTTTGGGGACTCCATAACTCCCGAAGTTTATTGAGCGTACTCTATACCCTTAACCTTAAAGGTCCTGAACGGGTCCGTCACATGTCAAACACAAGACTCCCCCTCGACTGAGGGTCGACGGGTTTAGGGCTTGGGGGTTTAGAGGGCTGAAGGCTTAAGGTGCAGAAATTCGCAAATATAGGGTGCAGTAGGTGTTATCAGGCCCCTAAACTTAAACCCTAAACCCTATACCCTAAACCCTAAACCCTAAACTGGAGGGTCCTTGCCAGAGGACTTGTACTGCTTCAGCTGCTCCTGGTAGCTGGCCAGCTCCTGCCATGGAAGCCCCAAGAAGCCCGAAACCCCACTCTGGTTTAGGGGTTAGGGTTTGGGGTTTAGGGGTTTAGGGGTTTAGGGGTTTAGGGGTTTAGGGGTTTAGGGGTTTAGGGTTTAGGGTTTAGGGTTTAGGGTTTAGGGTTTAGGGTTTAGGGTTTAGGGTTTAGGGTAAAACCCCACTCTAAACCTGCCCTAAACCTATCCTGAGCTTCTCCTAAACCCACCTTAAACCGATCCGGAACCTATCCTGACCCTCCCCCAAACCCTAAACCCTAAGTTCCGAAAGCTCTAAACGCTGGAGCTTGTGGCGCTAGTGGTTTAGGGTTTTAGGATGAGTGAGGGAGCGACTATAGGTACGATTGTAGGGGTAAACTGGGAGGTTCTACGACATAGACCGCCGGAAACCTACACCCTCAGTCTTAGGTCGCGATTGATCCCATGTTTAGGGATTTTCCTCCTTATACTAGCAGCCCTTGTTCGGGATTATAATCGGGGTGCGATAATCCGTATTAAGGACTGTTAGCATGCGGGGGAACATCCCAAGTCTCGCCAAATCGCCAAGCAAACATGCCTTACACATCGTGGTGGATCAACATACATGTGCCTCTAAACCCAACATGGCAATTATGCGCTTACAAACTCCAAAGAGCCCCGATGGCCTACACGCACACTTTGGGTTGCTACGAAGGGAAGCAATAAACTCAATAAACCCTAAACCCTAAGCCACCCTCCAACCCCCCCCCCCCCCCCCCCCCCCCCCCCCCCCCAAAAAAAAAAAAAAAAAAAAAAAAACATCCGATATTGTCCTGGGTCAACTTGGTCTTCTGAGCAGTAAGCTCCCGCCACATCTCGTTCTCCTGGCTTCAATCCCCTGGTTTTGGGCTGGCGGTGAGTGGCTTGGCACCTGTGGCTGATCTCCCTGCTATAGGATCCATAAGATGAGGACTCAAAATGGGAAGCCTCTGGCACAGGGGAAGAGTCCTTTGATTTTTGGGAAGAATACAGGGTAACATTGGGTTTAGAGGGTAGCCTAAACCTAAACCCTACTGACAGGGTTTACTGGGTTTGGAGGGATTGCACCTTAAAAAAATATGATTAAGATGCGCGCAGCGCATGAGGCACCCGAATGAGGGGGGGGTGAGCAGCACCATGGCAAAAGCCTATATGCCCAATGTACAAACCCTCCAGAAGCCCTATGCGTAAACCCTACAAACCCTACGCATGAAACCCATATATAGACCCGATGCCTTGAAGATCCGAATACAGTCATTTTTCCTTCTGGACATCTCCGGCGCCTACCAGTCTCCGCGTTGTGACTGGGTGCTTTCCATTTCCCAGACCGGAAAACCTCAAACCAAGAGGTTTGTCATTATGGCTCCCGTGAGTCTCTTGCCCCCCAAAGTGGTTTAGGGCCTGGGGTTTAGGGTTGAGTGTCAACAGTCTACGAGCGTAAACGCTGGGGTATATCTGGGATCTGCCACCTCCTTTAGCCGCAGGTTTGGGGCTTTGCGAAAGCCTGAACCCTAAACCCTAAACCCTACATCCTAAACCCTAAACCCTAAACCCTAAACCCTAAACCCTAAACCCTAGACCGTGTGAGACTTTTTGGGGGGGCCATCCTTGGCTTCGGTGGCCGCTGGGCCAGAGGCGAGGCCCGTGTGCTCCGCGCCGGAGCTCGACCTCGGTGGTTCCCTAAGCCCTAGAAGGTTTAGGGTTTAGGGTTTAGGGTTTAGGGTTTAGGGTTTAGGGTTTAGGGTTTAGGGTTTAGGGTTTAGGGTTTAGGGTTTAGGGTTTGGGGTTTAGGGTTTGGGGTTTAGGAAAACCCTGAACCCCCAAAATCACAGAAAGCCCTCAGCCTAAAATGCCAAGCCCAAAAGCCCTAACATGCAAACGCCTGAAAAGCTAAAAGAAACCCTAAAACCCCAAACCTTAGCTAAGGCCCTAAAACCCTGAAGCCCTGAAACCCCAATTCAAAGCGCTCAACCCTGAGACTCTGAAACCCCAAAACCCAAACGCCAAAACCCTAACCCTAAACCCTAAAACCCTCAGCCCTGAAACCCTGCACCCTCAGCCCTGAAACCCCTAAGTCAGGGTCCCCTCTGTATAACCGCCAGATGCAGGGCGCAGGGAATCCCTCCTTTAGGAAGGGCACCCCCTTCCACCACACCTGTTCCCCCACCCCAACCCCACGCAAAGGGTTTCGGGTTTTAGGGTTTACGGCCTAGGGTTCCGGGCGGAAACACCTACTTGCGAATTAGGAATGCTAGGTTCCAACAAAACGGCGATCTTGCGTACCCAGGTCCACCCTTCATCTGGGACAGGACCTCACACTCGAACTTGTTTGCATGCACTGTTCGTCAGTTCTAAATCCTGGCAGAGGGCTGCGGCTGCTGTAAGCACGATCGAAACACTATCACGCCAACCGGGATGATTCCAAAGGCGGCCGGGTGTTGTAGAAGCCAGCAAGCCCTAAACCCTAAACCATAGGCCGCCCGCGCCAGGCGGCGGCCCGTACAACTGAACGCTACCGCTTCGAGATCTGCTTGCTTTGCCAAGCAGATCGAGCTTGCCACACCTGATGCATCCCTGCTAGCCATAGGGCACAAGGAAATAATGGATTAACCCTAAACCCCCGACGCGCGACCCCGGCGGGGGAGGTCGGGCCTAAGAAGCTGTTGCGCCCCCGCCAGGTTGCCCCCGCCAGGGTTGCCCCCGCCAGCCAGGGTTGCCCCCGCCAGGGTTGCCCCCACCAGGGTGGCCCCCGCCAGGGTTGCCCCCGCCAGGGTTGCCCTCACCAGGGTTGCCCCCGCCAGGGTTGCCCCCGCCAGGGTTGCCCCCGCCAGGGTTGCCCCCGCCAGGGTTGCCCCCCGCCGGGGTTGGCTTGGCCAAGGGTTGCCCCCGCCAGGGTTGCCCCAGGTTGCCCCCGCCGGGGTTGCCCCCCACCAGGGTTGCCCCCGCCAGGGTTGTTCCGGCAGGGTGACAGGGTTGCCCGGTTGCCCCCAGTTGTATCGGGCCAATTCCCGCCAATTCAGGAATCGTGCACCTATATGCTTCGTCGTCCATTAGTGGCCCCCCGCTCCTTTGAGACTCTAGACACACATATATATATATACATATATATATATATATATATATATATATATATACGTTTATACCTCACCTTGCCCCCGCCAGGGTTGCCCCCGCCAGGCTTGCCACCACCAGGGTTGTCTCCGAGGTTTGCCCCCACCAGGGTTGCCTCTGCCAGGCTCTCTGTTGATCCAGGAAAGTGCAGGCTCGAGCAACAGCAGCAGCCCTGTTTGCGGTTGCCCGACAGACAGGGTTGCCCCGCCAGAGTTGGCCCCTGGCAGGGTTGGTTGCCCCCGCAGGGTGGCCCCACCAGGGTTGCCCCCGCCCGGGTTGCCCAGCCAGGGTTGCCCCTGCCAGGGTTGCCCCGCCAGCGTTGCCGCTGCAGATTTGTCGCCGCCAAATTTGGCGGTGACAGGGTTGCCGCTGCCAGGGTTGTCCGCCAGGGCTACCCCCGCCAGGGTTGCCCCCGCCAGGGTTGCCCCGCCAGGCTTACCCTACCAAAAAAAACCCCTAAAAACTAAGTGGTTCTTGTCTCAACCACCGCCATGGTGACAGGGTTGCCCCTGCCAGGGTTGCCAGTGTTACAGTGACAGGGTTGCCCCCGCCAGCCCGCCAGGCTTGGTGGGTGACAAGGCAAACTACTCGGTTGGGGTTCCGCCAGGGCGGCCCCAGCCAGGGCTGCCGACAGCAGGGTTGCCCCGCCAGGGTTGCCCCTGCCAGGGTTGCCCGGTTGCCCCACCAGCGTTGCCGACGCCAAATTTGCCGGGTGACAGGGTTGCCCCTGCCAGGGTTGCCCGCCAGGGTTACCCCCGCCAGGGTTGCACCCGCCAGGGTTGCCCTGCCAGGGTTACCCCACCAAGAAAAACCCTAAAAACTAAGTGGTTCTTAAGTCTCATGAACCTCAACCACCGCCGTGCTGACAGGGTTGCCCCTGCCAGGGTTGCCAGTGTTACAGCGACAGGGTTGCCCCCGCCAGGGTTGCCCCCACCAGATTTGCCCCCACCAGGGTTGCCCCCACCAAAGTTGTTTTCATCAAAATTGCCCCTGACCCAGAACCCCCCCCCAGGTTGCCCCGCCACTTGAAGGTTCACGCTACTTACGAACCACTAGATAACTGTACTTTTAACCCTACTTAACATCTAAAGGGGCCTTTTGGGGGTTATTCCAATTATAAGTAAGGGTTATAAGCCCAGTTAAAAGTGGTTCTTAAGTCCATCAACCTCCAAGCAGGGTTGCCCCCGCCCGAGCTGCCCCCGCCAGAGTGCCCTGGCAGGGTTGCCCCCACCAGGGTTGCCCCCGCCAGCGTTGCCCCCACCAGGGTTGCCCCCGCCGGGTTGCCCCCGCCAGGGTTGCCCCCCGCCATGGCTTAGCTATGCGCTTGAGATTGTCTTAAACGGGTGAATTTTGATTGTCGGAAAGTGTAGGCTCAAGCAACAGCAGCAGTCATACCTCCCATCCCGGCCATCGGGGAGAGTCGAGGTGAAAGCCCCCTTGGTAGGGGGACCGTGGGGGTTAGACCGCTCTAAACCCGAAAAAGGCGGTAGTTTGGGTGGTTGGGGTGGGATCCGCTGCACCGAGGCGGCCCGACCCGCCACCACTCCCTGGCGGGTCGGGACCGCGGCACTTCGGAACACCCTAAACCCAAAACCCTAAACCCTAACCCCTAAACCCTAAACCCTAAACCCTAAACCAGTCTCGTGAAGTTCCATAGCTTGCTAACCCCGCCGTGTGCTCGCTGGGGTGCATGGAGTCCGGAGGATGACGTGCGCGACTTTTTCCAAAGGGTTTAGGGTTTAGGGTTTAGGGTTTAGGGTTTAGGGTTTAGGGTTTAGGGTTTAGGGTTTGGGGTTTAGGGTTTAGGGTTTGGGGTTTAGGTTTAGGGCTTCGCACCGGGGCTCCTTTTGAGGAGCCACACGAGGTAGCACTCCAGAAACCTGCCTGGAGAGTTGTTCTTTTCCGCTCGTCCTTGCTGTAGCCATACTCCTCGATGAACCCTACTTGGAGGTTCATGGTACTTATTAACCAAGTATAACTGTACTATATCCCATTTATAAGCCCCCTAAGTGCCCCAATATGGTCATAAGTACAGTTATACTTGGTTTATAAGTACCATGAACCCCCAACTAGGTCCATCAAATTGAGGGAGAATGTCAGCAGCCGGCGTCCCTTCTGGCTCAGCGCGGGCCCTTGTTCTTCGACCGGCCGTTGTGAGCTCGCGTGGTCTCGCTCTGGCTGTGAGGTTTTCATGTTCTTGGGGCGTGAATTTTCAACCATTCTCGTAACCTACTAAAGACGCTGTATGTCTCGGAGCCCCCCCCTCCTCCTGATGCAAACTGCCTTACACCTTAACCGCAATCCCATCAGCCTTCTCCCCACCGGGGCGCTTTGGGTTTGGGTTTGGGGCTCAAGGCACCTGCTGTAACACGAGCCTTCTTCTTCAGACGACTCAAAACCCTCAAAACCCTAAACCTCCCCAAAACCCTTAAAACATTAGATCCCCCCCCCTCCTCAGTCCTACAGAACATGAACAGAACGGAGAGCCCTCACTGCATTCTTTGGTATACTCAGCTGGGCACATCAACCCAAACCCCAAGCCCCAAGCCCCAAGCCCTAAGCCCTAAGCCCTAAGCCCTAAGCCCTAAGCCCTAAGCCCTAAGCCCTAAGCCCTAAGCCCTAAGCCCTAAACCCTAAACCCTAAACCAGTCCAGCGGCGGTAGCCAGCCTCTCACTTCGCCTTCCGAAGTCAGGCACCTCGGCTTCGGATTCGGGGTTTGGGTTTTGGGTTTTGGGGTTTGGGGTTTGGGGTGTGGGGAATAGGGTTTAGGGTTTGGGGCTTAGGGTTTAGGGTTTGGGGTTTAGGGTTTGGGGGTTAGGGTTTGGGGTTTGGGGTTTAGGGTTTAGGGTTTGGGGTTTCGGGTTTCGGGGTTGGGGATGAACTAGGGAGGTGCTTTGTACCCAACCAGGGCTCAATGCTCAGAGGCTTTATGCCTGAAACCCAGAGGTAGATGCAGCCCGTACCCAACCACGGCCAGCTGCCACCCTCGACCGCTTCCCGGCTTGCGGGAAGGGGAAGAACTGGGCCAGCCTTCGCAGCCAAGCCGCACACGCCCGCGCTTCGCTGCTGGCTGCGAGTTTGCAGAAATGCATGCTGAGACCACGGCTTCTTCACGGGACAGGCACGCAGAAGCCAACGCTGTGTTTCCTCGTGAAGCGGGGTAACTATGATCAAGCTTCGAGCTTTTCCCCGGATGCACCAGCCTCAGCCTCCCGGCGAAGTCGCCACGCACGGCTTCTTTGCGCACGCATGCGCCTGCTAGTGCGCCCGCGGGTGCGCCCGCGCCCCATGGCAGGTGTGCTGAGGTTCAGGGGTTTGAGGATTCACGGGCTTCTAGGGTTTCCCCTACACCTTCCCCTACACCCTAAACCGTAAACCCTTTCAGGTGAAGGGTGTGAAGGCTGATGGGCTCCTGGTCGGTCGAAAGGTTTGCAAACCCTCGACCCTTTTGCGCTTCTTGCCAAACACTCCTTACAGGGTTCAGGGTTCAGGGTTCAGGGTTTAGGGTTTAGGGTTTAGGGTTTAGGGGTTAGGGTTTAGGGTTTAGGGTTTAGGGGGGGGTGCTTTGGGGGGGGGGGGTAGGTACCTAGGGAACCTTAGAGAAGCTTAGGGAGTGGTGGGGAGTAAGCTCCAAAGAACCCAACAAAGAACCCAACAATAACTCCGGAGCCAAAGCTTGAGAACCCTTTAAGGGTGGGTTTAGGGGCTATATTCAAGGGACCATGAAATTACCCTAAACCCTAAACCCTAAACCCTAAACCCTAAACCCTAAACCCTAAACCCTAAACCCTAAACCCTAAACCCTAAACCCTAAACCCTAAACCCCATACCCTAAACTTAAACCCTTAACCCTTTCTGCCAAACACTCGGAGCCGAGGCGCATGAGCGTCTCCCGGCCGTCCAGACGGTAGTCTGCATGGACTAGGGCAGCGACCTCCAAGCAGTATAGGGGAGGCTATCCCTAAACCCTAAACCCTAAACCCTCAAACCCTAAGCCCTTAACTAATCAGCCCAGTTCCTTGATCCCTCAAATCACCCTAAACCCGAAACCCTAAACCCTAAACCCTAAACTCTAAACCTTAAACCCTAAACCCTAACCCTAAACCCTACACCTACTGCCCGCAAAGAAGCCAAGGGTCGGGTGTCTGAAAGTAATCCTTGCACATCACCTCGCCAGTCTTCTCATTCCTCACTTCGACCTTTCCTGAGTGGGAGGGTGGCTTTTAGGGCTTAGGGTTTAGGGTTTAACGCCTCAAACCTTAACCGAGAACCCTTGGCCCTTATCCAGCCCTACTAGCCCTAAAGCCCTCAACCCTAAACCCCAAACCCTAACTCCTAACTCCTAAACCCTAAACCCCAAGCCCCAACTCCTAAACCCTAAGCCCCAAGCCCTAACTCCTAACCCCTAAAGCACGAGTGCCCCTCGAGGGCTTCAGTCGTTGTTGGGCTCTGTGCTTTGCCTCTGGTGTTAGTTAGGGTTTTGGGTTGAACCCTAAACCCTAAACCCCAAGCCCTAAACCCTAAACCCTAAACCCTCAACCCTTTAGGATTTAAGGTTTAGGGTTCAACTAGAGGATGACGATCCAGACAGTTGCGTGATGTAGCAGGCAGAGGTGTCGCTGTTTAGGGTTCAGGGTTTGCTGCCAGTGGGTATATGTCAGAGTTCTTCCATATAAGCCCAAGGGCCCATACTTCGGAGCCCTTGATGAAGGTCAGGAGCCATATAAAGGGACCCTGTAACTTCTCTTAGGTGAAACCCTAAACCTTCTCTAAACCGTAAACCCTGCATGTTAAGGGACCATGTAACTTCCCTTAGGTGACTAAACCCTAAAGCCTAAACCCTAATTAAACCCTGAATGCGACGACGCAAGAACGAGGCTTCAGCCAGAATTGCTGACCAAACATTAGTCAAAGCATCCAGGCTGGTACACCCAAGACGATGCCCCCTAACGGGCCCCGAATAGTTAGATCCCCTGTATCCCCAAATCGCTAAGCCCTAAACTCCCACCTAAGAATTCAGGGCTTAGTGTTGAGATGTTCCCCCTTCTACTAACAATCCTTAATGGGGATTATAGTACCCCGATTATAATCCTATCAAGGCCTGCTAGGATAAGGGGAACATCCCAAGCTTAGGTCTTCTTTTAACTGCAAAACCCTCAACCCTGAACCCTGAACTCCAAACCCTAAACCCCACACCCCAAACCCTAAACCCTAAACCCTACACCCTACACCCTAAACCCTAAACCCGAAACCCTAAACCCCATAGTTCCGGAAGTTGAGGCGCCATTCTCCCATCCGGCGATGAGCTCGGGAACCCCGTCGTTGTCCAAGTCGAAGCAGTCGATGCCTTCCACAACGTGAACCCTGAGCCTAAACCCTAAACCCTAAACCCTAAACCCCAAACCCCAAACCCCAAACCCTAAACCCTAAACCCTAAACCCTAAACCCCAAACCCTAAACCCTGAACCCTGAACCCTGAACCCTAAACCCTGACCCTAAGCCCTGACCCAAAGCCCTAAACCCTCCATCGAAAACACAAGGACTTGGGGGTCAAGGGCCTGGAGGCGGGCCAGCGCACTTCATTAACATGTCGGAGAGGCCAGAAAGCCACCCCCAGACCTCCCCCAACGCCCCCCCCCCCCACCCCCCAAACCCTAAACCCTAAACCCTAAACCCTAAACCCCAAACCCCAAACCCCAAACCCCGAACCCCAAACCCCAAACCCTGAACCCTAAGCCTGAGACTCTCAAACCCTGGGGCTCCTATCCCGGCTTCAAGGGTTCAGGGTGTAGGGGTTCAGGGGTTCAGGGCTTTATAGGGGGTTAGGGAGGTTTATTGAGCTTTATAGGGGTTTATGGGGGTCTACCAAGGTTTCGGCCCCCCCCCCCCCCCCCAACCGATTCCTTGACCCCTGGAAAAGCTAACAGAGACCTTCAAACCTTCCGAGGACTTACTGTTGGCTAGCTAGTACGGAAAGGGGGAATGAGGTACCCTATATAGTCCCTTAAAGAAATATGTATATATATATATATATATGTATAGGGCCACCCTTCATAATGCTTTGAAGAATACATATATATATATATATATACCCTAACCCTAAACCCTAAACCCTAAACCCTAAACCCTAAACCCTAAACCCTAAACCCTGAAACCCCAAACATATAAACATACCTATACATATACATATACGTATATATACATATATATATATATATATTTGGCCCTAATTCCCTCATTCCCTGCTAACCAACAGCAAGAGGAGTGATCTGCCATGGTACAGTTCACGCGATGCTTTGACTTCACGCGCCACGCTCGGGTGAGCTTGTCCTGGGTGCAGGGTTCGGGGTTTAGGGTTTAGGGTTTGGGGTTTAGGGTTTACGGCCGAAACTCATACTTCTTGCAACTTGCCTTAGCATGGGGAGCCTCTGCCGGGCTTCTGCCTGGTGGTTCGTGGTACATAATAACCAGCCATAATTGTACTTGTAATCCACTTATAAGCCTTAATTACCCTAACATGGCTATAATTGGCTTATGAGTGCAAGTACTGCTTGGTTCGTAAGTACCATGAACCTCGAAGGTGGGGGGTTTAAAGGAATGAAGGGTTCAGAAATAATTACCCTAAACCCTAAACCCTAAACCCTGAACCCGGAACCCTGAACCCTAAACCTGTTCCAGCTATGCCAAACGCTGGAGACCTCCACTGTCGGGTTGCAACATTCTTAGTTGCTGAGTTCATAAGCCCCAAAAAATGTAAACTGTCAGCTCTATTTAGGGTTTTTGATTCGTTAAAAACCCTAAAAAGTGTAAAGTTTCAGTTCTATAGGGGATTCTGGTATTCCAAAAAGTGTACAGTGCACGCACTTAACCACCGAGCATTTCGCATTTAAGGCCTGCGAGGTCGGCGGCATGAGCCGGAGGCTCGTCAATCCGGGCGCTGCGAAGCGAGCCCTCTAGCTGTGCGCCCGCCCCCTCCCTCCCCCCTCCCCCCCCCCCTCCGCCCCTCCCCCCTCCCCCCCCCCTCCCTCCCCCCTGTTTTTGGGAAGCAAGCTTTCCCTCGGAGTTTTGAGCAAGGGGGGTCTCTGTGGAAAAATACGACCCCCCCTTGACCAAAATGAGGCCGTGAAAAGGTCGCGGGGGTCCGGTGACCCTTTTGAGGTCCCCGAAAAGGCTCCCAAGCAGCTTGACAAGCTTTCAAAGGAGCTCTGGGTACTTCAAAAAGCACTGGGAAGCTTCCGGTTGGCTTGTAGGCTTGAACTAGGATTCAAGATTTCCTTTCGGGAATGGGGTTGAAGTTTACAGGTCTCATCTTTATTAGTCCCATGCCCAAAGACTCCAATATCCTTTAATTAAGGAATATACCTTAAATTATAGTAGGATCCCTAATATGATTTAAGGTATATTCCTTAATTAAGGGATATTGGAGTCACTGGGTGAGGGGGGCCTAGGAGGAGAGGCTGCAGAGGCTTCACCCTCTGCAGTGGTGTGCTTGACGGCTCCTGATCGTCGCGAGGCCGCTTCGCGACTAGGTCGCGCTCGCGGCCAAGACTTTAGGGTTTAGGGGTTTAGGGTTTAGGGTTTTGGGTTTAGGGTCCGGGCCTCCGGGCCCAAACACGCCCTCCGGAGGGCAGTAAAACAAATAAAGACTGCCTTACCCCCAAACCCGTTGTTTCGTTGTTTCTTGTCAGTTTGGGGCGGCAGCGCCCAAGATTGGGTTTTTGGGCTTAGGGTTTTCAAGTCATCAAAGCACGCCCCTGGTCTGATACCTCTGCTGTGCTCATGGCGGTTGCAACACGAAACCCTCGTAACTGGACAAACTGCAGGCTATTGAGTTGGATGCCCTCCAAACTTTGGTTGAAGCAGCGCCCAAACGCCAACGTCTGCAGAGTGCTGGGCAGCTGGATGCCCTCCAAGCTCTGGTTGAAGCAATTTCCAAACTTCAACGTCTGCAGGGTGTTGGGCAGGTGGATGCCCTCCAAGCTCTGGTTGAAGCAATTTCCAAACTTCAACGTCTGCAGGGTGCTGGGCAGGTGGATCCCCTCCAGGCTCTGGTTGAAATAGTAGCCAAACGTCAGCGTCTGCAGTGTGCTGGGCAGCTGGATGCCCTGCAAGCTTTTGTTGAAGTAACTTCCAAACTTCAACGTCTGCAGGGTGCTAGGCAGCTGGATCCCCTCCAGGCTCTGGTTGAACTTGTAGCCAAGTGTCAGCGTCTGCAGTGTGCTGGGCAGCTGGATGCCCGCCAAGCTTTTGTTGAAGCACTGTCCCAACGTCAATGTCTGCAGGGTGCTGGGCAGCCGGATTCCCTCCAAGCTCTGGTCGAAGTTGTGTCCAAATGTCAACGTCTGCAGGGTGCTGGGCAGCTCGATGCCCTCCAAGCTCCGGTTGAACTCATGTCCAAACGCCAACGACTGCAGGGTGCTGGGCAGCTGGATCCCCTCCAAGCTCTGGTTGAAGCACTGTCCAAACGTCAAAGTCTGAAGGGTGCTGGGCAGCTGGATCCCCTCCAAACTCTGGGTGGACTTGTTGCCAACGGTCAATGTCTGCAGGGTGCTGGGCAGCTGGATACCCTCCAAGCTCTGGTTGAAAGCAGGTCCAAATATTAACGTCTGCAGGGTGCTGGGCAGCTGGATGCCCTCCAAGCTCTGGTTGAAGTCCCACTCAAACGACAACGTCTGAAGGGCGCTAGGAAGCTGGATACCCTCCAAGATCTGGTTGAACTTGTATCCAAACCTCAACGTCTGCAAGGTGCTAGGCAGCTGGATGCCCTCCAAGCTCTGGTTGAAATCATGTCCAAATGTCAACGTCTGCAGGGTTCTGGGCAGCTGGATCCCCTCCAAGCTCTGGTTGAACTTGTAGCCAAGTGTCAGCGTCTGCAGTGTGCTGGGCAGCTGGATGCCCGCCAAGCTTTTGTTGAAGCACTGTCCCAACGTCAATGTCTGCAGGGTGCTGGGCAGCCGGATTCCCTCCAAGCTCTGGTCGAAGTTGTGTCCAAATGTCAACGTCTGCAGGGTGCTGGGCAGCTCGATGCCCTCCAAGCTCCGGTTGAACTCATGTCCAAACGCCAACGACTGCAGGGTGCTGGGCAGCTGGATCCCCTCCAAGCTCTGGTTGAAGCACTGTCCAAACGTCAAAGTCTGAAGGGTGCTGGGCAGCTGGATCCCCTCCAAGCTCTGGTTGAAGTCCCAGCCAAACGTCAACGTCTGCAAGGTGCTGGGCAGCTGGATGCCCTCCAAGCTTCGGTTGAACTCATGTCCACACGTCAACGTCTGCAGGGTGCTAGGCAGCCGGATCCCTTCCAAGCTCTGGTTGCCGTACCATTTTCGGTCAGAGGCAAAGGTCAATGAGACCACCTCATCGAGAGCGCACGCATCTGCAGGATCCAAGGCTTTTTTCGCAAGCGCCTTCTCCAAGCTCACAGCAGCCCGACCCGCACCGAAGCGTTGAGCCACGTACGTGACTTCGTCGTTCGTCACCTGTTCCAGAAGAGGGCCTCTCAGATCGAGCACACCGCCACCAGAGGTCAGCATGAGGGACTGGGCCGGGCGGCCCACTTTGGCTGCCACCGCTTCGACTACTTCCCAGCCTAATGCCATGGGGTCTACTGAGACCAGAACAGAGTCGCCTCCGAGACCACGGATGCTGAAGGGCCGCTTGCCTGCACTTCCAGGGTGTGGGGCTCTGTTCGAGCCATGGCTTCCTGCCTCCTGCCCTTCGCTCATGTCACTCCTCATGTGGGGCGACCGGTCGAACGGTCTCTAACGGCTGCGCGTAGACACTGATGTTGAATCTGACCAGGGGTCTTCAGGTTGTCAGGGGTGTGTTTGACGCTTGGATGCGTTCAGGGTTGCAGGGTTTCAAGAGTTTAGGAATTGGGGGTCTAGGGTTTAAGGTTGGTGACGACCCCCTTGTGAGCCCTCAGTGAGCCCTGACGCCTGGTGCACACGACTGCCCCTGAAACCCTTCTGGTGAGGTGTTAGTGACCCCTCACTGCTTTGCGAAACGCCGCGTGACCCGTCACCCTACAACAACCCATGTTTGACCCCATGCTTGAATTTATGCTGACCACCTACTCACAGCTGCTAGCCTTGTACCAAGGCCTGTGCCCCTCCAATCCTAAACCCTAAACCCGAAACCCTAAACCCAAAACCCTGCGTGGAGACTCCCTTTGTAAACGAAGGTTTACCTCGAAGAAATGCGAAATTCCGGCGAATAGTACGAGAGATACTATGAACGGTTTAGGGTCTAGAGTTTTGGGTCTAGGGCATAAGGCTCTCCGTATGCAGATCACCCTAGGTGTAATTTGTGCGCGCTAAGAGGTCCCGTGACCTTTTGTTAACATGCAGGTCGTGCTCATTTTGAGGGGGGGGGGGGGGGGACAAGATTCGTCTTTTCGGGCTTGGGGTAATGTAAAACCCGCCTCAACTCCAAATCTCCCCATGAACACAAGCACACCTTCCGCCTGCAGATCCCCACACCCCCCCCCCCCCCCCCGCCGCGCCCCTAAACCCTAAACCCTAAACCCTAAACCCCAAACCTCAAACCCTAAACCCTACAGAACTAGGATGGCCCTTAAAGCCTTCTGAGTTTTTTCCCTGAAGATGATCCTCTTCAACCCAATGGGGAAATATGAAACTGTACCAGGGTTTAGGGTTTAGGGTTTAGGTTTAGGACCAAGGACCTGCCGAGATTAGCCGCCCAGCAGCATAAACTCCCACAGTGCCGTGCATCAGCCTGGGATCAAGGTCAAGAAGGACTCAGGCTTGTAGCCTCTTGGTCCCTCTTGGCTTAGGGTTTAGGGTTTAGGGTTTAGGGTTTAGGGTTTAGGGTTTAGGGTTTAGGGTTTAGGGTTTAGGGTTTAGGGTTTAGGGTTTAGGGTTTAGGGTTTAGGGTCTAGGGTCTAGGGTTTAGGGGTCCACGATTGAGGCAGGCTGTTTTATGTAGGGGTCCCTCAGGTAGGGGTCCCTCAGGCCGCGGAGCGGCGTGCAAGGCTCCAGGCTTCAAGGGCTTCAGGGTAAACCCTAAACCCAAAACCCGAAACCCTAAACCCTAAACCCTAAACCCTAGCCCGAAACCCTAAACCCTCAACCCTAAAGCCTAGGGGTTATTGAGTTTAGTCTCAGCGCAGGAAAGGGAATACGCGCCCAAGCTGGTCCCTAAAGTCTCGAACAAACAGGAAGCCTTACACCCTACACCCAACAACCCGAAACTGTAAACCCTAGCCCCTAAACTGTAAACCCTAAACCCTAAACCCTAAACCCTAAGCCCGAAGCCCTAAGCCCTAAGCCCTAAGCCCTAAGCCCTAAGCCCTAAGCCCTAAGCCCTAAGCCCTAAGCCCTAAGCCCTAAGCCCTAAGCCCTAATCCCTAAGCCCTAAGCCCTAAGCCCTAAGCCCTAAGCCCTAAGCCCTAAGCCCTAAGCCCTAAGCCCTAAGCCCTAAGCCCTAAGCCCTAAGCCCTAAGCCCTAAGCCCTAAGCTTAGGAAAGGGTTTAGAAGCTGCAGCCTAGCCACGCGTAGGCGAAGCGCGCTTTGTGCAAAGGCTCGATGCGCAGTACGACGTCGGTCTCAGTGATCTCCTTTAAGACCACCTGAGGTGCGCCCCGAAGGTTAGGGTTTAGGGGTTAGGGTCTAGGGCTTAGGGCTTAGGGTTTAGGGTTTAGGGTCTAGGGTCTAGGGTTTAGGGTTCCATCCTCCTTTATGGTTGAGAAGGGTGGTTTAGGGTTTAGGGCGGTTCCCCTAATGCTCTTACAAATTTGGGAAGTAACCGTAAACCCTGAAACCCCAAACCCTACAGCCCGAAAACCCCACACCCCGAAACCCTAAACCCCCCACAGCCCTCAGAGATATTCCTGAACATGATCCTCTTCCACCCCATAAGGGAAAATACCAAATCTCCGAAGGGCCGACCTAGCTTTCTCACCCTAAACCCTAAACCCTAAACCCCAAACCCCAAACCCCAAACCCTAAACCCTGAACTGTAAACCCTAAACCCTAAACCCTAATCGGGCTTCATGTGTCCGGGGGAGTTTGCGGGCTTCCGGTGGCCCAGCGGCATCATTCTTGAAGGCCCGAATCTCAAAGTCCTCCGTCCCGCAGATCAACTCCTAGGCGTTCCACAGGGTTTAGGGTTTAGGGTTTGGGGTTTGGGGTTTGGGGTTTAGGGTTTGGGGTTTGGGGTTTGGGGTTTGGGGTTTTGGGGTTTAGGGTTTGGGGTTTGGGGGTTTAGGGTTTGGGGTTTGGGGGTTGAGGGTTTGGGGTTCGGGGGTGGAGGGTTGAACTGAGTTGCGCTTTGAACCCTTTGACAACAGCTGTGTTGACTAGGTTCCCTTATACGGAAAAAAGTACAAACTCTGGGGTTGGGGTTTGAAGTTTGGACCACTTTAAACACCCGAAAGGCCTGGCTGACATCCTTAACCCCCCACCCCCCCACTCTCCCTCCCCCCCCCCCACAATTGAAAAAATGGGGGTTGGGGTTTACGGCTTACTGGTTCTTGTTGGGGAACAACACCTTCGGCACCCATGGCCTGATGTAATCCTTGAAGGCGTATGTACTATACAGGTGGATAAACGCTGCCCAACGTGCACCATGCCAACGACATCTTGCACAACGCCCACGAATGACAAAGGGTGAATATATAAGTAAATACCTAAGAAATACATTGAATATGTATATCTATATATATATATATATGCGTTCGGGCCCCCCCCCCCCCCCCCCCCCATGGTATCCCCCCCCCCCAAGTCTACTCTACGGTCTAAACCCTAAACCCTAAACCCCTAAACCCTAAACCCTAAACCCTAAAACCTAAACCCTAACCCTAAACCCTAAACCTTAAGTCTTAAACCTTAAACCCTAAACCCTAAAACCCTGAACCCTAAACCCTAACCCTAAAACCAACCCCCAACCACACCACAGGGGGGGGGGGTATCATCTTAGTACCCCATCCGCGGGGAAAACCCTAAACCCTAAACCCTAAACCCTAAACCCTAAAACCCTAAACCCTAAACCCTAAACCCTAAACCCTAAAACCCTAAAACCTAAAACCCTAAACCCTAAACCCTAAACCCCCTAAACCCTAAAACCCTAAAACCAACCCCCAACCACACCACGGGGGGGGGGGGGGGGGGTATCATCTTAGTACCATTGGGGGGGGGGGGGGGGAGGGGGGGGGGGGGGGGCCCGCCGGGGCCGAACCATATATACATATATATATATATATGTATTACAAAATATAAATATGTAAATAAATAAATAAGTATAAATACAAAATAACTAAATACATAGATAAATAAATAAATAAATAAATATATATATATATATAAATAAATAAATATATATATATATATATATATATTTACTCGTTTACATGTATGTGCAGGCGAGGTTTAGGGTTTAGGGTTGAGGCTTAGGGTTTAGAGTTCAGCGTTTTGGGTTCACGGTTTTAGGAGTTGAACAAAAGCATTTTTGATCGCTACGGTAGGGTTTTTGGGTTCAGAGTTTAGGGCTTAGGGTTGGGGGCTCAGAGTTTAGGGGACAGGGTTTGAGTAGGGATGTCATCCTGGGCCTCCTGGAAATACACCCTAAACCCTAAACCCTAAACCCTAAACCCTAAACCCTAAACCCTAAACCCTAAACCCTAAACCCTAAACCCTAAACCCTAAACCCTAAACCCTAAACCCTAAACCCTAAACCCTAAACCCTAAACCCTAAACCCTAAACCCCCAACACTTGTCGGCCCTGAGCCGCACACCCCAGAACCCCAAGGCCATCAACCCTGTTTGACCCCTAAACCCTACAACCCCAAACGCGTAGCTGCACGCACCAGTTACCGCAACCCCAACCCAAATCCCAAGCCCGAAGACGGAAACCCGAAGCCCCATACCCTATACCCCAAGCCCTGAACCCTACACCCTACACCCTAAACCCTACACCCTAAACCCTAAACCCTCAAAACAGGTCCAGTCGTCGGTATGGCCATCGTCGTCCACGTCGCAAAAGGCCAAGGCGCTGACGTTGTCACCTGATCGGAGTGGGATTTGGGGTTTGGGGTTTAGGGTTTAGGGTTTGGGGTGTGGGGTTTGGGGTTTAGGGTTTATGGTTTTGGGGTGGAAGGGGTTTGGGGTTTAGGGTTTGGGGTTTGGGGTTTAGGGTTAGGGGTTTAAGGCTTGGGGTTTGGGGTTTCAGGCTTGGGGTTTAGGGTTTTACAGTTTGGGGTTAGGAGGGGCATTGGGCGTGTGAGGGGTGTTAGGCTTAGGGGTATTCGGGGCTCAGCTGTTTCGAGTTTAGGAGTGCCGCAGGGTTTAGGGGCTTAGGGGTTTTGGGGCTTCAAGCTTCAAGGGTGTAGGTCTGGGGCCTAGGCGACTAAGGGGCTGAGGGGTTTAGGGTGGGGGTCGAGGGTTGAAGCATTTTGCCTCAGACTCTCCGCTGAACTCCTACTGAATATGTGGAAGTTGCAGATGAGTCGAGGGTTCGGGTCCTCTGGGTCTGAACTCTGATGGCTCCAACCCCTCAACCTCCAAGCTGCCAATTCCACTTCTCTTATGAGCTTTTGTTGCTACGTGGGGGTAGCTCTCAAAATGTTGACCCCCCTAACATCTGAGGCCCTGCAACATAAAGGGAACTCGCGACCGCCAGAAATGGCAGAACCTACATCCTACACCCTACACCCTAAACCCTAAAACCCTAAAACCCTAAAACCCTAAACCATAGGCCGCCCGCGCCAGGCGGCGGCCGGTACAACTGAACGCTACCGCTTCGAGATCTGCTTGCTTTGCCAAGCAGATCGAGTTTGCCACACCTGATGCATCCCTGCTAGCCATAGGGCACAATGTAATAATGGATTAACCCTAAACCCCCGACGCACCACCCCGGCGGGGGAGGCCAGGGTTGCCCCCGCCAGAGTTGCCCCCACCAGGGTTGCCCCCGCCAGGGTTGCCCCCCACCCGCCAGGGTTGCCCCCGCCAGGGTTGCCCTTCCCAGGGTTGCCCCCGCCAGATTTTGCCCCCGCCAGAATTGCCCCTGCCAGGGTTGCCCCCACCAGGGTTGCCCCCGCCAGGGTTGCCCCCGCCAGGGTTGCCCTTCCCAGGGTTGCGCCCGCCAGATTTTGCCCCCGCCAGAATTGCCCCCGCCAGGGTTGCCCCCGCCAGGGTTGCCCTTCCCAGGGTTGCCCCCGCCAGGGTTGCCCCCGCCGAGGTTGCCCCACCTACATTTCCCCCTCCAATTTTGCCCCCACCAGGGTTGCCCCTGCCAGGGTTGCCCCCGCCAGGGTTGCCCCCGCCAGGGTTGCCCGCCAGGGTTGGGGGTGCCCCTGCCCCCGCCAGAGTTGCCGCTCCGCCAGGTTGTTTCCGCCAGGGTTGCCCCTGTCACGGAGATGCAGGGGCTGAAGTTGGCTGAGATGTAACAAGTTATAGGCAGTTGTAACCCCCTTATAACCACCCCCTAACCCCCTTACAACTCTTGCTAAGTTTTTAGGTTGCAAGTGTTCTTGTAAGTTTATATATCAACATGCATCTACATAGCAGAGGTGTAAGTTTTTAGCATCTCATGTTAAGTTTCGCCAGAGACATATGGCAAGTTAGTAAAAAGGATACAGAAAGATAGCCACAGATACGTTTACGAGAGTGTTTTCCTGAAACAGAGTCAGCAAGCAAGTTTGGCCGTACTTTCGGTGCTGGATTCGCTCTTTCTTTCCTGCAAGCCTAGATTCGTTGAATGTCTTGCTTATGTGGCGAGCAGACACAGCAGAGAACAGTTCCTCTCCTCTGACCTTCAGACAGGGTGAGCATGTGCGTCGAAGTAAGTCGTGGCTGCAGCATGTTGCTTGTGATTTCTTGCCGCTCGTGTCTGGTTTTCCTGACGTTTTTGTTTTTTTTGTTTTTTCGTCAGCCCGCGGCGATCCGCGGCGATCCGGCGCACCTGTTCCTGGAGTTTGGAGGAAGCTTCGGGCGATCCGCCCTTTCCGTTCCGAAAAAACCTCCCCCCGGCATACGCCCGATCCACGGCGATCCGCCCCGATCCGGCTCAGTTTTCTCGTCCGTTTTGCGTTTTTTTGTCTGTTCTGTGCTCACAGGTGTTTCGATGCCGGAAAGACAACTTTTAGCTCTTGGGGTTTCTGGTTTAGGGTCTAGGGCTTAAGCTTGGGATTTAGGGTTTAGGGTTTAGCGTTTAGGGCATACACTTTCTCCTTTTGCTTTAAATTTGCCCCCGATGTCATGAAAAGGTTCTACGCGCACGTACTTCGACCGTTTCTTGTACTGTATGTCCGAAAACCAAGATATCGCCCGAAAAGAACATACGAATAAATACATAAAGATAGAAAAAAGATAGGAAAGAAAACTTGACTTCATGCTATCTCTACATGACTCTTCCTAAAAACTTATATGTGCCCTAAGAACATATATCACGGCCAACTTTCGACCCTGCATCTCCGCAGGGTTGCTTCCGCGACGGTTGCCCCCGCCAGGGTTGCCCCCGCCAGGGTTGCCCGCGCCAGGGTTGCCCCCGGCAGGGTTGCCCCCACCAGGGTTGCCCCCGCCAGGGTTGCCACCGCCAGGGTTGCCCCCATCAACATTCCTTCGCCAGGGTTGCCCCCGCCAGGGTTGCACCCGCCAGGGTTGTTCTGGCAGGGTTGCCCTGCCAGTTGTGCCCAAAATTCCTTTCCAACTTTCCAGGGTCGCTCTCCGCAGGGTTGCCCTCGCCAGGGTGACAGGGTTGCCCCCGCCAGGGTTGCTCACATTTGCCCGGCAGGGTTGCCCCCGCCAGGGTTGCCCTTGTGAGGGTTGTCCCCTCTCAGGGTTACCCCGCCAGGGTCTCATTTGCAAGATTGCTCTAAACAGGTTGTTGCCCCCGCCAAGGTTGCCCCAGCCCCGGCGCCATGTCGCCTTCTCTGTGACGGCCCTCCCAGACCACTGGTCCTCCTCACACGCTTGCGAGGCTTCGTCCTCCTACCACAAGCTCCCTGCCAAAGTACTCTATTATTCTGCCAGGGTGCCGGCAATGTTGCCCTCGCCAGGGTTGCCCCCGCCAGGGTTGCGCCTGCCAGGGTTGCCCCCGCCGCATTCCCTCCATCTCATGGCTCGGGTTGGAAAAACCGACACGGGGCTTGCCCTGGCTTTAGCTATGGCCTTGAGGGTGTCTTAAACACAGTAGTTTGGATCCAGGACAGCGCAGGCTCAAGCAACAGCAGCAGTACGTCCCATCCCGGCCATGGGGGAGAGTTGAGCCTTGATAGGGGCCCCCTGCCCCCCGCCCCCCCCGCCAGGGTTGCCCCGCCAGGGTACCAGTTGCGCCCAAAATTCCTTTCCAACTTTCCAGGGTCGCTCTCCAGGTCTGCCCCGCCAGGGTTGCCCCGCCAGGGTTGCCCTTGTGAGGGTTGTCCCTGCCAGGGGTTTCCCGCCCCCTCCCCCTTCAGGGTTGCCCCCGCCACCAACCCCGGCACCATGTCGCCTACTTGTGCACCTTCTCAGTGACGGCCCTCCCAGACAACCTGGTCCTCCTTGCGCGCTTGCAAGGCTTCGTCGTCCTTCTCTATGAAGGAACCACAAGCTCCCTGCCAAAGTACTCTATTATTCTGCCAGGGTGCCGGCAATGTTGCCCTCGCCAGCGTTGCACGCCAGGGTTGCGCCTGCCAGGGCTGCCCCCGCCGCATTCCCTCCATCTCATCCGGGTTATTCCGGAGTCCTGCGACCAACATGGCTCGGGTTGGAAAAACCGACACGGGGCTTGCCCTGGCTTAGCTATGGCCTTGAGGGTGTCTTAAACACAGTAGTTCGGATCCAGGACAGTGTAGGCTCAAGCAACAGCAGCAGTACGTCCCATCCCGGCCATCGGGGAGAGTGGAGGTGAAAGCCCCCTTGATAGGGGGGTGGGGGGTAGACCGCTCTAAACCCGAAAAAGGCGGTAGTTTGGGTGGTTGGGGTGGGATCCGCTGCACCGAAGCGGCCCGACCCGCCACCACTCCCTGGCGCGGGTCGGGACCGCGGCACTTTGGCCTAAACCCTAAACCCTAAACCCTAAACCCTAAACCCTAAACCCTAAAACCCTAAACCTTTGACTTCACAGCGACATGGCCATGGCACCTGTGACGGTCCAGTAGAGCTCGCTGCCCTCCGCGTCAAAGGCTTGCACCGAGCCTCGGAGGGACACAAGGGACTAAACGATAAACCCTAAACCCTAAACCCTAAACCCTAAACCCTAAACCCTAAACCCTAAACCCTAAACCCTAAACCCTAAACCGGGCGTAGGGTTTAGGTTTTTAGAACCCGCAAGAACAAGTAAACCCGCAAGAACAAGTAAACTGTAAGGAAGCAAAAGACGTCTAAATGAGTGTGAAGAAGCAACGGATGTCTGAATGAGTGTGAAAGGCATGCGTTTTGTCTGCTAACAACCTTTCTCAACCTTGTGAGCTCTTGGACGAACAGGATGGCAGCACAAGGGCCTTATTGTCAACGCCCCTTGATGATGTAGTTCCTTGACCATTGAATCACTAGATGACGTCCTTTCCTGCGTTCATCCTAGGAACAAAACGCATGAACTTCACAACTAATTCTCTGCTGTCATGAATACGTTCATGATGATCACAAGTTAAGTCAACAATAATATGAGCACCTATTTTCAAGCGAATGCAAGCTCCCCCCCCCCCTCCCTCCCGCCCTCCTCCCCCCCCCCTCCCCCCTAGACCGTAAGCAATAAAACCTAAACCCCAAACCCAAAACCCTCAACCCAACCCGCCACCTCCTCCCCCTTCCTCCCCCCCCCCCCCTTCTGGCAGAGGAGCAACCCCAAACCCTAAACCCTAAACCCTGAACCCTAAACCCCAAACCCTAAACCCTAAACCCTAAAAAACCAAAACCCTAAACCCTAAAAAACCAAAACCCTAAACCCTAAACCCCAAACCATCCCTTTCTGGCAGAGGAGCAATTCCCGCCGACCACGCAGACGGGCTGCTCAATGGAAGCCAAGTTCCCGTAGGCGATGACGTTCACCTCAGGGCAATCCAGGGTTTAGGGTTTAGGGTTTAGGGTTTAGGGTTTAGGGTTTAGGGTTTAGGGTTTAGGGTTTAGGGTTTAGGGTTTAGATTTTGGCTTCAGGGGCTTAGGAGTTTAGAGGTGAAGGTTCCGGGTTTACATAGGGTTCAGGGCTCAGCTCTCACCATACGACCCCCAAGACCCTAACTTCCCCCCCCCCCCCCCGCCAAAAAAAGAGTACTAAGAAAAGAAGAGGAAAGAGGGGGTTTAGGGTTTAGGGTTTAGGGTTTAGGGTTTAGGGTGTAGGGTTTAGGGTTTCGGGCTTGGGGCCTTGGGTGGATCATTGTCTAGCGTACTGACCAGGCGACGCCATCATGAACATCCTTGAAGAAAAGGTCCGCGTTCTCCTGAAAGCACATCGCTTGCATTCCCAGGGCTTGAGGAGTGTGAACTTTTCAGGGGTTTAGGGTTTAGGGTGTTTAGGGGTGCCCTAAGCCCTAAGACCGTACATCTAAAACCCTGAACCCTAAACCTTCAACGCCCAAGTAGGGCGTGGGTGTAGGCAGACATGGCCTGAAGGTTCTGCAGCCCCCTAAACCCCCTACCCAAAATGCGAAGCGGGTTTTTGACTTTAGGGTGAGGCTTTCAGAGGGTTTACCCTAACCCTAAACCCTAAACCCTAAACCCTAAACCCTAGACCCTAGACCCTAAACCCTAAACCCTAAACCCGAAACCCTAAACCCTAAACCCTAAACCCGAAACCCAAATTCTCATCGTGAAGACGCTGAACTCCAAATCCCTAAGCCCTAAGCCCTAAACCCCTTGGACCTGAAAGCCATCCTCGAGGCCGAAACTGAAACACCGCTACGATGCCAGAACCCCACTTGGAAGCTCTTTTGCCTTGGTAAGTCTACTTAGTCTCCCCTAGAAACCCGCTTATGATCCCCATAACCCGCCTTACTAACCCTACTTGCTAACTCAAAAGGGCTTGCAAACATGCACCCCACTCAACCTAAAGCCCGTCAAGAACGAAGCCCTTAAAACCCTTAAAACCCTTAAGGCCCTAAAACCCTTGAAACATATTAAAACCCTTCAAACCTTAAACACCCTAAACCCTAAACCCCAAAGCCTAACCCCCCAATCCCTCCAGGCCCAAAGGCTAGTGACCCTTAAACCCTGAAAGATCGAAAGCCCTAAGCCCTAAGCCCTGAGCGCTAAAGCCTAAAGCCAACAACCCCTTAGCCGCTTGAGGCCCTGGTGCTTTGAAGGGTTCTTCTTCAGAATACAATACATTTTGCCTCTGGAGCCCCAAACCCTAAACCCAAAACCCAAAGCCCCAAACCCCAGACCCGAAACCCTGAGCTCTAAGACCCTACAACCCGAGGGGGGGTCCGTGGCAGGGTTTTCTGGTCTTCAGGCTGCCAGGGCTGCCGGTCTTTGGGGTTTCTTTCAGGTCTTTTCGGAGTTTAGTGTGGGGGTTCCAGGGGGCTTGAGGGACTTTCAGGGGGTTTAGGGGTTCGAGGGGTGTAGGAGATTTTGGGGGCCTGGGGATTTGGGATTAGGCTTTCAAGGATGCTGTTTAGGGTTTAGGGGTTCAGGGTTAGGGTTCAGGGTTCAGGGTTCAGGTTTTGGGGTTTTGGGGTTTTGGGGTTTATTGTGTTGGGCTTTTGGGGAGTTCCGAAGGCTTCGGCAGGGTTCTGGGCTGGCAGTCCTCCACGTCATAGACCATGAGGGAGGTCTGGGTCCCAACCATGAGCATGTCGCGCTGGATGGACGGGTTCAGCTCACCTCACAGAGCTTTCATGGGTTTAGGGTTTAGGGGTTTTGGGGCTTAGGGTTTAGGGTTTAGGGTTTTGGGGCTTAGGGCTTAGGGCTCCGGGTTTAGGGTTTAGGGCTTTTGGAAGCTTCCGTTTTTTTTCTAAAAGTCCTGAAGCTCCAGTGCTCCTTACAGTAGTTCGGAAATCTTCGGGAAAGAGGACTCTAGCAAAGAAATACATCTCTCCGCATTGTTGCTGAGGGTTTAGGGTTTAGGGTTTAGGGTTTAGGGTTTAGGGTTTAGGGTTTAGGGTTTAGGGTTTAGGGTTTAGGGTTTAGGGTTTAGGGTTTACGATGGCTTCCCTCCCGAAGCTGGCCCAAGGTTCCCACCTCCTACCCCCCCTGGGGCACCTTGAGAACTTAAACCTAAACCTTCTCGACATAAGAAATACAAAAACACATGAAAAAAGGAACAAACCACTGAATATAAACAAACAGATATGTATATATATATATATATATAAGTGTGTGTATACACGTATAACACTACACCCTAGACACTCTAGACCCAAAGCCCCTAAACTGGCCTGTGACCACCGAGGTGATCTTGCGGTTGATGTTGAGGAACATGACCTCATGGGTTCAGGGTTTAGGGTTTAGGGTTCTAGTTCTCAGCGTGGTGGTGGGAGGGTCAGGGCTCAGGGCTGAAATTCAGTGGGTCTCAGCGCCATGAGAAATCTTGAGGTATCAAGATTGAGGAGTTACCATCACTTAGCAGCCCAGGAACCATGTTATAATAAGGGCACCCTTGTTTTTGAGTTGGCTACTTCATAAGGGAACCCTGAACCAAAAACGGGGGCCACCAAGATAATCTTCGTTGATAAGAACCCGCCTTTCCAACAAGAGACATTCTCTCAAAGCCCTACACATGCATCCTACGCCCTGCCCTACTCAGGTGATGTATCCCAAAGTAGTCCCGTGTCTCTTCGGGACTTTTCATTGGGGTGGGCGGCCGACTCAACTAGTTTAGGGTTTCGGGGTGTGGGCGTTTCCATAAATTTGGGTGCCTTTTTGGCTCCTCATTATAAAGGTGCCGGATAATATTTGGGTACCCACAGCGTCCGAGAACTACCCATGTTCCTGACCAAGCACAAAAAAGACACAGCCCCGAGGCCCAACAGCCCCACCCCCCAATTAAGGCTTAGGGTTTAGGGTTGCGGGTTTAGCGTTTGAGTGAGCTAGAGGCTGGCACCTATATTCCAAGAAACACTACACAAGGCTGGCTACTGGACTACCATGTTCCTTAAACCCTAACACCTAAACCCTTAGCCCTAAACCCTAAACCCTAAAGCCCACAACCCTAACCCTACACCCTAGACCCTAGACCCTAAACCCTAAACCCTCAACCCTAAACCCTGTGCTTGAAGACCGTCCCCACCTCATTCTGAGGATTTTCGACCCGGTTGTGCGGGCAGTGGATGAGCACCTCGCGCCAGGCTTGGGGGCTTTAGCCGGCTTTAGGGCTTAGGGCTTAGGGCTTAAGGCTTAGGGCTTAGGGCTTAGGGCTTAGGGTTTAGGGTTTAGGGTTTAGGGTTTAGGGTTTCAGTAGAAGTGGTCTAAATAACCCACAGTCCAACCTAGGGATTAAGAAGCTTGTGTGGCTTCCACAGTCCACAGGGTTGGGGCTTCCGGGGCAGCTGGGAGCCGTTCTTTCCAGATCCCCCCAGGTCTGTCTGGGTATTACATCCGTCTAAGGAGGAGATACCCCCCCCACCCCCCCACCCCTCTAAACCCTAAACCCTAAACCCTAAACCCTAAACCCTAAACCCTAAACCCTAAACCCTAAACCCTAAACCCTAAACCCTAAACCCTAAACCCTAAACCCTAAACCCTAAACCCTAGAGCGCATATGCTCCAAAAAAGGGGTACCATCCCGAGGCGTGCTAACCCTAACACATGAAACCCCGCCCCCTTAGCAACTGCCTTTAGGGTTTGGAGACTCAAGGGCGACAGGGCTTTGCAGGGTTCTAGAACTTCAAGGTGGAGGGCTTTAGCTTTTCAGCCTTCGGGTGGGTTCAGGTTTCAGCCCGAAACGCTCAACCCTAAACCCTGTAAACCCTACGCCCGGCACCTTAAATCCTAGACTCTTAAGCCTATACACCCTAGACCCTATAACCCCTAAACCCTAAACCATAAACCCTACACCCTCAAGCCTAAACGATCAACCCCAAACCCTAAACCCTAAAAACCCTAAAAACCCTAAAACCCCAAAACCACCAAAAACCCTAAAAACCCCAAAAACCCTAAAACCCTAAAAACCCTAATCGCCACCTTGCCCGCTGTGGTGCCCGCGGAGAGGCAGGGATGCTTGCCATCGTAGCGGCCAACGGCGACAAGGCCTCTTCTTGGGAAACCCGAAACCCGACACCCTAAGCCCCATAAAGGTTTTTGTGGTTAGGGTTCGGCTGAAAGTTCATGTCGAGTCTATTTCTGTGTTTAGGGTTCAGCTGAAAGTTCAGAATGTCAGGGTTTAGGGTTTACGGTTTGAAGGGTTTAGGGTTTATCAGGCAGATGTCACATATCAAGGCCTTTCAAAGCATGTTCAGCTCGTGGCGCCGGCGCGAAAGCGCTTACGGCTCTCAACCCTACTTGAAGGTTCACGGGTAGTTCTAGCTGGTACGGTATATACAAATATTATGAAAACCCCTTAGTAGTAGCCTACTTAGAACCCCCAACCCTAAACTCGTAACCCTACTCATAGCTACCCTTGAACAGCCAGGCTTTGGGGGTTTATTCATCAGTTGCATAAACCCTGAAACCCCAACCCTAACTACTTGGTGAGCACACGTACTAAGCTCCTGCAGGCGTATGATTCCCGAGCACAACAAGGTTTTGGCGTTAGTAATGTCGGCTTCTCCGAGCGTGTCTCCCCGTCACTTAGAGGTTCAGGGTACTTCATAACCCAAATAAGACTGTACTTATAACCCACTAACATGCGCTTTAAGTGCCCGAATATATAGTGATAAATGGGTGATAAGTACAGTTGTAGTGGCTGCACTTCTTGCAAAATCGGTAACATGGACATCATCATCGTGCGGGCACGGGTACACTGGCCAATCATTGACGTTAGCAGGGGTGGGCGCATAAAATCTTCCCAGGGCCTGCCTAAACCCCGAACCCCAAACCTTAAACCCTAAGCCCTACGCCCTAAACCGTAAGGCCAACTACTTTCCATTCCCCGGCCTTGGAGCACCTGGTGGCCCAAGGCGAACTGGAATGCCGGGATCATGGCGGGCGCCGCTGGGGCTTTCGAGTCTACAGACCGGAGCGCCGCGCGCGGCGACGTAGGGGTCTTGGTTTGGGGGGTTTGAGGGTGTTGGGGCTTGCCGGCTCAGGGGTTACGGGTATAGGTTTCGTCGTCAGGGTTTGAAAGTTTAGGAGGTCTTGGGATGCTTGTTGGGGTAGAAAAACGGTTGGGTAAGGGGTGCGAGTAATAGCCTGGAGCAGCCCCGGAAACCCCCAAGGACCCAAACCCTAAACAATTTTCTATTGGCAGGATGCGCTAAACCCTAAACCCTAAACCCTAAACCCTAAACCCTAAACCCTAAACCCAAGATTCCCTATCCCTGAAGCTCTTGCAACCTTCATGAAGTTCATGTCATGCAGCCCTGGAATCGACCCTTGAGGTGTCGCGTCTGCTGCGGAAGTCAGCAACGAGCTCTGTCAGTCTTAGCCAGGGAGAGTTTCGATGATCCTCAACCTCCCCAAGGTTTAGGGTTGATAGGGCTTACAGGGTTTAAGTAGGGTCCAGAGTCTGGAGAGTTTCTATGCCCCTCAACCCTTGAGGGCTTAGTGTTTATATATCGTATAGGGTTTAAGTAGGGTTTAGAGTGTGTAGGGTACATAAGGCTTCGGATATTGGATAGCGTCTAGGCCTTGGGCAGTGGTTGCTTGTCAGGGAGCCCGCAAGCGCACTTTGTGTCGCTTGACACTTGACCCTAAACCCCACGCCCCAGATCCCATGCCCTACATACATTCGAGGTTTTGGCTTCTTGCTGGGGCCCTAGGGCTGAGGGTATAAGGCTCTGGATCTTAGTGTTTGAGGGTTTACGGCTTTAGGGGCTGTGCTGGGGCCCTAGGGCTGAGGGTATAATGAGGGTTTACGGCTTTAGGGGCTAAAGGCAAACGAGGGTTCAGTTAGTATCCACATGAGGTAGCATGTCGGTTATAACGATCAGATCAACTCCAACATGAAACGCCCACATAACACCACTAAACCCGAAACCCTACACCCCAAACGCCCCTAAACCCTAAGCCTAAACCCTAAAGCCTGCATAACCCACAACACCCTAAAACTCCATGAAAGCCCGGCAGCCCTCAACAAGAACCGAATACTCTCAAAGTCTGAAAGCAGCCTCGACCTTTACCCGTGGCTGAGCTGGGGTTCGCACGCATCAGTGAGGTGATTTCCAGCAGCATCCAGCTTCTGGAGTTCCTTTAGACAGTGCTTGGGGCATATAGGGGCTTGGGAAACCCTAACCCCTCAGCCCTGAACGTGTTTGGGCGTTTGTGCGTTTAGGGCTTAAAGGTTTAGAGGTTTATATAGGGTTTAGGGTCTCAATTTCGGACCCTCGGACCAATCTTCATCCCTTCCCTTTCTCGTTTCGGAGCCACTACACTCCCTTCTAGGGTGTTTAGGGTTTAGGGTGTTTCAGTTTAAGGATTTGAGGGTGTAAAGATCTCAGGGATCACTTCTGAGAGCTGTTTAGGATTTTTTTGCAGTCGCAGCACAAAACAGAAGCACAACCACACGCAAGAAACTCAGCATCGTCTGATCCGGCCTCAAGCCTATGTTGCAGGCCTCAACTCCATCGCGGATCACAGCAACGTCGGCCAGCGGATGGTGCACTCTGTTTGGCCGCAGCTCTGGCCCTGGCAGCGCATCCGCCTTCATCGCCTTCATGGCCTGGTCGGTCATGTCTTCGAGATGAACATCTTGTGTTGGGAGCTAAGCCGTGTGGATTGCCAGCGACTGTTCGAGGTTCTGCAGTTGCATGACGCGGAAGCAGGATCTGGGCACCAACGCCTCACACCCCTGCAAAAGGACACAAACAAAAGCTTGGCTGGATTAAAGTTGGGGTTAGTGCGGTTTCCAACCCCAAAAGAGCCTGAGCCCTAAACCCATCTCCGCAAATCCTAAACTAAATCCCAAGCCAAGGGGGTCAAACCCCAAACCCGAACATCCCAAAAACGCCCTCAAACCCTCCCATGATGCCCCAACCCCCACCCCCCAAGAATGCCCCAAAACCACCAATATTCCCTGACCCCTAAACCCTAAACCCTAAACCCTAAACCCTAAACCCCAAACCCCACAAGAGCTGCGACTTCCCGGACCACCCTTCGGCAGCTGGCGACATAGCTTCTACCGAACCCTTGGAGAGATCCATGAAAACCCCAAAGGCTACGTAGGGTTTAGGGTTTAGGGGTTTAGGGTTTAGGGTTTGGGGTTTGGGGTTTGGGGTTTGGGGTTTGGGGTTTGGGGTTTGGGGTTTGGGGTTTGGGGTTTGGGGTGTAGGGAGGAAAGAACCACGAAATCCTAAACACCAAGCCCGAAGCCCCGAAACCCTAAACCCTAAACCCCCAAACCCTAACACTCTAAACCCAAAAACCAAAAACCCTGTACCCTAAACCCTAAAACCCTTAAACCCTAAACCCCCAAACCCTAACACTCTAAACCCAAAAACCGTAAACCCCCCCCCCCCCCACACCCTGCAGTCCCTGGATATGAAGTAGGGCACATATTTCTTGTACCCCCAAAAGGACACCAGGCATATACACTCACCAATATGAAAAAAGGAACCTTATGACCAACATGAAAAAGGAACCTTATATACACTCGCCAATATGAAAAAGGAACCTTAAGTACACTCACCAAAAACAGAAATATAAACCCTGCTTCAATATGTTCCTGGCCTGACAGCAGGAGAGTCCCTGGAGGGACAGCAGGCCACAACGCTGGATGGAGAGCTCCTCTTGAGTTTTGGGGGTTTAGGGTTTAGGGTTTAGGGTTTAGGGTTTAGGGTTTAGGGTTTAGGGTTTAGGGTTTAGGGTTTAGGGTTTAGGGTTTTGTGTAGTTTAGTGCTTTTGGTAGATCAAGTTTGAGCAAAGAAACTGTATTTGGCCTACGCCGGGTTTATAGGGTTTAGGCTCTCCGGGATCCTATACAACCCTTCACCTCCACCACCACGCCGTACCCCGAGCAAAAGGCCAACCTGAGGCTCGCCCTAAACCCTAGACCCTAAACCCTAAACCCTAAACCCTGAACCCTAAACCCGAAACCCTAGCTTGATGACGAAACCGACATGCTCCGCCCCTCTCTCCTGGGTAATTCGCACGTCGACTCCCAGTACGCACTTCAAGTACCTTCTATAGTCCCTATATACCCGGCTGGCCCCCCATAACCCCTAAGGTCCCTTTTAAGGGCCCCTCCTTTAGTCCCTTGAGCTAGAGACACGCATGAGTAACCCCCCACGGGTTTGTCGTCCACCTCGTGGTCTTACCCCTAGTATTGCTGGTATCAAAAGTTCCAAGCTCAAGGGGAAAACCCCCAACAGAAAACGCAGTCAGAAAACGTAGTCAGAAAATGTAGACCCACCCTGAATTAAACCCTAAACCCTACCTGTAGGTTAAACAGCTACAACCCCAAACCACAGGGCATTAACTTCCCTAAAAGTCTTAGTTGTCCAGATTCCTGGGGGAATTAACGGTTCATTTTTGGGATTATAAGAGGATTATACTACCCCAAAAAAGGTTAAAGGTTACCTACTCTACTACTAGGAAATAGTGGGCAGATGAAACCTCAAGTAAATCCTCCCTGAGTAAAACCCTACCGGCCCGCCCTAAACCCTAAACCCTAAACCCTAAACCCTAAACCCTAAACCCAAACCCTAAACCCGAAACCCGAAACCCGAAACCCGAAACCCTAAACCCGAAACCCAAAACCCAAAACCCAAAACCCTACTGGCCCGCCCTAAACCAGCCTCCAGATGAGGCAGCGCTGGCAGCCTGCGCGCTGGCACAGTCCAGGCCCCCTAAACCCTAAACTCGAGACATTCATTGGTAAGTATAAGGTTTAGGGTTTCGGGTTTAGGCTTTAGGGTTTGGGGTTCAGGGTTTAGAGTTTGGGGGTTTGGGGTGTAGGGAATGGGGTTTAGAGGCTTGCGGCTCTTTGGGTCCAAGAGCGCTATCCCGCAGCATGTGTGAAGGGCTCCGCGTACGCTACACCCTAAACCCTAAACCCTAAACCCTGAACTCTAAACCCTGAACTCTCAACCCTAAACCGTAAACCCTAAACCCTAAACCCTAAACCCTAAACCCTAAACCCTGAACCCTAACAACCATCAAGAAGCTGAGGTCCCGGCCACTCCAGGGTTCCCACTTCGTTGTTGTCCAGGCAGAGCGTCTGTTTGCATGTCGCGGTTTACGGTTCACGGTTCAGGGCTCAGGGTTTAGGGTTTAGGGTTCAGGGTTTAGGGTTTCGGGTTTAGATGTCATGAAACGTGAGCTGGGTTACAGGTATTATCATTCTCAAGATTCTGATGAGGATGATTTTTATTGCTATCATAATTTCTGCTGTTATTGTTGTTATTATTCTTACTCTTACTCTTGCTCTTATTCTTTTTTTCCAGTCTTCTTATTCTTATTCTTGTTCTTATTCTCATTGTTATTATTATTCGCGTCAGGATTATATTTAAGTTTTGTATTTGTTTTTGTGTGGGAGGGGGTGGCTGCGTTTATCAATTAAGGAACCTTGAACCCAACAACGGCAAAAAAGCACTACCAAACATGCCATCAAAGAAAAGGAGTGCCAAGGTCTCGCAGAAGACGAGAGCTTAGGATTTAGGGTTGGGGGGCAGAGGGGATGTTCAACTTGAGGAGTTATCCAGAGAGCCCCCACGCCTACAAAAAAGGGATCAGCATTCACCCTAAACTTTCTAAAACCCCAAGACCCCAAAGCCCTAAAAATCACCCTAAAACCCTCGGAAGCAAATGCCCTGAAACCCAAAAACCCTGAATCCTAGACGAAGCCCAAAAACCACCTTCCCTTCCCGTGCGCCTGACAGCTTTCCAAGCCGCAAAGACCGCCTTCAGTTTGCTTTCAGAGGCCCCAGTGGCTTTTGAAGGTTAGGGGCCGGGGATTTTTTAGGGTATGGGCTAGGGTTAGAGGGTTAGAGGGTTAGAGGGTTAGAGGGTTAGAGGGTTAGAGGGTTATAGGGTTATAGGGTTATAGGGTTATAGGGTTATAGGGTTATAGGGCTATAGGGTTCTAGGGTCCTAGGGTTCTAGGGTTATAGGGTTATAGGGTTTCGGGTTTAGGTTTTAAGGCCACGGGGTTTCATGTGTCCTTCAGTCATGCTGGGGTTAGCTTTAATTTGGACCCCGATAGCTGTGGCCACTTGCTTTGTGGAGACCTTTCCCCATAAGTTCTAGACATCAAGGGATGAAGGCTCGTTAAGGCCAGTACCCCTCAAGGTTTCCCGTGCAAAAATGCCTAATATGGCCCTTTTTGTAACTTTTAAACTCTTTAACAAGGGCCCCCCCCCCCCCCCCCCCGCAAACCCAAGGGTACCAGAACCTCCTCCTTGGAGATGATTAGCCCTACTTGGAGGTTTGTGGTACATAATCACCCAATAAAAACTGTACCTATAACTATAGCCACATTGGGGCACTTAAAGGGCTTCTCGGTGGGGGATAAGTGCAGTCATAATTGGGTTATAAGTACCCTAGACCCGAAACCCTAAAACCCTAAACCCTACACCCTACACCCTAAACCCTGGAGATAATTGGGTTATAAGTACCATGAACCTCCAAGCAAACCCTAACCCCTCAGCCAATTTCAGCTCCCCGCCACTCCACCTTAAGCACCGGTCAGTCTTGAGGCAAGGGATGTCAAAGCTTGGGTTTAGGGCTTAAAAGGGGTTTAGGGTTTAGGGTCTAGGGTTTAGGGGTCCAGTGTGCTCAGGGGAGTCTAGGTGCTCAGGATTTCGGAGCGCGGGTATGAAGGTTCAAATGTTCTGCAGTGTTTGCTGGCCGTGTTTCTGTTTCACTTACTAGTTCGTAGGATCTGTGGGGCTGGCCCCTTTTGGCCCAAGCCAGAGCCTTTCGTCGGGGTGACTCGGCCTTGGCCTCCCTCCATCCTCATCTGCAATGGCGCTGCTTTGTTGGCGCTTCTGCTCGGATCGGCATCGCCTTCAAGTAGCTTAGGTTTTAGGGCTTTGGGCTTTGGGCTTAGGGCTTAGGGCTTTGGGTTTAGGGTGTACACCGACTGCGAGCGGCCGTGAGCCTGCTTCTTGACAAGAGCTCAGCTGGCTGCCAGCCGCCGACCAGCGAAAACATATTCCGGGGCCAACAAGCCATGATGTCCAAAGGAGCCGGAAGATTTAAGTTTTCATAACTTTTGCCAAAAAAACCACTAAGCCCAGAGCTCCTTCTTGAAGGCTCCTCTCTCGCCCGCAGTCGCCTATGGAATCGGTCGTTAGGGAGGCCCCGCAACCTCCTAAATCCGGCCCCTTGTCGGGCTCCAGGGTCCTGTTGGAATACTGACTTGCGTCTAAATAAAATCATGATCACTTTTCAGAAGAAAAGAGACTGTTGAGGTCGTATCAACCCTAACCCTAGACCCTAGACCCTAGACCCTAAACCCTAAACCCTAAACCCTAAACCCTAAACCCTAAACCCTAAACCCTAAACCCTAAACCCTAAACCTACACAAGCTGGGGGACCGGCGCAGATCCGTGAGTCCGAGCCTTGGGGACGCCAGCGCTAAGGGCTCGTTTAGGGTTTAGGGTTTATCAATTTCCCTTAGTTTGCTGAGTTCGTTAGCCCCCAGAAGAATTATGGTATCCTCCAAACGTGCAAGGTGTACTCATTTCAGCTACTAACTTTTGGGGGCTTGAGGGTTACATTTTACAGTTTGAGGGCTTCAGGGATGTTCAGGTTTCAGGGCTTCAGGGATATTGAGGTTTGAGGGTTTTAGGGTTAGATTAAGTGCTTGCAAGGACTTAGGCGTTTTTTCGGATTCACGGCTTAGGGGTTTCGCCGGGTTTGGGATTTCGGGACGCCACGAGGGTGTCGAGCCAAGGGGATTGCGTAGCACAGGGTTTGGGGGTTGCCCCGATGACTGAAGTCTTAAAGTGGCTTAAGGCTTGGGGTTTAGAATTTAGGGTATAGGGTGTTGCCAGCATGAGGTTTTCACCATGCTTGTGCATGCTCTCTGCGGCACGCGTCTCGCTACGTTTAGCTTAGGGCCGAGGGTTTAGGGATGTGGGGTTAAACCTACATAGCAGGTTTCTATATTAGGAATTACTATTATGATTTGGGGAAGTATCCCCCCTCGGACCCTTTGGGGGGGGGGGGGGGGTTGAGGGTTCAGTTCAATGAAACTTCCCTCCGCCTCCGACCCGAGAGCGTGACTTGACGCCGAGCTATTAGCTTCCCATCGCTCCTCAAGCCCTTACAATGGGGCTTTACGAAAATACAAGGGACTCCAGGGTTTAGGGTTTAGGGTTTAGGGTTTAGGGTTTAGGGTGAATAGTAGGATTCCTTTTTAAAAAAAGGGACCCCAGGCAGGTACCCCTGATATCGTAAACCCCCCACATTGATGATGTTTACATACAAAATGCACAACACATTGAAGAACTCTCAGACCAAAGCCGCAAACAAAAAGAATGCGCGTGGCGTGAAGTTGCTAGGCACCCCCGAATCCGAAACCCAAAAACCCTCAGCCCCAAACCGTGCCTCCCTTTCCCTGCGGTGCTAAGACCCAGTCCCCTGCAGGTCCACGGCAGCCACCTGGCACAGCCAGAGGCGCACTGACAAAAACCCGGAACCTCAAAAGGTTTAGGGTTTAGGGTTCAGGGTTTGGGGTTTAGGGTTTAGGGTTTACGGTGTAGGGTCAAACCCTGAAATCCAAAGCCCCAAACCATCAGCTTCCAAAACCCTAAACCCCAAAAAACCCTAAAGCCCAAGACTCGAAGTCCCGAAACCCCAAAAAAGCCAAAAAAGGCCTTAAACCCCACGAGTGAAGCCCCAACCCCTAAAACACTAAAGCCTAGAAACGTCCCAACCACCACCTAGAGCTCCCAAACCGAAACCCCCCCCCCCCCCCCCCCCCCCCCCCCCCCCCAAAAAAAAAAAAAAAAAAAAGGCCCAAAGCCCTAGACACACTTAAACGCCCAAACCCCTACAACCCTAAACCCCTCAACCCCCAAAACAACCAAAGTTCATGGCAGAGGGTGTGGAGGGCTAGGCGACGAACAACAAATCATCACCAGAGAACAGAAGACATCCAGAACCTTAGGGCTTAGGGCTTAGGGCTTAGGGCTTAGGGCTTAGGGCTTAGGGCTTAGGGCTTAGGGCTTAGGGCTTAGGGTTTAGGGTTTAGGGTTTAGGGTTTAGGGTTTAGGGTTTAGGGTTTAGGGTTTAGGGTTTAGGCCTTGAAGTTACTTTAGCCCTATAGACCCTAAACCCGAAACCTTAAACTCGACCTGTAAGTTGCCCACACCCACCTACCCACCCACGCCCCAAAGTTAGCTTCGGGTTTTTCGGGTTCGGGTTTAGGGTTTAGGGTTTAGGGTTTAGGGCTTAGGGCTTAGGGCTTAGGGCTTAGGGCTTAGGGTTTAGGTTTTAGGGTTTAGGGCTCAGGGTTTAGGGCTCAGGGTTTAGGGTTTAAGGGTTTAGGGTTTAGGGTTTAGCTTGGCGGGGTTTCCGTCTTAGGGTTCTCTGTCCCTCAGCGCTTCTGTTCCATCAGCCTGAAGCAGAGACGTCCCCTCAACCTAAGCCCTAAACCCTAAACCCTAAACCCTCAACCTTCAACCCTCAACCCTAAGCCCTAAGCCCTAAGCCCTCAGCCCTCAGCCCTCAGCCCCGGAAGAAGGCCTGCTTCCGCCAATTCGAGTCAGAGATCGTCTGCCTCGTGATGTAGGGTTTCGGGTTTGTAGGGCTGGAAGCTCGAACACCTACATGGGTTTAGGGTTTAGGGTTTAGGGTTTAGGGTTTAGGGTTTAGGGTTTAGGGTTTAGGGTTTAGGGTTTAGGGTGTCTGCAAGTCTAAGCAGCAGAGACAGGCAAGGCATTGAGGAACGACTGTTGAGACTGTTCGAGAGTCTCAACATCGAGTGGAATGATGCTGTGAAGGCCAAAGTCACAAAATGCAGAAATCACCCTGAAAGACAAACGCAAATATACACAACCGAGGCCATAGCCCGTCTGCAAGGGCAGCATGGTTCCTGAGACCCAGACATGGCAACGCTGACTTTCACTGGAGGGTTAGGGTTTAGGGTTTAGGGTTTAGGGTTTAGGGTTTAGGGTTTACGGTTTAGGGTTTAGGGTTTAGGGTTTAGGGTTTAGGGTTTAGGGTTTATGGTTTAGGGTTTAGGGTTTAGGGTTTAGGGTTTAAGGTTTAGGGTTTAGGGTTTAGGGCGTCTCGCCGCGCCGCGGCAGTAGATGTCATGCGGAGATGGCGCCCCAACACACCCAGGGGGTGTGAGGGGGCGGCATATGTCGCGGCGGCGTATATTGAAGTTGGAGCCACCACAACCAGAAAGGTTGGGTTGTTTTGTTTTTCCCACCCCCTGCTTACGCAGGCATCCACCCAACTTTTCTCCTTTTAGGGTTTCGGGCTGACGCCCTAAATTCCCACTTCCCACCCCCGTCTTTTGAACGGTTGGGTTGGACAGGTTGGGCACATAAAATCCAGTAGTGACCCCGTCTCACTCCGTTCTTGTGGAGGTCATAGAGTTGATGCTCCGGCTTGAGCCAGGGCCCACAGAGGGGGTCAGGGGCGGGCAAGAGGCAGGGGAAGGACCGAGTCTGTCTGGGCTGTCCCTGCAAACCCTTTGAAAAATCTTTCTGAATATGACGACGCCTTTAAACCCAATGAAGGAAAATGGAAAATCTCCTCAAAGGGCCGACCCGAGGCCCTGCTTGGACAGATGTGGAGGCGGCAGCAAAGGCCGGGGGGCATGTTCCGTCTTCGATGTTGGAAACCAAGTTGAGGGCGTCAGATTTGATTACGATGACATTAGCTTTTTAGCCATCCATGGAAATCGCCGTTGCAATGACCCTGAGAAGCCCCTTAGCGGCCCATTAGGCTTCTCGCGGTGGACCTATATGATAGGGGGCCAGGAGGAGGGGGGTCAGGAGGGGGGCCAGGAGGTGGGCCGGAAACGGGGGCAGGGCGGGTCAGGGAAGGGGGGGAAGGGGGCCCAGGGGGGGCCAGAGGCCAGGGGGGGTTAGGGGGGCCAGGGCGAGCCAGGAAGCCAGAAAACCAGCTTTTTGGGTTTGAGCTGACTCGCCTTGCGGCCCCCCTGATCCCTGAACACGCTCCGGCAGGGGCCCGGCGCCAGGGGACTCCGGAGGGGCCCCGGGAGTGCAGAAGCCCATTCTTCATAATACTTGAGAATCGGGGGGTACCCCAGGCGGGGTACTGCACCGGCACTGGAGGTGCAGCTCACGCTCAACACAACTCTTTAGGCTTGCATAGTAAGTCCAAGCGATGGTGTGACTGGCTGTCGGGTGTAGTTCTGGGTCCAGGCACCCTAGAAAAGGGTGGGTACGGCCTAAGCAGGCCTGGGTGGGAATTTCGGGTTTAGGGTTTAGGGTTAACCCCAGACTCCCAGACACATCTGAGCAGTCGAGAGTGAAAGCACCGGGCGCGCTTGGAGGTTCATGGAGGTTCACAAACGGCGTTCGAAGTACGGGAAAATTACAGTTCCGATTGGCGATAACCTCGTTTAGTGTACGTCTAAACCCGAAAGCCCTACACCCTAAACCCAACGGTTTAGGGTTTACATGCTTAATAGGGTTTAGGCAACCCTAAACCCTAAACCCTAAACCCTGAACCCTGAACCCTGAACCCTAAACCCTGCTAAATCCTAAACCCTAAAAACCCTAAAAACCCTAAACCCTAAACCCTAAACCCAACTTGCGGGGTGTTGGTCGGTATGCGCGCAGAGAGGTCGAGAGCGATTCGCCGCCCACCCATGGTTGGTGGGGCGCTTCGAGGGCGGTTTAGGGTTTAGGGTTCAGGGTCAGGGTTTAGGGTTTAGGGTTTAGGGTTTAGGGTTTAGGGTTTAGGGTTTAGGGTTTAGGGTTTAGGGTTTAGGGTTTAGGGTTTAGGGTTTAGGGTTTAGGGTTCAGGGTTCAGGGTTCAGGGTTTAGGGTTTAGAGTTTAGGGTTTAGGGTTTAGGGTTTAGGGTTTAGGGCATAGGGTTTTCTAGGGTGTGAAAATGCTTTAGGGTTTTCCGGGTTCCATGCAGTAGGGCGTACAGGGTTGATAGGCTTGTAGGGTCCCAAAAGGGCTCGTCCAACTTTGGCGCAGTGGCTCTGCAAACGCTCGACATGCTGTGGCAAATATGTGGAAATAGCCCTCAACCCTAAACCCGAAACCCTAAACCCTAAGCCCTAAGCCCTAAGCCCTAAGCCCTAAGCACTAAACCTTACAGGGCCCCAGAACTTCGAGCAACCCTCCCTTATGGAAGCAGCCCTGGGCTGCCGACGCCAGGAGAGTTGACACGCGGTCGGTCTCAGGATCATAGCCTTGTGGAGTTGGGGTTTAGGGTTTAGGGTTTAGGGTTTAGGGTGTAGGGTTTAGGGTTTAGGGTTTAGGGTTTGGGGTTTGGGGTTTGGGGTTTAGGGTTTAGGGTTGAGGGTTGAGGGTTTAGGCTTTAGGCTTAGGGCTTAGGGCTTAGGGTTTAGGGTTTAGCATTGGTCAGTTGATCGCAACATGCCCACCCCGAGGCCACCCAAGCAATACTCATCACGAAACCAGACCGGAGCCAGCCAAAGCCAAGCCAGCCATTCAAATTTCACATATCGAACATGTTCAGAGGACACTAAGATAAAACATTGCGAATGCTTGGGACATTTGCGAGTCGTGAACTCTTGCCGAACTTGAGGCGAGCTGTTGGCGACTTTTTGGGGGGGTCACTGGGAACATTGGCTGATTGGGACACTGGGAAGTCGGAGGTCATCTGGGGCCAGAAGGCACCATGTCGAGCATTGCTTGGGACATTTGCGACTTTGAGGGGGTGCCAAGGGTGTCCCTTGACTTCGGAGTGACCCAGAAGGCAACTTTTGCGCAGGGGACGGTCTGGGCCGAAGGGCCCTCTCATAGAAAATTCCAGGGCGTGAAGAGTCTCCGAGTTCTGCAAGAATCTCCCCCCCACGCCGAGGCTCACTTGGCCAGAAAACGAAACTCACTAGAGCGGTCAAAGCGAGGGGTCGGGCCTTTCAGTGCCTTTCAGGGCTTCCTGTAAGCTCCAGGGCCTCTTTTGGCAGATTTCCAAAGGCTTCCTGGAGACCTTCCAGGGGCCCTCTGAAGGGTTTAAGGCCCTGCCTACTGGAAGGGTTTAAGGCCCTCCTGCTAACTGGGAGGGTTTAAGGTCGTTTGAGACCCCTGCTTTCTGGGAGGTGGGAGGGTTGAAGGTCCCCCCTGCCCACTGGAAGGGTTTAAGGCCCCCCTGCTGACAGGGAGGGTTTAAGGTCCCCTTGCCTACTGCAAGGGTTTAAGGCCCCCCTGCTTTCTGGGAAGGGCCCCCTGCCTACTGGAGCTGGTCTAAAGGGGAAACGCGATCGGGACAGCTGCCAGGCAGTCCAAAAAGGGCAGTAAAGGGGAAGGAGCCCTTTCCCGCTGCGGTTTAGGGTATTAATATTTATCTGAGACGAGCTTGGCGACCAAGCTTGGCGACCCCTCAGGGGTGCGGTGGGCAGGCTCTGCAGCTCAAGCAGAGCCTGCCATGGTCTCGCTGAGCGCTCGACTGCGCCCGTCTACCCAACAGAGGTGAGAGGGGTGGCGGGTTTAGGGTTTAGGGTTTAGGGTTTAGGGTTTAAGGTTTAGGGTTTAGGGTTTAGGGTTTAGGGCTTAGGGTTGTGGATTTACGGGTGGGGGGGGGGGGGGGGGGCTCCCCTGAAAGCTAGGAGGAGAGGCATGCGCTTCTGGTTTTTCCTACGCCTTAGAAGTCTTTGGGATGCAACAGACGACCCTGAAACCCCGAAGGCGTGTCCGTGCGGCTCAGGGTTTAGAGTTATAGGGTTTTAGGGAAGACTTGAGCCATGATTGATCCTGATTTTTGGACCTGGTTTTGGCGACGGTGTAGTTCGGCTAGGAGTATGGGACCCCTGGATCAGATTCGAGATTCAGTTTTCTTTTTTGGGAGTAGAAAGGTTGCATACTCATGGCCCCCGCCGCTTGTTCTACATCGTTCTACAGTGAGGAAGTTTGAGATATCCTGATTGAAGACCTACAGCCTAGACACGCAAGACTAAAGGACCCTACTCTTAACCCTACCGCCCACCTCCCCCTCTGATCCCGTGGATCCAGCTCTAAAGCAATAAATCCTAAACCCTAAGCCCCTAAACCCTAAACCCGACGTCCTAAACCCTCAGCCCTAAATCCAAAACCCTAAACCCCAAACCCTAAACCCTCAATCCTAAACCCTAAACCCTAAAACTCTACAGAACTAAACCCTAAACCCCAAACCCCAAACCCTAAACCCTAAGCCCTCAATCCTAAACCCTAAACCCTAAAACTCCCGCAGAGCTCCGGGCGCAACTCCCCTGGCAAGGGCGACCTCAGAATGCGGGCTTGGGTTAGGGTTTAGGGTTTAGGGTTTAGGGTTTAGGGTTTAGGGTTTAGGGTTTAGGGTTTAGGGTTTAGGGTTTAGGGTTTAGGGTTTAGGGTTTAGGGCTTAGGGCTTAGGGCTTAGGGCTTAGGGCTTAGGGTTTAGGGTTTAGGGTTTCGGGCTTGGGGTTTAGGGGTTTAGGGGTTTAGGGGTTTAGGGGTTTAGGGGTTTAGGGGTTTAGGTTTAGTTCTTTGTTTAATTTAAAAGGGTTGACACGGGAGGCCTGCCCCCCAACAAACAGGCAAGAAGGTGCCCACCCGGCGTCAGGATCTCTTGGGCGTAGGGTAGAGGGAATTAGGGTATAGGGTATAGGGTTTAGGATTAAGGGTTTTGGGTTTGCTGTTTAGGATCTTAGGCGACAGGGTGTAGGGTAGTAGGGAATTCGGGTCGAGAGTTTTGGGAGGTCCTCGGGTGCAGGGTAAAGGGTTGTAGGGTATTAGGGTATTAGGGCTAATAGACCCAGGAGTAGCCTAAGAATTGAAAAGGGTACCCTTTTTGGTTTAAAGGGGCTGATAAGGGAACCCATACCCGCAAAAAAAGGGGATAAGGGCCTACTCGGGGTCGTAGATTGTTGGGGATCTATGACATCCAAGTCGCCTCCGCTCGTCGCTGGCACCTGTGCGGGCCCAGAGCTGGCGGTTGTGAGTCGTCTCTGAGTTACTCCGGGTCTTAAGGTCTGTAGGCTTAAGGTTAAGAGTGAAGCTGCTCAGGACCCTTGGCACCCTAAACCCTGAACCCTGAAACCCCAAACCCTACAGTGCCCAGGAGCAGTACAGCACAGGGCACCGGGGAGGCGAAAAGTTCCCCCAAACCTCCCAGAAACCCGACGCCATGGTCATAACATGCAAGCAGCGTGAGAGCTCGAGCCGTAGCATGCGCAAGTCAGTAAAACAGGTCCAGACACCCAACTCCTCAAGGGACTCTACCTTGGACCTTAAACCCTAAACCCTAAACCCTAAACCCTAAACCCTGCACCCTAAACCCTAAACACCCTAAACCCGAAACCCTAAACCCTAACCTAAACCTTGGACCCCTAAGGTGGTACCCTGTTTGGGTTCGGGGAACCTTTTTAAAGATCCCTTTAAAGGGTCGTACAAAGGGCCATATTGGGAGCATATAAAGGGAAACCTATAAAGGTACGTCCTTAGGGGCAGGAGTTTGGAACCCTTGAGCCCTGATGTTAACGTCGCTTTAATAAACCCCCGCCCCCCAAAACTTGTTTTGGTCCCCGGGGTTTGGAGGGGTAGAAAAAAACGAGTGGGTGCCAATAATGCGGATTCTGGGGGTCTTGGGGGGGTTAGCTGTTAGGGTCTGCTGTGCTTGGTCTCGAAGGGTTCTGCTTGCTCTCGGAGCTCGAAAAGTCCTCTCTGCAAGTAAAATTTCTGATTCCTGGCCGGCCAAATATTACTGTTGTCACCCCATTATTATTTTCACCGGACCCCCCTATATAGACTTGTTTACACACATCGGCCCGAAAACCTCCCGTAATGGAAAGTAGTCTTCGGCTGAGCCCCTCTGGCCCGGCGAATATTACAGTTGCCACCCCATTTACAGATGTGAGGTTAACATTAAACCCTAAACCCTAAACCCTAAACCCTAAATCCTAAGCCCTAAACCCTAAACCCTAAACCCTAAACCCCAAACCCTCAACCCCAAACCCCAAACCCTAAACCCTGATGGGCTCTTCTCTTCTCCCCTCACCGCACCTCTCTTTGGGGGCGCAAATGCGTGGTGCACCAGCAGCTCCTGGCCCCACTTGAACTTCAGGGTTTAGGGTTTAGGGTTTAGGGTTTAGGGTTTAGGGTTTAGGGTTTAGGGTTTAGGGTTTAGGGTTTAGGGTTTAGGGTTTAGGGTTTAGGGTTGAGGGTTGAGGGTTGAGGGTTGAGGGTTGAGGGGTTTTGGAGCTTTGGGTTTTGGAGCTTTGGGCTGAGGGCTGAAAGTTTTTGGAGTTTGGGGAGTTAGGGTAAAGAGTTTTGGGGTTTTGGAGTTTTGGGGTTAGGGGCTTGGGGTGTTGTAGGGATAGGGATTTATGTTTGGGGTTTAAGTTAGGCCTTAGGGGCCTAGGGTTTGGTGCTTAGGGTTTGGGCGCTCAGAGGTTTCACTCGAGCATTTTGATTTGAGTCCTCAACTCCTTCGCCGGCAGCTCCATATGTTCTTGTGTTGAGGTTCTTAGCTTGTGCTAAGCAGACTACAGCTCATCGGAAAGAAAGAACTGGGACAGAAACAGCCAGGCAACTAGGACTTTAGGGCACTTGAGGGCTTCCTTGAAGCCTTAACCTTAGAGTCTAGCAAGCTTTCGGTTAAACTGCTGCTAGTGTGGAGGTGGAAGAGCCTGAAGCCCCAATTCTTCAGCCCTGGCACTATGGGGCTTACGTACGACCCTGGCACTACCCCAACCCGGATTTGGGGTTTAGGGTTTAGGGTTCACAGGGTTTGGGGGTTGGGGGTTTGGGGTTTGGGGTTTGGGGTTTAGGGTTTGGAGTTTGCCCCCTCCTACCAACAATTCGGCCCAACATGAAGACTAGATTGATTTGGGCCCATGTTCTGGCAGGGGTCCCCCTAAGCTCCAAACTCTAAACCCGAAACCTGAAACCCGAAACCCTAATCCACACTCCCCAACACCCTAACCCTAAACGTGAAACCCTAAACCCGAACCCCTGAAACCCGAAACCCTAAAGCCTACACCCCAAACCCCAAACCCCAAACCCTAAACCCTAAACTCTAAACCCGCAATCCCAAACCCTACACCCTACACCCTAAACCCCAAACCCTAAACCCCCAACCCTAAACCCTAAACCCTAAACCCTAAACCCTACACCCTACACCCTAAACCCCAAACCCTAAACCCAAACCCTTGGGGAGGGGGGCTCCTCGGTAAGATGGCACTGCCGCCCACGGCTGCGCAGTGTGGCTTCCTTATGGGCAACGTATGGGGCTTCTGGGACCCTAAACCCTAGACCCTGGACCCTAAACCCTAAACCCGAAACCCTAAACCCTAAACCCTAAACCCAAAACCCCAAGCCCTGAAACGGGCTAAGGTGTTTGGCGTTCTACGGATTTCAAGCCTTAAGGCCTGTTGGGTTCAGGGTTTAGGGTTTAGGGTTTCGGGTTTAGGGTCCCTAAGCCCTAAACCCTAAACCCTAAACCCTAAACCCTACAGCCTTCTCAAGTTCCTGAGGGCCAGGCTCGGGCCTCTTCAGGGTTCACTTCTTCTCGGTTCAAGCTCCTGAAGAAGAAGATGGTGTTGCATGTTTGCCCACAGTTTTTGTACAGAAACCCTGAATCAACCCCAAACCATTGGCTACCCCTAAGCCCTAAACCCTAAACCCTAAACCCTAAACCCTGAACCCTGAACCCTAAACCCTAAACCCTAAACCCTAGACCCCAAAACCCCAAACCCTAAACCCTAAACCCTAAACCCAAACCCTAAACCCTAAAACCTAAACCCCCGAAGCCCTAAACCCTAGTCTCTTGGATTTGTTTGGGGCGCGCGGTGTTCCGGCATGGCCGGACTTCCACGGATGCTTCGGGGCCTTGAAGTACTTGGAGGTTCGTGGTACTTAATGTTTGGGGTTTAGGGTCTAGGGTTTAATTAGGGTTTAGGGTTTAGGGTTGAGGGTTCAGGCCTTAGGGTTCTACTTAGAGGTTCGTGGTACTTAATAATCAGATATAACTGCACTTATAATCCACTGATTTGAGCCCTATAATTGCTCCTTATATGATTATAATCGGGTCTAAGTGCAAATACTACTTGGTTTGTACGTACCGTGAACCTCCAAGTAGCAGGTAGATGCTCAAAAACTAAGACCTATCAACCCTACACACCCGATACACCTGTAAACCCTATAAACTCTACAAGCCGTATAAGCCCTAAGCCCTTGACTCTATATTTAGGGCTCAAGGCCAGGTGCGGATTCGGGTCTTGCGGCGCAGGAGCTTCGAACCTTCTTGGGGTTCGGGTTTAGGAAACCCTAAACCCTAAACCCTAAACCCTAAACCCTACACCCTAAACCTTATAGTGCTATGAACATAGGAGGTTGGGCTCAGCCAAAGCGGCCAAAACTTAGCTGAAGACTTGCGCAGTGACTCCAGAACCCTGAACCATGAAACCCAAGCCCTCCTTAAACTGAACCCTGAACCCTGAACCCTGAACCCTAAACCCTAAACCCTAAACCCTAAACCCTGAACCCTGAACCAAAAGCCCTAAACCTTCAGGTCCCAACTTCCGCGCGCCTGAGGTACACGAGCTTGGACAGTGCGGCAGTGCGCCAGGACTCCTCTCGGACAAGCTGATTGCCGAGGACGACCTGGGCGGCCCCCCCCCTCGCTGCCATGGGTTTAGGGTTTAGGGTTTAGGGTTTAGGGTTTAGGGTTTAGGGTTTAGGGTTTAGGGTTCAGGGTCACAAGTAGGAGGGGGTCTGTTTTGCCGGGTGCCCCTAAACCCTAGACTCAATCATCTCTACGTAGGGAGACCGTAGCCAAGAGCCATCCTGCCAAGCACCATCCCCGGTAAAGGTTGGAGAGCACGTGCCCCGCCCACAGAAACGAGGATCTCCAACCATCCGGGCTTCTCTAAAACCCTTAAACCCTTAAACTCTGAAACCCTTAAACCCTCAAAGCCGAAAACCCTTAAACCCGCAAACCGTTAAATCCTTAAACCCTGAAAGCCCTTAAACTCTTAAGCCCTAAACCCTGGGTGAGCTTGATCTCCTGCACTTCAGAAGCTTCTGAAGTCCAGGAAGCTGTAGGCATGAACCAAGACATCGGCGACAAGAAAGCCACTGGGCGCCCCAATGGGTTTAGGGTTTAGGGTTTAGGGTTTAGGGTTTAGGGTTTAGGGTTTAGGGTTTAGGGTTTAGGGTTTAGGGTTTAGGGTTTAGGGTTTAGGGTTTAGGGTTTAGGGCCTTCAAACGCGAATCGACAAACAAATGATCGCATCATCCACCTTGTCGGGAATCGCTTGAACACAAGGTTTCAGGAGGACATAGTTGCTGGCGATGTCTCTACTTGGAGGTTCGAGTGACGTAGCAAGGTAGCTACAACGGAGAAATACAGGCACCCTACAAAACGGACCCTGATTGGGTTTTGCTACTTAACACCCTACCTAGTAGCTACTTTTAAATTTACCCTCAAAAGCCTTGAAACCACTATGCTCTCGCAGGGCTTTGAAACCGGTAAGCCCGCATACAACCCTAACCCCTAAACCCTAAACTCTAAACTCTAAACCCGAAACCCTACACCCAAAAGCGCGCCCCAACACGTGAAGCCATCAAGCCCCCTAAACTGCCCAGAAGACTTTTGAAACGCTCAAGCCCTCTTCCACTTCGTGCGGCCCTCAATTGCGCAGGCCATATTGTTTAGGGTTAGTGTTCAGGTTTAGGGTTTCGGGTTTAAGGTTCAGGGTTTAGGGCTATGCCATGTTGTTCCCCTTGCATACCCTGCTGCGGCGCCCGGCCAGACTCTCCAGTCGCGGGACATCCCGCGCGAGAATGCCGAAGGTTTCCAAGCTCAGGAGCCTCGATTGGGGTTTAAGGGTTTAGGGCATTGAGGGTTTATTGGCTACGGGTTTCGGGTTAAAGTTGACGGTGAATATGCGTGGGGTATAGGATTTAGGGCGTTGAAGGTTTACAGGCTAAGGGTTTCGGGCTTTTGTTGCAGGGCTGTAGGTTTAGGGTTGGGTTATTGAGATGTTCCCCCTTATAGGAGCAGTCCTTGATAGGGATTACAATAGGGGGTTCTATCATCCCTAGTAAGGACTGCTTGTATAAGGGGGAACATCCCAACTTTAGTGCTTCTAGGTTTGGGGGTTAAGGAACCAGGAACCCTAAACCCTAAACCCTAAACCCTATACCCTAGACCCTAAACCCTAAACCCTAAACCCTAAACCCTAAACCTATAAACCAAGGCTTTACGGTTTAGCTCTCAGACAGATCCCTCTTCGAGCTTCCTCTCGCCTACCCGCCCAAACGGTTCCGAGACCCTCAACTTAGAGCCCTGAGCTCCGTAAGACCCTAAACCCTAAACCCTAAACCCTAAACCCTAAACCCTAATATACTGACAGTCCTTACTAGGGATTCTAGTACCCCCGATTACAATCCCTACCAGGGACTGTCAGTAGAAGGGGGAAAGTCCGGTGAACATCCCAACCCTGGACCATACAGCACTCATGGGTTCGGGTGCGGGTCTTTTGGGGAGGGCTTGGCGGAGGAAAGGGCCTAGGCATTCTACCTTGGACCCTTAAGGTTGTACCCTTGGGTTTTGGGGGGTCCCTTTTGAAGGATCCTCAAGGTGAGTGTATTAAGAGTAACGGTCTGGGGTACAACCTTCGGGGTACGAGTTTGCATCCTTGAGAGGGGGGTCCTCAACCCTGAACCCTGCAGTTGCTTGGATTTGGGGTGGGCTCAAAGAGGACCCTCAAGAGCCTCCCTTGCAAAAACTCAGGGGGGGTGGATCCAGGTTTTGTAGGGGTGCTTCAGCTACACGCCTCCTTAGGGCTTAGGGTTTCGGGTGAGTATGGCTTTCTTAGGTTAGTTGCATGGGCCCTTAAAAAGGGTACCCCTTACATACCCCCGACATACGGCATGAAGGGCCCATGCATCAGAACCTTTTAAAGGAGGGTAGGGACCATATTCAGGGACCATACCACTACCCTCAGAGGCTTCGGGACCCTAACCCCCCAAGCCCTGGAAAGCTGGCGGTTGGGGTTTAGGGTTTAGGGTTTAGGGTTTAGGGTTTAGGGTTTAGGGTTTAGGGTTTAGGGTTTAGGGTTTAGGGCTTAGGGCTTAGGGCTGAGGGTTGAGGGTTGAGGGTTGAGGGTTTAGGGTTGAGGGTTGAGGGTTTAGGGTGCAGAAATGGGCCCAGCTCATAACGGCCTCGAGCGCTCTGCCACGACAGCATCCTTTTAGGCCCACGCTGGTCGGTCGGCATGGTTGAGCCAAATCAGTGTGGTTTAGGGTTTAGGGTTTAGGGTTTAGGCTTTAGGGTGTATACCCCTAAACCCCTAAGGCCTGAGGCCTAAGGCCTAAGGCCTAAGCCCTAAGCCCTAACCTAGACAAACTAAACCAAAACCGCAAGGCAAAAGGGTACCAATGAGCTGCTTCGTCTCATGCCTTTTGGCTCAGACACGCGGCAAGTGATCGAATCGCCTGACAAGACCGAAGCCTAAACGCTTTTGGGTTTGGGGGTTCAGGATTTAGGGCTTTGAGCCCCTTGAACCCTAAACCCTGAGCCCTAAACCCTGCTGTAAACCCTAAACCCTGAACCCTGAACCCCTAACCCCCAAACCCCTAAACCTCTACACCCCTAAACCCCTAAACTGCTGAACCCCTAATCCCCTAAACTCCTAAACCCTAAACGGGGTGGTTTTTCTTGCGGCTTTTGTTGTGGGGTTCAGGGCTTCAGGCTTAGCGCGGAGTTCAGGGTTATCAAGGGTTTGGGGCCTGCTTTGGGGGCTTACGTCTAGACATCCGCCAACAAGGGGTTCAGGGTTTAGGGCTTACGTGGGTTGAAGTTTTGGGGGTTAGGGGCCTGAACCCTAAACCCTAAACCCTAAACCCTAAACCCTAAACCCTAAACCCCTAAACCCTAAACCCTAAACCCTAAACCCTAAACCCTAAACCCTAAACCCTAAACCCTAAAGAAGTGCAGGTTTCAGCTCCAAGGGGTTGCGCACTGGAGCCTAAGCTCGAAACCATGACATCTGCAATGGCAGATGATAGGGTTTTAGGGTTTTAGGGTTTAGGGTTTAGGGTTTAGGGTTTAGGGTTCAGGGCCGGAAGCCCTAAACACTCAACCCTACTTATAGGTTCATGGCGCTTAATAACCCAATTAGAACTGTACTTGCGACCCAACGATAACGGCACTGAACCTCATTATATCCCTCTTAGGGCACTTAAAGGGCTCATACGTAGGCCTGGGGTTCTAAGTACAGAACCCGAGACCCTAAACCCTCAACCCTAGACCCTAAACCCCAAACCCGAAACCCTGAACCCTACAAAGTTTCCCGGACTTCCTCGGCCCTCCTTTCGGGGCCTTGCCGGGAAGGAATCCCATGTCTCTCGGAACGCACATGCGCTTGTCCAGGTACCTCGAAGCCCCGGGACTGGTCAGAGATTACCCGGACTTTTTCTTGAAAGCCTATACCCTAAACCCTAAACCCTAAACCCTAAACCCTAAACTCTTAACCCTAAACCCTCAACCCTCAACCCTAAACCATGAACCCTAATTCCTAAACCCTAGCCCTGGGTTCAGAGTTTAGGCTATTAGTCATCCGAGTACCTCCCTAAGGCACAGCTTGCCTAGGTACAGTACCTTCCAGGGCCTGGACAGAGTGGGGTCTCGGTGTTTAGGGTTTGGGGTTGAGGGCTTAGAGCTGAGGGCTTAGGGCTTGCGCTTCAGGATTTCCCTTTGAGGTGCCTCTGATTCACGGCACGATGTGACAGACAAGCCCCAGATTTCATGGCCAACCTTCGCATGCGTCATCTGGACTCTGCCGTGAAGCCTGTGAACCAAGTTGAAGCCTTCAAGCCCTACCCCACAACCCCGAAAGAATGAACACACCTAAAGCCAAAGTATCTACAAACCTTATATCCTCACCCTAGCAAAAACAGCCATGACGCCTGAACCCTGAAACCCTAAGTTCTAAACCCCAAACCCTGACTCCTGAAACCTAAAACACCAAACCCTAAACCCCGAACCCTGAACCCTACACCTTGTTGGACACCGGCGGGTTCAGGGTTTAGTGGTTAGGGTTTAGTGTTTAGTGTTTAGGGTTTTGGGTTCAGTGCTTAGGTTTGAGGCCTTACTGCTTAGGGTTTATACGGCTAGGGTTTAGGGTTTGAGCCAAGACGCTTCGCAACGGCGATGACCGCATCGCTGACGTCCTGCAATCCTAAACCCTAAGCCCTGCTAAACTCCAAAGTCCTCGGGGGCTGGGCCCTGCACCTAGACCCAGGAGCAACCTAGGACTACAAAGGGCGCCCTTTTTGGTTTTCAGAGGTTTATAAGGGTCCCCAACCCAAAACAGGGAAACAAGCGCCTACCTCCGGGTCCTGCACCCTACCCCGCGAGCACCTAGCCCCTCTGCCCTGCAATTGCCTAGCCCTTGCGGGGTTCATTGTATGGGTATCCTATCCCTAAGCCATGAAAGCGCACCCCAGAACTACCCATTTAGTTTAGAGAGAGCTCCCCTCAACCCTAAACCCTAAACCCTTAATCCCTTACACACTTACACCCTTAACCCTTAAACCTTTAAACCCTTGAACCCTTAAAGCCTTAACCCTAAACCCTAAGCCCTAAGCCTGCTGTCCGTCCTCCTTATTCGGCTCACCGCCCTCCGCGAGTAGGGCGGCAACACCTCGCAGTCCTTCGTCCACCTGCCGCCCGAAGCCCCAAACCCCAAACCCTAAACCTGGTTCAGGGTTTAAGTTTAGGGTTTAGGGTTTAGGGTTTAGGGTTTAGGGTTTAGGGTTTAGGGTTTAGGGTTTAGGGTTTAGGGTTTAGGGTTTAGGGTTTAGGGTTTAGGGTTTAGGGTTTAGGGTTTAGGGTTTAGGGTTTAGGGCCGTTTAGGGTTTATAGTTTGGGCTTGGGGTTTAGGGCTTAGGGGGGTTCAGTCTCCCCTCGCAGGGTGTAGAGCCCATCGGTAGGTTGCGGAGCCTAGAGCTGGCAAACAGCCAGGCACCTGTTCCCTCACTGATCATCCAGGTTGCCCAGCAACCTAGGACTAAACAGGGTGCACAAAGGGAATAAGGGTATTCCTGGCATCCTAGATTTGGGTTTAAGATTTAGGGTCCAGGGTCCCTTCGAGTAGGGTTTAAGGCTTTGCGGTTTGGAGTGGTGGGTTTCTCAAGGGGCTTACTACAGAGTGGGCAATATGGGAGCACCGAACAAATCTCTAAGTGCCGCATAGGCGGAACTGAAGTGCCGCATTGTATCGTGGCCTCCAAGAAAAGGAACGTCATTTAAGGGACTGAGAGTATAACCCTGAACCCGAAGCCCTAAACCCTAAACCCTAAACCCTTAGGGCTTAGGGCTTAGGGCTTGGGGTTTGGGGTTTGGGGTTTGGGGTTTAGGGTTTAGGGTTAAGGTTCTACGGCATGCAGGAACGCTGAAGACAAAAACCTTATCGGTTCTGAAATGGACACCTCAACAGCGAAATCGCTGGCATTCACCGACAGTTGCCCGTAAACCCCAAAACCCAAACCCTGAACCCTGAACCCTAAACCCTAAACCCTAAACGCTGAACCCTGAACCCTAATTCCTAAGCCATAACCCTTGATGCAAAGCCACGTTCTCCTTCGACACAAGACCGCTGGCCACCGCATCTTTGGCAAGGGCCTCGCCTTGGTTTAGGTTTTAGGGTTTTGGGTTTAGGGCTTAGGGCTTAGGGTTTAGGGTTTAGGGTTTAAGGTTTCGGGTTTACAGGGTTTAGGGTACAGGGTTTAGGCGCCGTTAAACGTTCTAAGCTCTAAGCTGCGTTTAGGGTTCAGGGCTTAGATTGAATTCGGGTTCAAGGAATCCGGGGTTCCGAATTTAGGGTCGAAACCCTAAATCGCAACTCGGAACCCCAAAGCTCAATCTTGCATGGAGCAGGCGATGCTTCCCTAAGGGTCCATGCACCTAAATAGGGAATATTTGGGCCTTAAAGCAGCTCATGTTTCGGGACTGTGGGGCCCAAGTATATAAGAATGAGGTACATGTACCCTCAGGGTTTTAGGAGGGATGGCTAGCCGTGGTTTCGCGCTCGTTTGCGGGCAGGCTCTGTGGAGGCCGCCAGTGGCTTCCAGGCGGCATGGGTCGGATATAGAAAGGGCGTTGGCGAGAAGGGCCGTGATGTAAGCAATGCAGAGCGGATATCTAGCATGTACATTAAAAACCCTCTCAAAACATATTCCTCAATATGATCCTCTGAAGCCCAATAAGGGAACATATAGAATGTCCCAAGGACCTACCTAATTATGCCCAGGCCGAGTTGAGGTGCTCATACCATGAGTGCATGTCATTCGCGGCCTCCCCCCCCCCCTGCCTGCCCACCCCGACCAAGCCTTAACACTCAACCTGGTCGCTAAGACAACGCCACGCGAGAGAAGAGTTGACAAATTGAGGGATGTTGGGGGCATTTTTCAGCGAGCTCCAATGTCCATGCTGGTTGAGAAATACTAGTTTGAAGTTTAACCCTCGATCGACCCTAGGGTTTTTGGCTTAGGCGAACAAGGTTTACCCAGAGCGGCCTTCTTCGGATCTACATATCTCTCTCCCGAAGGCCCTTGCTGCTCCATAGAGACTTAGGCGGGCGAGGGGAAGAGACATTAACCTAGAATTTCAAGGGTGCCCTTTTTGGTTTAAAAGGGGCCCTTAAAGGGAACCAAGCCCTAACAACGGGTATAAGGCCTACTTTGGGTTCCAGGGCTTAGGGGATACTACAGCAGCACAGGAAGGTGCGTAACATTGATCCTAGGCACGGTTCCGCACCACGCGTGCGGCTGCCTCTTCGTGCGGCGAGGCCGCGACGAATGTTTTCCTCGGCACAAGCGCTCAGACCTCTGAATCACCCTACGTACCTGAGAACCCTAGAGCCCTAAACCCTCGATCCTGGAACACAATAGAGTCTAATAGAGTTCGGAAAAAACCCTAAACCCTAAACCCTAAACCCCAAACCCTAAACCTTAAACTCTAGACCCTGAAACAGCTTTAATTAGAGTTGAAGTCAGGTTAGGCACCTCGTCTTCCCATTGCCTAGCATCCCGGAGTTTGGGAGGCTCACCCCAAACCCTAAACCCTAGACCCTAGACCCTAAACCCTAGACCCCAAAACCCAACCCTAAACCCTAAACCCTAAACCCCAAACCCTAAACCCTAAACCCTAAACCCTAAACCCTAAACCCTAGACCCTAAACCCAAAAACCCAAATCCCAAACCCTAAACCTGAACTTTGCAAAGCCAACTCGTGCGTGACCCTGAAGCCGACGTCACCGATATGCTCATGGGTTTCGGACATCACCGAAATCCTAGGGTTTAGGGTTTGGGGCTTCCCCCCTCCATGCTACCCCTCTAGGTTCCCCCTTAAATAGCCTCAAATAGCCTTTCTGGGGGGGGACCTAGGGGGGTAGTATAAAGGGGAGTACGGGAACCCATGAAACCCTAGCTACTTGACAAAACGCCTTTCTCTTCGGGTGCGGCTCAGCCCTAAACGGTAGACCTTAACCACTAAGCCCTCGATCCCTGAAACCCTAAAACCCTATAGCAATCTTCAACTTTCAAGCCTCCAAAGACCCACTGCACGCTCAAGGCACTACAGCCCGAGGAACAAATTCATAGCCACACTGCTTATAAAAGCTTTAAAATGTCGGCGGGGGTACTATAGCAGTTCATGCAACGATTCGGCTTTACGGCACACCATGCCTCAAAAGTGGGAAAACCAAGTGGTGGCAAGGTGCGCTGCATCGATGGTACAACTGTTGTTGGTGATTCACCAACTGCGGTCACGTCGGTCATACCGCCAAGGAGCTCTCTGATCGTCACCTCCTCGGCTCCAATCGCGCCAATCTGACGATGACCAACGGCTTTCTGAACGAGCCGTAGTCGGACCAGCCCCAGGTCGATGTGGACCAAACTCCATAAACCCCAAAACCCCTGAGACCCTGAAACCCTAAACGCTGAAACCTAAAACAACCCGAAACCAACCCTACAGCAACCCTGAAGCTGAACCCTAAACCCTAAACCCTAAACCCTAAACCCTCAACCCTAACCCTAAACCCTAAACCCTAAACCCTAAACCCTAAACCCTAAACCCTAAAATTCGAAACCCGAAACCCGAAACCCGAAAATTCGAAACCCGAAACCCGAAACCCGAAACCCGAAACCCGAAACCCGAAACCCCAAACCCCAAACCCCAAACCCTAAACCAACCCAAGCAACCCTACACAACCCTAAACCCTAAGCCAACCCTAAACCAACCCTAACCCAACCCTAAACAACCCTAAACCCTGAACCAACCCTAAAGCAAACCTAACCCAACCCTCAACCCTGCACCAACCCCAAACAACCCTGCACCAACCCTAAACCAACTAAAGCAACCCTAAACCAGCCCTAAACCCAACCCTAAACCCGCCCCAAACCCGACACCCGAAAGCCTCAGGTAAGCCGAGTCTCTCCTTGGCGTAAGCCGCCCAATCACCTTTTGCCACCTCCCCGCAAAGGGGGGGCTGGATGGATCAGGGTTTAGGGTTTAGGGTTTAGGGTTTAGGGTTTAGGGTTTAGGGTTTAGGGTTCAGGGTTCAGGGTTTAGGGTCTAGGGTTCAGGGTTTAGGGTTTGGGGTTTGGGGTTTAGAGTTTGGGGTTTGGGGGTTCGGGGTCGGGGATATAGTTTGGGTTTGGGGTTTGGGGTTTGAGGTTTGGGTTGCTGAGGGTCGGGGGTGTAGCGGTGTCGTTGTCGTAGCAGGGGTGTGGCTTAGCATTTGGCTACTGCATAGCATCGTTGGGGTGCATTTTGTGCGGACGAGACTATAACACAGACTATACGAAGTAAAGGCGAGCAGAGAAGAGACCACCAGAAAGACAACATCATGTAGACCCTATGCAGGTAGGAGTCCTAGAAGTCCACGCTTGCGAATCGCAGAAAGCATGGCAGGAAAAGCTTGAGCTTGAAGCCTGAAGCCAGCCCTTGGGGGGCCAAATGAACCCTAGAATTGGGATCATCTACCCTGTACTACGATAATGCCTAGTAAGGTCTATGAACCCTAAACCCTTTCAGGGCTCATTCTAGGATGGCCCTGAAAAATATTCCTTAAATCTATCCTCTTAAAGCCAACAAGGGAAAATACAAAATGCCCCAAGGGCCTGCCCAGCACTCGGGTCCCCAAGAAAACCATAATCCCTATTAAGGTATAAACCAAAGTCATATACCTTGTGCTACTATAATCCTTATCAAGGTCTATGAACCATAAGCCCTTTTGGGGGCTCATTGGGTCCCCAAGCATTGTCCAGCGTGCAGTGTGGCGTCGCCTGAGGATGAGTTGAGTCCTCCTTGGCCACCAGGTGTGGGGGTACCCCCGCATTGCCATAGCCTCGGACCCATGCTTTGGGGCTTAGAGGGGTTAAGGTTTAGGGCTTAGGGTTGTGACTTCTCAACAGTTGTTGTGAGATTCAGGTCGCGTCGCGTGTGAAAGGTGATGTGGCATTTCTTGTCAGAGGTTCTACCTGTAGCTGCTCTTAACTCAGATGACGGATCCACGGGTTTGGGATGTTGGGCTGAGGGCTTCCTTTGTGGAACGTTGCATCGCAGAGACGCTCCAAGATTCGCACAGCAAACATCGCCAACACGCTTAGCCGCGAGCCCAAGGCCGTAGACCCTTCAAAGCCACTGAAGAATCTTCCCAAATGTAACGAGCCTCTTCAACCTAAAGTGCAAGCTACGAAGATTTCCCAAACGCTTGCCTAGTAATTGTAAACCCTGCTTGGAGGTTCTCATGGTACTTAAAACCCAGACATAACTGTCTTTACAACCTACTTATAAGCCCTGTAAGTGCCTGAAAATGGTTATAATTGGGTTATAAGTACCGTTACAATTGGGTTGTAGTACCCCGAACCTCCAAGCCGTAAACCCTAAACCCTAAACCCTAAACCCTAAACCCTGGTTGAACCGGGTAACCCGCTTGCGCCAGCACCTTCCGCCAGGACGTGTCGTCTCCACGCACGCGGGCGGAATAGGAGGGTACCAACTCGTCCATGGCCTGCTCTGAAGGGGTGGGAATGTATGGATGTAGGTTTAGGGTTTAGGGTTGAGGGTTTAGGGTTTATGGATTTAGGGGTCTAGGGTTCATGCTCTTAAGGGGTGAGATGTGTGGATTTGGGGGTTAGGGTTCATAGGGCTGAAAAGGTCTATGAGGGTGAAATGCATGGATTTAGGGGTTAGGGTTTATAGGGTTTGTGAGGTCTATGTAGGGTTTGTGGGCTCCGGGCTTGATGTAGTTCAGCAATTATTGTGGGTCTATGTCTCCGGCTAGCTTGTTCGGGGCCTGGTTGCCAGGGTACCTCGTACCCAGAATGCTGACTTCCCATTAAGAGAATATGATATACATTGCCTGGAAGCGAACCTGAACTAAAGCTACCATACTTGAAGGTTCTTGTGACTTGCTAGCTAGGTACTTGGGGTTACAAAGACTGCTTGAACATGTATAGATAGATAAAAAAAAACAAGAGAAATACTTGCGAATGTATAAGGCCATGCACTACGTAAGCGTGAGAAGGTACTGTGTACCCTTGCGTTTTGCGACCTTCAAGGAACACAGGGCCGTGTTGGGAGTACAGAACTTCACCTCTCGGGCGCAACCATGGAGGAACGAGCTGCGATCCCTAGAAAGTCGGGCTTTTGGGTTTATAGGGCTTAGGGTTGAGGGTTGGGGGTTCATGATATAGGGTTTAGAGTTTTGGGTTTAGGGTTTTAAACCGTTTAGGGTTGAGGGTTGGGGTTTTTCTTCGGGGGAGCGTGCACATGCGCCTCATACCACGCGGCCAGCTTGGGCCAGCGCAACCTGGAGAGGTGGTGCCGGGACCTTGGGCACCTTCTGAGACCCTAAACCCTAAACCCTAAACCCTAAACCCTAAACCCTAAACCCTAAATCCTAAACCCTAAACCCTAAACCCTGAACCCTAAAGATGCTAAACCCGCAGGCCCCTGGCCTCTTGAGACAAACAGATCGACACCCTCAAGCCCTGCAACACGCAACCACTTGAAGGTGCTAGACGCCTTCAAGTTTTTGGATTTAGGGTTTTGGCTTCTCAAGGGTTTCGTAGGGGTTTATGTAGGGATCCCCCCAGCCCTTGGCTCAGGGCTCAGGGCTCAGGGTTTGGGTTTAGGGTTTAGGATTTAGGGTTTAGGGCTTAGGGTTTAGGGCCTGTCGTAGGGTCGCAGGCCGCGGTGCAAGCAGGGCAGCTGCGCAGCGTAGCGCTCCTGCGCGCGTTTCACTCTAGGTCCTTCGGACATCCCTCAGCCCCCTAAACCCTAAACCCTAAACCCTAAACCCTAAACCCTAAACCCTAAACCCCAAACCCTAAACCCGAACACCTCAATCCTAAAAACAGACAGAGCACTACGCTGCTGGCCTTGAAGGGGCTCCTAAGGGTAGGGTGGTCAATCATTTTCTCACCACTAGTACCAGCGAGTACGGGCCCCCTCCTGGGTCCTTCGGACTTGTATCTGGGGCCAAGGGGCTGCCATCAGGATTTTGGGGCCTCTGAGGGTTTAGGGTTTAGGGTTTAGGGTTTAGGGTTTAGGGTTTAGGGTTTAGGGTCTAGGGGGGCCTCTGGGGGTGGAGTCAGGACTTCTTGGCAAGCTTAACAAAGTCGAGAGGTTGTGTAGGGAGCCCCACACCCTGAATCCAAAAACCCTCAAGCTCAACCCTAAACCCTGACCTCAAACCGTATAAACCCCCCAAACCCGCCAAACCCTATGAACCAAAATCGTGAAGCTTAATCATTCCTAAACCCTAAACCCTAAACCCTAAACCCTAAACCCTAAACCCTGGGGTTCTCGAGGTGAGGCTCGGTCTGGTAGGGACACATTGTGATCATACGAGGTTTCTTGCTGCCCTAAACCCTGGACCCTACACCCTAGACCCCTAAACCCTAAACTCTAGACCCCAAGCCCCGAAACCCGAAACCTTAATCCACTAAACCCTAAACCCTACACCCTAAACCCCTAAACCCCTTTCCCTAGACCCTAAACTCCTAAACCCGAAGCCCCTAAACCCTCAACCCCTCAGCCCTAAACCCCTAAACCTCTAAACCCCTGAACCCTAAACCCTAAACCCCCGAGACCTTAAACACTCAAGGAACTCTCTCCAGTGCCCCCAGTTTCAATATCCAGACCCCTTGGCGGGGGGGGGGGGGGGGGGGGGGGGATCGAACATTCCCCACAATCCCGTTGAAGGATGCATGAAACGAGAGACAGAGTAGTAGTCGTCGTTGTCGTAGCAGTACAGGGTGTTTTTGTTTGCTGCTTTAGTCTGTGCACGAGAAGCCTGCAACAAACAGGTCGTCTGGGAGGTCCATCAGGGTCGGCTCGTACACATCGTGGGTCCCCCCCCCCCCCCCCCCCTAGGTAATTAAGCCTCATTAAGGTTATCTAAGGGGGGAACCTGGGGGGGGGGGGGGGGGGCTAGTATAGAGGGGGGTAGTAGGGAAGCCCAGAATACACAGCAAGGGTCGGGTCTAGGCACCCTAAACCCTCAACCCGAAACACAAAAGTCGACAAAAACATTCACCCAAGACTCTTTCTTCGGCTTTACTTGGGATGTTCCCCCTTATACTGACAGTTCTTCATCGGGATTATATTAGGGGGTACCAAATCCCTCTTAAGGACTGTTAGCAGTTGGCATAAGGGGCAACATCCCAAGGCCTTACTCTCCTTACTGTTGGTTAGTAGGAAATGAAGGAATGACCCTACATCCCCCTACATGTGCCCTTTAAGGGATTTTATAGGGTACCTCATTCCCCCATTCCCTACTAACCAACAGTAAGACTAAACGCATGAGCAGTCCAGGAAGGGTGCCCACGCGCAATCCGCCGCAGAGATCTGACGAAGGCATCAAGTTTGGGTTTCATCCCACTTTTGTGCAAGGGTTTAGGGTTTGCGGTTCAGGGTTTAGTGATTTAGGGTTTAGGGTTTAGGGTAGCTTGTGTTCCCTTCAATCTGGCACGTAGGGTTGATGTTCGCCGGTTCCGGGTGTAGGGCTCAAGGCTTCAAGGTTTAAGGCGAGAGAGGAACCAACGAGGCATATGGGATAAGGGATCACTTTTCAGGGCGTGCCCTGCTTCCCAAACAAGGGCCCTCATCCTACATACTGGCTACATAGCAAGGAAGAACCCTAAACAATTCTAAGCTACCCAAAACAACCGCTAAACACCCTCAACCCAAAACAACCCTAAACAGCCCCCCAAAGCCGCACGCGCCCTTACCCCATACTTCCAGGACCTAATAGTTAGGGTTAGGGTTTAGGGTTTGGGGTTTAGGGTATGGTTTAGGCTTTAAGGTTTAGGATTTTCGTGTAACCTAACAGTTAGCCGCCGACCCCGGGGCGGCGTGCTGGATGGTTGTGGGGAGGGAACCCTCACGGGGGGGTGCCCCAAATGAGCGCGCATCATGAGCATCAGCGGGTCGGGCCTCGGGTTTCGGAAAAAGCGTCTCTTCGAAAACGCAGAAACCGCTGAAACCACCGTGGCTTTCGTGCGGTTATGGACGTTTCCGTACGCCGCCACATGCTCCCAGAAGCCACCCCTGCCTTGAGGCCGGAGCCGCTGATGCTCATGATTGCGCGGCCGGAGGGGGCGCAAGGGTTTAGGGCTTAGGATTTAAGGTTTAGGACTTAGGGCTTAGGGGTGCGCATCATCGAGGCTTCCTTTCTCCTTGGGGAGAGCATCAGCAGCCACGGCCGGCACCGTGAGGGGGGGGGGTTGAGGGCAGCGGCAGTTGCCATGCCTCTGCGGGCGCGCGGGCGCACGCGCGCGCTCGCACAAAAAGGACAGCTCACTTTTGGTTTTCGGCGTTGTCGCTCTTTCTCTTCCTTGTACTTTGATTATCCAGGTTGTGGTTGTTGTTGTTGTTGTTGTTGTTGTTGTTGTTGTTGTTGTTGTTGTTGTTGTTGTTGTTGTTGTTGTTGTTGTTGTTGTCATTCTGTTTATTTTCTTCTTCTCATTCTTCTCATTCTTGAAATTCTTCATTTTTCTTCTTCTTCTTCTTCTTCTCCTCCTCCTCCTTTTCTTCTTCATTTTCTTCTTCTTCTTCTTCTTCTTCTTCTTCTTCTTGGGCGTGCCCGGGCGTGGGCGGCAGCCCCCTTAGATTACTAGAACCCTTGAGGGCTGAATTAATGCGTCCCTGCAAGTAAAGGGTCCTATGACAACCCTAAACCCCAAACCGCTAAAGCGTAAACCCTAAACCCTAGACGCTAAAACCCTAACGCTAGAAACAACCCTCAAGGGTGGTGCTCTGGCACCTTGCAAAAAAGGATGCAATTTTCAGCTACTTCCCATATCCCCCCCCCCCCCCCCCCCCCCCCCCCCCCCCCCGCCCCCCTGGGTCTGCGAAGACATGCCCCTAAGCCCTACACTTGCACTAAAGAAAGCCCATACAGCATAGCTTTTTCCAATCATGGGGGCTTCCTGCCCAAAATTACCCTCAGCCCTGACCCCTAACCCCTACACCCCCAAACCCCTCAAGCAATCCAGGGGCGCCTTTTCCCCCCGAAAGAAGGGGCCCGGATGTCGCCCAAGGAGGCTGTCCGTTTTGGACAGCGTTGCCTCAGGGGGCAGTCTGGGTCGGTGCAAGGTTCAGGGTTAGGGTTGGGATGCTCCCCCAATACTAACAGTCCTGTATCGGCATTCTACTACCCCCCTATTAGATTCCCTAGTAAGGACTGTTCGCATAAGGGGGAACATCCCCCGCAGTTTAGGGTTTAGGGTTGAGGGTTTAGGGGTTAGAGGTATTCAACCTTAAACCCTAAACCCTAAACCCTAAAACCTATAAATCACGAAAATGAAGCTTTGGCCACCGAACAAATGGACGCTGCCAGCCTCAGGCTCCTCAACCCCAAGCCCACTACTCACCTCGGGTTGCCGAGCTTGCTGGAAGGGAGGGTTTAGGGTTTAGGGTTTAGGGTTTAGGGTTTAGGGTTTAGGGTTTAGGGTTTTAGGGTTTTAGGGTTTTAGGGTTTAAGGGTTTAAGGGTTTAAGGGTTTAAGGGTTTAAGGGTTTAAGGGTTCAAGGGTTTAAGGGTTTAAGGGTTTAAGGGTTTAAGGGTTTAAGGGTTTAAGGGTTTTAGGGTTTTAGGGTTTTAGGGTTTTAGGGTTTTAGGGTTTTAGGGTTTTAGGGTTGGGCAGGCTTCAGCAACGTGCGGCCCGATTGTAGACTTTCTGCTGTTGCAATCAGTCTGGCAGCTGGCTAAGGTCAACTATCTGCTACATGGACGGCTCTGACAACGAGTCGTGTAATTTCCACATCGAAGGCCGAAGTGGTGGGCTTCGAGCGTGCCGAAACGACTGACTGCTTGACACGTTGTCTCTGTCAGGGATGCATAGCAACTACGCTCGTCCTGGACTACGTGTGATAGCCCAGAAGAAGCATATAAGCAGCAAACACGAATCCAAGGTTCGTGAGCAAGAATCCCGCCTTGGCGGCATCTTGCACAATATAGTCTGTTTGATATGAGGTCATACCAACATAACCTCCAAGAACAGCTCCGGCAAGACTTGCTCTGGTGACCGCTTCCACCGCTACGACTGGATACACACATGCCACCAGCACTCCTGCGCATAGACCACCAAAGGCTCCGGCTTTAACACCGTCGCCAGCCCTTTCACATCCTTCATCCCATGCACTCTTCTGTTGCAGAGGACTCTCCTGACTATGGCCATTCATTTCGAAGCGAAGCGGGGCACACTCTCTGGGTCGCGGGTGGCGCCGTGGACTCATGCGCATACGGCTGAAGACTTGCAGTCCAGTGCAAAAAGTTGCCTGCAGGCTGCCACCGATCTGGGCAAAGACGAAGAGCAGGGACAGCGAAGTGAGGCGAACTGGACTGCCGCACTTCATCGTGTCGATTGTGGCCTTTCAGCAGTGTTGAGGCAAATGCTGCGGCATGAACTATTTCGCTTCAACATGTCAGGTTGCACGGTTGAGGCTTTAGGGTTTAGGGTTTACTGTAGGGTTTAGGGTTTAATTAGGGTTTAGGGTTTAATTAGGGTTTAGGGTTTAATTAGGCTTTAGGGTTTAGGGTTTACTGTAGGGTTTTAGGGTTTAATTAGGGTTCAGCCAGCTCGTGAGCCCTTCGTGGTCATCCTAATCACTTCCCGCCCACATAACCCTAAACACGCAACTCTTCATCCGAAACCCTAAACCCCACTTCAGGCTTAGGGGATTGGGGCCCTAAACCCTAAACCCTAAACCCTAAACCCTAAACCCTAAACCCTAAACCCTAAAGGACCAAGTTCAGGCCCAGGTGCAGTATCTTCTACCAGGCTTTTCTCAGGCTATGCAAGGGCACATGAGGGCACTCAAGGTTAAATAAGGATTGTATAATTATGGGGTTCTTAAGGGAGGAGGGCTCAACGTAACTCAAGGCTCCCTAATACTCCCTACTACTGCCTAAGGCTCCCTAAGCTTCCCAAAAATCCCTAGGTACCTACCCCACATGAACCCCCCTCCTGTAAGAACCCTGTAATATAGAAGGGGCGCATGGGCGGAAACTGCCCACCTGAAATGGGCTTAGACTTAGGGTTTATTCAGGGTTTAGGTTTAGGGTTAACCTACGTCCCCCCAGGACCAATGGCGAAACCTTGTGCTTGCCTCGTGCATGGCGCCCGCCGGCTAAAACCCCTCAGCCCTCATACGGGACTATTCCGAGGTACTCCTACGTTGCCCCAAACCCTAAACCCTAAACCCTAAAAACCCTAAAAACCCCAAACCCCAAACCCCAAACCCTAAACCCTAAACCCGTGATCGTGCAGCTGATCCTGGACATGAAGAAGCTGGGCCCCCAAACCCCAAACCCCAAACCCCAAACCCCGAACCCCGAACCCTAAACCCTAAACCCTAAACCCTAAGCCCTAAGCCCTAAACCCTAAACCCCAAACCCTAAACCCTAAACCCTAAACCCTAAACCCTAAACCCTAAACCCTAAACCCAAGCCTAGACCCTACACCCTAAGTCCCAAAAACCGGGGGCCTCGAACTCGGACCGAAAGATCGGGCCGTTCCAGCTGAAGAGGAACGCGGCCCGCGACGACGGCCTCGTGGTGCGGTTTCGGGTTTAGGGTTTAGGGTTTAGGGTTTAGGGTTTAGGGTTTAGGGTTTAGGGTTTAGGGTTTAGGGTTTAGGGTTTAGGGTTTAGGGTTTAGGGTTTAGGGTGTAGGGTGTAGGGTGTAGGGTGTAGGGTGTAGGGTGTAGGGGTTAGGGCTTGGGGGTGTAGGGCGGTTTAGGGTTTAGGGTTTGAGGTTTGGGGGTTTAGGGAGGTTTAGGGGTAAGGGGTTCTGGGTTTAGCCTTACCCCGCCCCCACCCACCCCCCCCCGCCCCCCCCACCCCCCCCCTCCCTCCCCACCCCCCCCCCCTCCGCTGCCCACCCCCCCCCCCCCCCCACCCTGCCCACCCCCCCCCTCCCCCCACCCCCCCGCGCCCATTGCGAAGGACCGCCCAGGCAGCTTCTCGCCAGGCTCCCCACCCCCCCACCCAGACCCGAACCGCAAACTCAATCCACCAAACCCCAAACCTTAAGCGGCTTGAGCCGGAGGCTCTTAAATTTAAGGTTCAGCATCTCAAGTTCGAGCATTTACTAGGCCAGCAGTGTGTGTAGGCAACGGAACAAAACCCACCCGCCCAAAGAATCCCATAACATTACCAAAATAGAAAGTTTATTAAGTTCTTATTCGTGCGGAATCATGGAGGGTTAGAGAGGTCAAAATTTCAGGGGATACCTAAACCCCAAACCCTAAACCCTAAACCCCAAACCCTAGACCGGGGCAGGCGGTCCTTCACTCATGAGCTTTGCTTCTTGGCATGGCTTGGGAAGGGTCCACACGGTTCGCAGCGTAGAGCCGCGTGAGCACGCCAGTGGCACCCACATTTAGTACATAGCAGGAGTGTCAAATTTGGGGTTTCGGGTGCGGGGTGTCGAATATAAAGTATAGGGCTTGTGGCTTGGGTTTAGGGACGGCTTGGCGTGCCTCGTCTGCTTTGGGAACGTGGATTTGAAGGCATTCACGAGCTCTGTCACTTCCTTAACTCCGGAGTCCGGAGCAGAGCCCCATCATGGGGGGGGGGGGGGGGTTGCTTAGACCAAAACTAGACCAAAAGAGTATAAACAGGGTGCCCTTGTTGCTTTAAAGGGGGCTAAAAAGGTAACCTAAGCCCTACATAAACTCTGGGTCCGAGAAAAATTGGGGGGGGGGGGGGGGGGCACAACGTACACCTTGAAACCCCAAGCCCCATGCTGTAAACCGTAGCACAGTCTAAGCCCCCAAACCCCAAATCCCTCAAACCTCAAATCCCGAAAGGTCAAACTCTATAATCATGAAATAATATAGGTTTGGGGAATCGGTTAAAATTTCAATTTTTATGGAGTTATACAGATAATACAGGGGAATCAGAGTAAAATTAACAATCATGTTCAAACTTACCCCTGTACACCCTAAAGCCCCCAAAACCTTATGTCTCGGTTTTTGCTAGGACGTAGCAGCAGGAATCCAAGCCATCAGCGTTGCCTGTATATTCTTATCTTTGTTCCAGAAAGGCTACCCTGTTTTTGCTTAGGGGTTAGAGAGCCGAGCGATTGAAAGAGGTGTCAAGTACTGAAAGTCACAGTTTTGTGGCTAAAAGCAGGCACTGCAGAGTTGTTGGTTTTGGGCATAGGATTCCTACGCTTTGCTTTATGCCACTTTACGCTTTTTATGCCACTTTACACCTTCGTGTTCCCAATACCGCCGGTCAGGTTGGGTCGGTGACCGGTTTTTCTTTGTCACTTCTGCCTAGTGACTAGAATCCTGTCACTTGCGATAGTTGTTGTCAAGAATAGGCAACTGCGGAGTTGCAGCTAGGATGCTCCCCCCTATACGAACAGTCCCTAATAGTGACTACAAACCCCTAAACCCTTGAGCACCACATCCTACAGCCAGGATGCTTTATCTGGCCACAGCGGCTCTGTGTCTGGATACTCAGAGTCCTGCAACGAAGACAAGGAGGTCTTGGTAGTTTTCTGGCTTCGAATCCCCCGACTCCCAAACCCGAAAATACTGCTGTTTGCTTAAGAACCCCAAAAGAATAAACATAATCATCTCTATATTCCCCTTTTGAGGAAGAATATCTTTTCTTGTGTGGGGGTTCTTAAGAAATTGGTAGTAAACCCTCAACCCGAACTGACATCTCAACTGTTACAAGCTGACTTGCAGGGGGCGTTGATCTGGGGGAAACTCATGCAGAGCCCTTAGGGTTAAGGGTTAAGGGTTTTGGGTTTAGGGTTAAGGGTTTAGGGTCTAGGGCCCCTTGCTGTTTGGAAGCCCCATACCGAACCCCCCCTAAACCCCAAACCCCCAAACCTCAAACCCTAAACCCTGAACCCTAAACCCTAAACCCTAAACTCTACGCCCGTAGGCCCATGGCAGCCGTCCAGCGCTTTGATGATGTCTAAGGACCTTGTCTACGGAGCCGGGATGGTTTGGGCACAACCCCTTTTTTGATCGCATAGGGTTTGGGGTTGAGGGTTGAGGGTTGAGGGTTGAGGGTTGAGGGTTGAGGGTTGAGGGTTGAGGGTTGAGGGTTGAGGGTTGAGGGTTGAGGGTTTAGGGTTTAGGGTTTAGGGTTTAGGGTTTGGGGTTTTGGGTTTGGGGTTTAGGGTTTGGGGTTCAGGGTTTAGGAACTAGAAAGCAGATCCCCTCCAGGGTTCTTAAAAAGTAGGGGAGTTAGGGTTCAGGGTTTAGCATTTGGGGTTTACTGTGAAGGGCCAGGGCTTACAGTTCAGGGCTTAGTTCCTTAGTGTACTAAAGTAGACGATGTACTTTCCAGATCTCATCTTCTTCCTGCCTCTGGGAAATCTCGCATTGTAGTTTAGGGTTTAGGGGTTAGGGTTTAGCGTGCACTTTTGGTGCTGGACGGGCGGTTCAGACCCCGACATACAAGGTGTCTGACAAAAAAGAAGGGACCATTGCCAGCTTTAGGCCTCAACCATCGGAAAGTTTAGGGTTTAGGGTTTAGGGCTTAGGGCTTAGGGCTTAGGGCTTAGGGTTTAGGGTTTAGGGTTTAGGGTTTAGGGCTTAGGGTTTAGGGTTTAGGGATTCTCGCGTGCCTGAAAGATGTACCTGCAGACGGTGCTTGAGCAGCTAAAACCCACTCGAAAACAGCGTCCGAACCTCCAAGTCACCAGGTTGTTTAGGTACCTGTGACCCCTTAAAAAGGTACCCCTTATGTACCCTATACAAATTCAGGGCCCATACATCCCCTAAACCCTAAACCCTGAACCGTAAAACCTGAACCCTAAACCCTAAACCCTAAACCCTAAACCCTAAACGCTAAACCCTAAACCCTAAACCCCAACAAAAAGGAACTGGTACATGTTTACACGAACCTTTGGGGAACTTGGTCGGGATGTTTAACGCCAAGTTGCTCGCCTTGGCGTCGGCCATCCTGGGCTGAATGCGGTTTGAGGGTTTAGGTTTTAGGGTTAGGGTTTAGGGTTCAGGGTTTAGGTTTTAGGGTTTGGGGTTCTGGCGGTTTAGGGGGTTGAGGTCTTTGGGGGTTTGGGGGTTCAGGGCTTTGGGGGTTTAGGGGGTTTAGGGTCTTGGGGGTTTAGGGTTTAGAGTTTGGGTGTTGATTTGGGGGTTGTAGGGGTTTGGGGGTTGTGGATGTTTGCGGGTTGGGAGGGTTTGGGGTTTTGGGGCTTTGGGGGTCTAGGGTTTTGGGGGTTTAGGGTTTGCGGCTTAGGCTTGTGGGGTTTAGGGTTGGGGGTTTAGGGCCTCACACAGACCACCGTGCAAACCCTCCGAACACATATTCCTGAGTATGACCCCCTCAAAGTCTATGAAGCCTACACCCCCCTGAAGTCCTCAGCCTCCGAATCCGCTTCTCAAGCCCTGCAAGGCCCCATAGGCGGGTCTAGGGTTTAGGATTTGGGGGTAGAAAAGCCTCAAAACAAACGACAAGCCCCATAAGCCCTAGAAACCCGACAAACCCCATCAACCCTAAACCCCTAAACCCCTAAACACTAAACCCCTAGACCCCTAAACCCGAAACCCCTATCAACTAATTTTAAAGCCCTAGCCCTAAAGCCCTGAATCCCTAAACCCCTAACCCCAAAACCCCAAAACCCCAAAACCCCAAAACCCCAAAACCCCAAAACCCCAAAACCCCAAAACCCCAAAACCCCAAAACCCCAAAACCCCAAAAACCCAAAAACCCAAAAACCCAAAAACCCAAAACCCCACCCGAACCCCAAAACCCCAAAACCCCAAAACCCCAAAACCCCAAAACCCCAAAACCCCAAAACCCCAAAACCCCAAAACCCCAAACCCCAAAACCCCAAAACCCCTAGACCCCTAGACCCCTAAACCCCATCAACCCTAACCCTAAACCCTACACCCTAAACCCTAAACCCTAAACGCCAAACCCTGAACCCTAAACCCTAAACCCTAAACCCCAGGAAGCAGAAGTTTTTGGGATGTTGGACCAGGTGGCCGCCCAACGGATCTGAGGGGTTTGGCCACCCAGCCAGCTCGCCCGACTGCGCAGTCCAAAAGAGGAATCAGGGTTTAGGGTTTAGGGTTTAGGGTTTGGGTTTAGGGTTTAGGGTTTAGGGTTTAGGGTTTAGGGTTTAGGGTTTAGGGTTTAGGGTTTAGGGTTTAGGGTTTAGGGTTTAGGGTTTAGGGTTTAGGGTTTAGGGTTAAGGGTTTAGGGTTTAGGGTTTAGGGTTTAGGGTTTAGGGGTTTAGGGGTTTGGGGGTTGAGGGGTTTAGGGTTTAGGGTTTAGGGGTTAGGGTTTAGGGTTTAGGGTTTAGGGTTTAGGGTTTAGGGTTTAGGGTTTGGCGTTTAGCGTTTAGGGTTTAGGGTTTAGGGTGTAGGGTTTAGGGTTTAGGGTTTGGCGTTTAGGGTTTAGGGTTTAGGGTTTGGGGTTTGGGGTTTGGGGTTTAGGGTTTAGAGTTTAGAGTTTAGGGGCAAGACAGGGGTCTAGGGTTTGGGCGGTTCAGGGTTCGGGCATTCAGAGGGTTTGGAGGGTTTGCAGCGTTTAGAGGGTTTAGGGTTTAGGGGTTGAGGGTTCTACTACAGGGGTTTGGAGCCTTTAGAGGGTTTCGGGCTTAGGGTTTGGCAGTTTGAAGGTTTGGGGGCTCAGGGTTTGAGATCTGCGTTTAGGGATTTGGGTTTAGCGTTTCTAGGGTGAGGTTTGAGGGTTTCGAGGGTTTGGGCTTCGGGTTTGGAGGTCTAGGACTAGGGTCTACGTTTGAGGGCTTGGGGCTTACGGCTGGGAGTGTTGGGAATACTACTCCTCCACCCCACCCCTAAACCCTGAACCCTAAACCCTGAACCCTGAACCCTAAACCCTAAACCCTAAACCCGAAACCCGAAACCCGAAACCCGAAACCCTAAACCCTAAACCCTAAAACCTAAAACCTAAACCCTAAACCCTAAACCCTAAACCCTAAACAAAGTTCATCGCCCGCGGCCTGCCATAGTTGTCTACCAGCACCGTGGAGTATTCGAGGCCTTTCGCCTCATAGATGGAGGCTTGTTGGAGGCTGAGGCTCTAGGGTGGGTCCATGTACCTCATTATTATTTACTTGGGCCCCAATGTCCTTATATAGGAAGTACAAAACGGCCAAGTACTCCCTATTTAGGTACGGGTCAGGGTTTAGGTTGAGGGTTGCTCAGGCGTTCAAGGATTTTGTAACATAACGGCCCCTTTGAGACTCACAGCCCTGAAGCCGCCCCTTAAATGCCCAAGCCTCCCCCAAAAACGGCCAGTTTCAGAATCTGCGCAGGGGCGCGCTCTGATTTCGGGAAGTTAACGGGGTTTTGAGAAGAGCAGGGCTTAGGGTCTACGGCTTGGGGAAAGCCTAGGAAGCCTTAAGTTTAGGGTTTAGGGTTTAGGGCTTAGGGCTTAGGGGTTAGGGCTTAGGGTTTAGGGTTTAGGGTTTAGGGCTTAGGGTTTAGGGTTACTTTCGGAAGTTTTGGCAGTCCAGGGCTTGAGGGGCGGAGGCATCAGCTTTCTAAAGCCCTCAGGTGTAAGCCCTAAACCTCCTCAGCCTTCTATGTCTCACAGTCGCCTGTAGGTTGTGGTGTTCCCCTGTATACTAACAATCCTTAATAGGGATAGTTAGTATACAGTCCTTAAAAGGGATTACAAGAGGGGGTACTATAATTCCCTACATGAAGGACTGTTAGTGTACGAGGGTACATCCCAACCTATAGGAATAGCAAGGCTGCCCTGAGTTTTTTGTTGACTAAGGGTCATACAAAAGGGAACCTAAGCCAAGAACAAGCGATTGAGGGACCCCTACATCCCAAACTCATAAACCCCTAAGCCTTTAAACCCCTAAGCTCACAAACCCTTCCAAGCCCTTGAATACCCCTAAACCCTAAACCCTAAACCCCTAAACCCCTAAACCCCTAAACCCCTAAACCCCTAAACCCCTAAACCCCTGAACCCCTAAACCCCTAAACCCCTAAACCCCTAAACCAAAAAACCCTAAACCCCAAAACCCCAAACCCCAAACCCTAAACCCTAAACCCTAAACCTTGAATCCCAGACACCTCCATGGCCAGCCACACACGTTCCGAGTAGGGGCACCAGCCATTCCGCTCGCGGAAGAGGGTGAGGCCTGTGGGGCGCTGTAGGATCCAGGGGCTCGACCGGGGCACCCTAAACCCTAAACCCTAAACCCTAAACCCTAAACCCTAAACCCTAAACCCAAAACCCGAAACTCTAAGTTTGACCCTACTCAACGATCCTGCAAGGGAATGTACGGGGGAGTTTGGGGTGCATCGTTAGGGGTCGAAGCTTGGCTCCCTTGATACGGGGGTAAACCCTAAACCCTAAACCCTAAACCCTACACCCTACACCCTACACCCTAAACCCTAAACCCTAAACCCTAAACCCTACACCCTACACCCTAAACCCTAAACCCTAAACCCTATTGAACCCTTTGAGGGTTTAGGGTTGAGGGTTTAGGAGTCTGGAAAGTAGAACCCACCCTTCAGGGTACCTATGCATTAGGACAATCAGGGCAACATAGGGTTTAGGGTTTAGGGTTTAGGGCTTAGGGTTCAGGGGTTACTTTGAGGATCCCCCTAATTAAACCCTGGCCCAAAACCCCCATCTGCGCAGCGCGACGCCGCAACGCCCTAAACCATCCCAAGCCGCAAGCCCGGACCCCCAGAGCTCAATCACTCAGACGTTCAAGCCCTAAACCCTAAACCCTAAACCCTAAACCCTAAACCCTAAACCCTAAACCCTAAACCCTAAACCCTAAACCCTAAACCCTAAACCCTAAACCCTAAACCCTAAACCCTAAACCCTAAACCCTAAACCCTAAATGACTTGAACGCAAGCGGGGTTGACATGACAGGAGTCTTAGGGTAGTCACATGGTCCCTGACTAGGGGCCCGAGAAAGGGTACCCCTTCCATGCCCTTTGTATACCCTGTACAAAAGGGCTTTAGGGGCCAGAGTTTAGGGTTTAGGGTTTAGGGTTTAGGGTTTAGGGTTTAGGGTTTAGGGTTTAGGGTTTAGGGTTCATACATCAGAACCCTTTAAAGGAGTTAGGGGCCAGATTAAGGGCCCATGAAACCACCCTCGGACGGAGGCAAGAGAACATGTCTTAAGGGGGGAGGGCGGGTGAAAGCCACGCGATATGACAATGGGACCATGTAGTTCAGTCGGGATTAGGGTTGCCAGCAGCTCACGATGCAGGGACACCCGAAACTGTCTCAGGCCCAAACCCCGGACCGCGACCCCAACACCCTACAGCCTAAACCCCAAACCCTAACTAAACCACTAAAGCCTAAACCCTAAACCCTAAACCCTAAACCCTAAACCCTAAACCCTAAACTTAACCCAAAACCCCCAAACCCGAGGCCTTGAAGATCTGGCTTCTCGGGATGGAGAACTGAGTCGATCAAGCGAGGCTCCTAGTTTTTCTTTGTTTTTTTTTGGGTTTAGGGTTTAGGGTTTAGGGTTTAGGGTTTAGGGTTTAGGGTTTAGGGTTTAGGGTTTAGGGTTTAGGGTTTAGGGTTTAGTGTTTAGTGTTTAGGGTTTAGGGTGGGGGTGTGTTTAGGGTTTTACCTTGGTTTCCGGTTTCGGGTTTCAAGCTTAGGGTTCAATGATTAGCCCCCCCCCCCGCCCCTCCACCTCCTACTACCCTCATGAATGGCAGTTATAGGTTCATAGGGGGCCCTGAACGGATGTGCCTAGCGAATGGTGAAACTAGACCCAGGCGCAACCTGGGAATGAAAAGGGCGCCCTTGTTGGCTTAAAGGGGCTTCTAAGGGAACCTAAGCCCACAAAGAAGTGAATAAGGGCCACCTCTGGGTCCTAGGAACCCTAATCCCTGGACCCTAGACCCTGGACAGAAAGGGAACTGCTACGAATTGCCTAAGAACCCCCAAAAAACAAGACAAATTCTTCCTGATAAGGGTACTATAGGGATTGCTTTATGGTTTATTCTTCTGGGGTTCTTTAGCAAATAGTGGACTGGTACATAGAGGTTCTGTCAACTGAGGATGATTTAGGGCTTTTGTAAACACGAATGGTGACAAGGTTGGCAACATCGAGCGGGAGGCCCCCAACCCTCAGATCAAAAATGCATGTTAGGGTTCGGGGTTCGGGGTTCGGGGGTCAAGGGTGTAGGGTTTGGGGTTTAGGGTTTAGGGTCTAGGGTTTGGGGTTTGGGGTTTAGGGTTTAGGGTTTAGGGTTTGGGGTTTAGGGTTTAGGGTTTGGGGTTTAGGGTTTAGGGTCTGGGGTTTAGGGTTTGGGGTCTGCCGACCCTGGCGGCGTGTTGGATGGGTTTGAGGAGGTGAAAATTTTTTTTTCCCTCCTTGCCCCAGGGGGGGGGGGCCCCCCGACCCCCCGCCCCCCCCCCCGACCACCCCCCCCCCCCCCCACCCCCCAACCCCCCCCCCACCCCACCGCCCCCCCCGACCCCCCCCTACCCCCCCCCCCCCCCTCCCCCCCCTCCCCCCCCCAACCGCCACCCACCTGCTTGAGCTTTTCCTGGTCCTACCCCCGACCCCCCCCCCCAAACGTTTCACAGAACTCTGCCGAGCTGGCTGGGATGATCTTCGAACCATGCGAGCGGGTTTAGACCTCTCAACTATGCTCCAGCGGGGTCGGCGGCTTGAGCCGGAGGCTCTTAAATTCTTGGTTTTAGAAAAAGAACCGAGTTGCGGCAGGCGTCGGCCAAGCGTCCTTGGGTCCCTGAGCCCTGCATCGAGAGCCCTGAACCTAAAACCCTAAAACCCTAAAACCCTAGAACTCTAGAACCCTAAAACCCTAAAACCCTAAAACCCTCAAACCCTCAAATTTCTAAAACCCTAAAACCCTAAAACCCTAAAACCCTAAAACCCTAAAACCCTAAAACCGTAAATCCCTAAAACCCTAAAACCCTAAAACCCTAAAACCCTAAAACCCTAAAACCCTAAAACCCTAAAACCCTAAAACCCTAAACCCCTAAACCCCTAAACCCCCTCAACCCCAAACTGAACCGCTCAAACCCTAAACCCTAAACCCCTGAACCCTAAACCCTAGTTAAACCCTAAACCCTAAGACCCTAGACCCTAAACCCCTACACCCTGAACCCTCAGCGCCTCAGCCAGGGCGGAGGGCAAGCGCTTCTCGAGCTCTGCCCAAGAAGTGTCGGCCGCGGAGCCTGCGGCAGGGGATTTAGGGTCCAGAGTGGGTTTTGGGGTTTAGGGTTTAGGGAATGTGGGTCCCTAATATATAGCCTTTATATACAACACTATACATAACAAGTCCAACCTTGGATGAGGGGTGTTCGTCCGGATCCAGCGATGTCACGTCAAATGCAAAAACCTTAAACCCTAAACCCTAACCCCTAACCTCGAACCCCTATACTGCTGCCAGGCACGTGCTGTCCGCTCTCGCCGGACAGACTCCGGCGCCAGGCGGCCTGACGGATTGCCACAATCGGAAGCCTGGACCTTCACCGGGTTCCGGCTTTAGGGCTTAAGTTTAGGGTTTAGGGCTTATAGGGCTTCAGTTCAGGGTTTAGGGTTTGGGGTTTGGGGTTTGGGGTTTGGGGTTTCGGGTTTTGGGCTTTAGTTCAGGGTTTAGGGGGTTTAGGGCCAGCCCAAAAGCCAAAACCCTGTGGTCCTCGAAGTTTCGATAATCAGGTTTGGGGTTTGGTGGTTTAGGGTTTAAACAGCTCTTCAGGCTTGGGGGGTCAGAAGGGCTTAGGGTTTAGGGTTTAGGTCTAGGATGTAACGAAATGTGGGATCCTTAGCAGAGGGCTATCTTGTCGGCGTGGGGGGGGGGGGGGGGGGGTAGTTTGGGTGGTGGCAGTTGTCAACTAAAGCATCCCAGATTTGACACGTTCCTTGCAGTGCATTTGGCGCGTGCTATTTGCATGAAGAGAACAACACAGCGCACCTGCGACAAGATATGCGGACGTCGAGGTCAACGCGCTTTGAGAAGGTACCCAGATCCATCATTGTCGCGATGGCAATACAGAGACAAAGTATAGCCACAACACCAGAACATATCAGAACCACAAGCAGCAGCAACTCGACCACACCTCATGCAGGCCCTTTTGTGAGTGCAAGGCATAGGAGCCTTTCTGAATCCTAAGCCAACTCAAGCTCGCCGAGGTATAGTACTGAACTGGTGAACCGACATATACCAGCGATTTTTTGTCGTATCTGTTCGTATCTGTTGCCGGGAAGGATTGGATGATCCAGAGCGAAATTCAACAGCAGCTGTCGCGCAGACATGCAACTCCTAAAAGAAGGCAAGCTATCTGGAAACCCCATGAATGGAAGGAGTTCCGTGCTGGTAACCTGGTTTGTGCGATTGAGGCAGTATGCGTGTATGCCAAAGCTCGTGTGCATACAGGACATGCATGTTCTGCCTGAGGACGCCGGAATAAGGCCGCCTCTTTATTGAGGCCTTTGTGAGTCTGACCGCTGGCGCTAAGCCGCCGTAAGCTTGAAATTCCAAACCCCAAGCCCTCTCAAGAGATGAGACATGGGCCATATTGGATCTCATACCTAGCCCCCGTTCCACACAACCGAACATCGGGATCCCAAGACTATTCTTGAAGGAAGATGTAGCCCTGAAACAAAGTCCGGGAATCTATCCTTACATAGGGCCCCAGATCCACCCTGGTGTCGCAGAGGTTTCAGAGGGAGTCAGAGTGTACAGGTTTTCCTGACGGTGCCATGCCTAAACCCTAAACCCTAAACCCCCTTTCCATCTGGTTCTGGCTTGAAGGGTTTGAGCTTGAGGGTAGTTGGCCTTAGAACCTAAACCCTCAACCCTGACACCAAGAACCCATGTTCTTCACGAACCTAGGACAAAGAAGGGCACCCTTTTGTTGTTAAGTTGGGCTCATGAGTCGGTTGGGCTGCACGCAGCATGCCTTTGTTGATCGCTTGTTTGGCGGGGTTCTTGTAGGGAAAAGCACAATCCCTAAACCCTCAACCCTAAACCCAAACCCTAAAACTGCAAAATCTGAACAGGGACCTGCATGAATCGCTTGACCATGAGACACCTCAGGGTATGGGTGTCGCCCTTTTGCGACTGTAGCGAGCCCTAAAAACTTCAAGCTTAGGCCCTAAACCTTAAAATCCTAAACCCAAAACCCTAAACCCTAAACCTTAAACCGTATGCCACCCTATGCCCGAACCCTGCGACCTGAAACGAAGAGCTCTTGCCAGCGCCAGTCGCAGCGCAAGAATAGCACCTCAGCATAGGGGTTTGGGGCCCCAAGGCCTGCGGGTCTTAAAGCCTAACCTCCAGTCAACGCCTTACAAAATAGGGGCCTGAGTAATTAGAACAGGGTTTGGGGTTATTTAGTGTAATTATAAAGGGACTCAAAGGGGAATGCTATTAGTATTTATTCCGACCCCTGTATTAAGCGGGTTTCGGGTTTGTAGGGCTTAGGGGCCGAGTTATGACGTGGAGGAGAAGTAATGAGGTTGATGTGCGATCGGCCGGCCCCGGGCAAGCTTGAGTCATCGCAACAAGCCATGTGCTTGGAGGTTCATGGTACATGTTAACCAATTAAACGTACACTTATAACCCACTTATAAGCCTGATACGTGCCCTAATATGGTTATAAGTACAGCTATAAGTACAGTTATAATTGCTTAATAAGTACCATGAACCTCCATGCGGGGCAGTGCTGGAGGTTAGTCCTCCGACCTCTACGGGGAACCCGTCCGGGCGGATGGTCATCTCGATCAAATCAGTGTGATCGACGACCGTGCAACCGGGAGACATCATAGCGTGCCTTTGATCCTGCCAAAAACCATAAACCCTAAACCCTAAACCCTAACCCTAGACCCTAAACCCTAAAGCCTAAACCCTAAACCCTAAACCCGTGTTTAGGGCGCAGCGTTTATGGCTTAGGGTTCATGGGTTGGGGCTTGGGATGTTCCCCTTCTACTCACAGTCCTTGACAGGGGTTCGAATAGGGGTATTATCATCCCCATTAAGGACTGTTAGTACAAGGGGCGACATCCCAACCTGTACCCTAAACCCTAAACCCTAAACCCTAAACCCTAAACCCTAAACCCTAAACCCTAAACCCTAAACCCTAAGACCTAAGACCCTAGACCCTAGACCCTAGACCCTAGACCCTGATTAGCTTCAGTCAGTCGAGGGGCTCCGGCCAACAGCGCGCAACAGAGGAGGTGCCCTGTCGGCAGTCATTCAGACCCTAACAGGGTTTAGGGTTTAGGGTTCAGGGTTCAGGGTTTAGGGTTTAGGGTTTAGGGGAAGTCCTTTCAGCATCTGTCGTGCGGCTCTGAGATGCCCTTGGCGTAGGGTCTATAAGTAGGGTTCTGCAAACCCTCAACCCTCAACCCTCAACCCTCAACCCTAAACCCTAAACCCTGAACCCTCAACCCTGAACCCTGAACCCTCAACCCTCGCCCTAAACCCTAGTAACCAAGACCTGAAACAAGCTGCGTCCCCAGTGCCCCGCCCGGTGCCTGCACGCAACAATGGCCGTCCATGCGCCATGATGCCAACGTGACGGGGGGGGGGGGGTTCTTAAATCTTAAACCCTAAACCCTTTTGGCGTCTAGGGCTTAGAAGGTTTAGGGGTCCGGGTGTTAGAGTGGAGGGTCTTGTGCACCTGATCTTTCAACAATAGTCTGTTGTGTTGTTTTGGGAAAAAACCCTAAACCCTAAACCCCAAACCCTAAGCCCTAAACCCTAAACCCTAAACCCTAAACCCTAAACCCTAAACCCTAAACCCTAAACCCTAAACCCTAAACCCTAAACCCGAAAAAACCCTAATCGTCTTTTGTGTTGTTTTGGGAAGTGTGCCCACTCAAATGGCCATCTTGGAGGTCAAGAACCTCGAGGGTTGAGGGGGTGTTTATGGTCAAATGCAGGGGCCCTCATGCTCTTTTCACCCTAAAACCTACATCCTAAACCCCAAACCCCCGACCGGCTCCGGTCGAGGGCAGGGTGGGTCTCGGATTAAGAGAGAGGGTTCGTGAACGTATGATTACAAGCCCTGTATCTTTTAAGGGTAGGTAGTCCTTACAGGGGTTGGGGATTGGATTCCTGCAGAGGGCTCAGGGTTTTGGCCAGTTCCGGGGACTTGGGTTTTCAGGCTATTTTACGTTTAGGGTTTAGGGTTTAGGGCTCAGGGCTTGGGAGGAGTATGGTATCCCGTGAGCTAAGGTTCTTCGACTTGTTGCTCCAAAGCCCTCAATCCCTCAACGCCCCAAACCATGCAAACCACCCAAAGACCTAAAACTCTGCAAGCACCATCGAAACTTCTAAACCCTAAACCCTAAACCCTAAACCCTAAACCCTAAACCCTAAACCCTAAACCCTAAACCCTAAACCCTAAACCCTAAACCCTGACCCTCATCCCCCAAGCCTCAGCCTCCTCCTCAAAAACGCCAAGGCACTCGGTCCAGGTCCCTAAACCCTGAACCCTGAACCCAAAACCGTAAACCCTAAAACCGAAAACCCACAACCCTCGATTAACCCTAAACCCTAAACCCTAAACCCTAAACCGTAAACCCAAAAAAAACACGCCACTTTCTTGACTTTGGGCCCCCGAACTGGTTCCAACCAAGGTCGAGGTCCGTCAGGGCCTTCAGTGCCCCGCAGTGCTGAGGACCCCACACAGGGTTTCACAACATGAGTTTTAGGGTTTAGGGTTTAGGGTTTAGGGTTTAGGGTTTAGGGTTGGAGGCTCAGGGTTGTCCGCAATGGAACAAGGGTTTGGGGCTTGAGGGTTTAGGGCTTAGGGTTTTAGGGTTTTCGGGTTTAGGGTGTCAGGGCTTGGGGTTTAGGGTTCTCCTTCTACTACCTCCAGCCAGATGTGTGTGTGTGTGTGTGAAAGCCCTCAGAGTTTTAGGCTGTCGGGAAGACCTCCACCCTCAACCGGAAGCCCCTAAACGCCCTAAACCCCGAAACGCAACAACCCCTAAACCCCTGAACCCTTAAACTCAAAAGCCCTGAAGGGTTCTGAAACCCTAAACCCTAAACCCTAAACCCTAAACCCTAAACCCTAAACCCTAAACCCTAAACCCTAAACCCTAAACCCTAAACCCTAAACCCTAAACCCTAAACCCTAAACCCTAAACCCTAAACCCTAAACCCTAAACCCTAAACCCTAAACCCTAAACCCTAAACCCTAAACCCTAAACCCTAAACCCTAAACCCTAAACCCTAAACCCTAAACCCTAAACCCCAACCCTTCGCTTGCGATTGGAAAGTCTGAAGTCGGCCCCCAGCTCCCGAAACACCCGAAACCGAAAAGACTTGCACAGGCCTTTGGTTTCACATACTCCCTAGACTCCAAACCCATAAAAGGGCATTAGGGTTTAGGGTTTAGGGTTTAGGGTAAAGTTACCACTACAGCTCTAGAAATATCCCCCCTCCCCTCCCCCCACAGAATCGCCCCAGGCGCTGGAAATCCCACGACGGCGTTGACCTTCTGGATCAAGTTGTGCGCCACGTCCTGCAGGGGGCAAAGACCGGAGCCTCCCTTAGAGCCTAACTTAATCCCTGTTCCCCTAGGAAGAAAACAGGATCCTTTTTGTTCATACATAAGAAAGCCCATAACCCAAAAAGTAAAAAGGATCCCTAACACTGATCTAGCTAAGCCGGTGTTCAGGATTTTTTGTTTCAGGGGAGGGGGGGGGCTTACGCACCCTAAAGCCGCCTAAACCCTAGCCCGAAAAGGGCTTTGTTTGTTTTTGTTTTAAGGGGAGGGGCCGGAGGCCCTGACGAGTTGAGAGCTTCGGGGGATTGCGGGATATCGGGTTTTGGGGGAGGGGCTTGGTAGATAGGTTTACTTGGAGGTTCAGGGTATGTATAGCCAAATTGTAAGTGCACTTCTACCCCAATTGCAAGCCCCCTGGGCTATAAGTCCAGTGCTAACTTCGAGGCTTCCCCTACTACGCTCCTCTATACTACCCCCCCCACCCCCCCCCCCAGGTTCCCGCCATAATCAAGGCTATTGAGGGATAACTAAGCCTATTGAAGGGGCGAAACCTAGGGGGGGGGGGTAGCAATTATAGAGGGGGGGTAGTAGGTTTAGGGTTTAGGGTTTAGGGTTTAGGGTTTAGGGTTTAGGGTTTAGGGTTTAGGGTTTAGGGTTTAGGGTTTAGGGTTTAGGGTTTAGGGTTTAGGGTTTAGGGTTTAGGGTTTAGGGTACCCCTAAACCCTATTACTTGGTTCATAAGCTTGAACCGTTTGGGTGGACGGATCCTCCAGGGGCTAATGCGGGAGCCCAAGCCTACGTTCTGGGCCCCCTCCAAGAATTCTATAAGCATGGTGATCCTTGCAACCCTAAACCCTATAACCCAACAACCCTACAACCCTTATCCCTGCAACCCTATAATCCCAACAACCCTACAACCCTTATCCCTGCAAGCCTATATCCCTATAACCCTACAACCCTTATCCCTGCAAGCCTATGCCCCTATAACCCTACAACCCTGACCCTAAACCTGACACCCTAAGTCCCACATCGGCAGCCCATGGGTCCAGCGACGTCAGGGTCTCACCTGCGGAGATACCCCAGAGTTTGAGTTTTCGGGGTTGAGTTTAGGGTTTAGGGTTTAGGGTTTAGGGTTTAGGGTTTAGGGTTTAGGGTTTAGGGTTTAGGGTTTAGGGTTTAGGGTTTAGGGTTTACCCTACCGGACCGAGATGTACAAAAAACGCCTCCCCCTTTTGATGTTGGGTACTGTAGGGGTCGGAATAATTACGACTAGTTTTCCCTTATGGCCCCTTTAGAAATATGCTGCCATGCCCACCTCGAGAGCCCTTTCATTGTTGCTTAGCCCCTTATGAAAATGATAGGTAATAACCTACTGCTTGCTTTAGAAGCCCCCCCCCCCCCCGCCCCCCCACAAAAATGAAAGAAACTCAATCCCAATCTTGCCGTTATCAGGACGCCTATGTCATTTTTTTGGGCGTATTAAGCAGATGATAAAAACCGAGCAAACAGGCTTTGTGAGATTCTGGGGCTGTGAGGAAAAGCGCAAGGCCCGAAGTCTAATTGCACGAAAGTACGCCGAAACTCAGGGCCTAGACCTATGCCCCAAGAGGGTTAGAAACCCTAAACCCTAAACCCTAAACCCTAAACCCTAAACCCTAAACCCTAAACCCTAAACCCTGGACCCTACACCGAGGGGCCGCTTGAAAAGACGTGGGGACGGTCTTAGCCGGGGCCCCAGCATGGAGGAATGGCGCCGAAGCTTTCGATGCAGTTGAAGGACAGGAGCAAGGTTCTTAGACCTGAGCTTGGGGTTTCTCTGGTGCAGGGTTTAGGGTTTAGGGTTTAGGGTTTAGGGTTTAGGGTTTAGGGTTTAGGGTTTAGGGTTTAGGGTTTAGGGTTTAGGGTTTAGGGTTGAGGGTTCAGGGTTCAGGGTTCAGGGTTTAGGGTTTAGGGTTTAGGGTTTAGGGTTTAGGGTTTAGGGTGATGGACAAAAAGCACGAGTTGTTTGGCCTCGTCTGGGCAAGGGATTCCAGATTCGGGTTTCAGGTGAAGGACACGAGCAAAGCTTTTAAAATTTAGCTGGGTCTTCTTGTGAATTCGGGCCCCTTGTCCTGCTACCTCTACAGAAGGAACCCTATTCTGAAAGCTGCGGTATCAGCGTGGCTTCAGATGTATTTTGTGGGTTCGGGGTCCGGGGTACAGAGTGCGCAGGGCCTCTTAGGGAGTTTATTGGCTTATGCGATCGTTCGAGCCCTCCAAATCTTTCAAGCCTAAACCCAAAATGCCCCTGAACCCCATCGTCCCTAAACCCTGAAGCCTAAACCCCGAACCCTAAACCCTAAACCCTGAACCCTAAACCCGAAAACCCTAAACCCTAAACCCTAGACCCTAAACCCTAAAACCCTAAAACCCTAAAACCCTAAAACCCTAAAACCCTAAAACCCTAAAACCCTAAAACCCTAAAACCCTAAAACCCTAAAACCCTAAAACCCTAAAACCCTAAAACCCTAAAACCCTAAAACCCTACAACCCTAAAACCCTAAAACCCTAAAACCCTAAAACCCTAAAACCCTAAAACCCTAAAACCCTAAAACCCTAAACCCTAAACCCTAAACCCTAAACCCTAAACCCTAAACCCTAAACCCGAAAACCGAAAACCCTAAACCCTAAACCCTAAACCCTAAACCCTAAAACCCTAAACCCTAAAACCCTAAACCTCTTGCTGGGAGCTCCCGGCTTCCTAGGCCGTCCAGGGCGTTCGCCTCGATGCGGCGGAGGGACCGGCCGTGCAAGTTCAACACCTTTCGGTTTAGGGTTTAGGGTTTAGGGCTAGGGTTTAGGGTTTAGGGCTAGGGTTTAGGGTTTAGGGTTTAGGGTTTAGGGTTTAGGGTTTCGGGTTTAGGGTTCAGGGTTTAGGGTTTAGGGTTTGGGGTTCAGGGATTGGGGTTTATGGTTTGGGGTTTGGGGCTCGGGTTTGGGGCTAGGGTTTGGGGGTTTAGGGTTCAGGGTTTGGGGTTCAGGGTTGAGGGGTTTGGGGTGTAGGGAATTAGGGTTTAGGGGTTGGGGGTTGGGGTATGGGGTTTTAGGGTTAAGGGTGTAGGATTTAACCCTAATTAACCCCGAACCCCCATGGAGCTTGCAATTTTTAGCGTCGGGCTTCAAAGCTTCCTACCCCGACCCTAACCCCACATCTGACTCCCAGCTTTGAAGAGCAAGGCTACTTAGATCGTGGTTTGGGTTTGAAGCGCTGAGGGGCGCCTGAGTTGATGCATCCTGCCAGGTGCGAAGGAGGAAACGAGGCCGCGAACACGTTCACAACTTCGGGCGTGGCTTTGGTGTCTAGGGTTTTACGGTTTAGGGCTTAGGGCTTAGGGTTTATAGGGCTTACATGGTTCGTAGGGGTTGTAGGGTTTATAGGGTTTGTAGGGATTGAAGGGTTTTGCAGGGATGACAGGGTTTACAGGGTTCTTGTCTAAGGGTAGTTGCGTTGTCCCTTAGTATGGGCCCTGAGAAGGGTGCTCCACTACTCCCTAAGCCTCCCTAAGCTTCCCTACCTAAGGTTCCCTACGTACGTACCCCCCCATGAACCGCGCTCCCTTAAGGACCCTATGCATCCCTCGATGGAGTCGTGGTTTCAGGCAGTTGTCCACCTCGTACTGTAAGAGGAGTCAACCCCTAAACCTGCGACACCCCCGGAAACCCGGCAAAAGGCTCCGAGCAGACCAAACCCCTCCCCCTAAACCCTAAACCCTAAACCCCAAACCCTAAACCCTAAACCCTAAACCCTAAACCCTAAACCCTAAACCCTAAACCCTAAACCCTAAACCCTAAACCCAAAACCCAAAACCCAAACCCCAAACCCTAAACCCTAAACCCTAAACCCTAAACCCTAAACCCTAAACCCTAAGTCCTAAACCCTAAACCCTAAACCCTAAACCCTAAACCCTAAACCCTAAACCCTAAACCCCAAACCGCATCAAGTCTCTGAGCGCTGCGCGCGCAGGCTAGCGAAGTTGGAGGTGGTGATGTGCAGGGAGGGACTGGGCGGACACCCTTTCCCCTTAGGGTTTAGGGTTTAGGGTTTATAGGGTTTAGGGTTTAGGGTTTAGGGTTTCCCCCCAAAACCCTGCTTGACAGTTCGGTGGGAGTTGTTCACCAGTCGAAATAGGGTTTAGGGTTTAGGGGGTCGTGAGTGAGGTGATACGCCAAGCCTTGACTGGGGTACCCACAGCCCAACCCGACGACTAGTAGCGTCTTACTGGTGCTTGAGGACATGGGGTTCATTCCCGGATATTTTGTTGGAATTCACTCACTCAACCAAGCGCCAGCAAGGCGGTTGGGGGGGGTTCCGCATTGACGGGTTCCTACAGCTGCGTTCTTGGGTCTCATTTTGGGTGCAAGTGGCCACCATTGTGCTGCGTGCAGAGTGCCTAAGACGTTGTGGCTTAGGCCTCCATACTCCAAAAACTTCTATACTCTAAACCCGAAACCCTAAACCCTAAACCCATACAAGCCTCTACACTCTCTTAACTCAAAACCTCCCTGAACAAAATACCAACTTGAAGACCTTCAGCACCCTGGGCTGCACTCTGCAACTACAGCTGCAGGGTTTAGGGTTTAGGGTTTAGGGTTTAGGGTTTAGGGTTTAGGGTTTAGGGTTTAGGGTTTCGGGTTTAGGGTTTAGGGCTCCCAGTTCTCAGTTCCATTCAGCCCATGACTTGAGGAGCGCGGCATTGGTCAGTCGCGGCACTGGCGGCCTCGGCCCACGAAGGCTGGGATGGAAGAAACCGAAGACAAAGGGTTTAGGGTTTGGGGTTTAGGGTTTAGGGCTTAGGGCTTAGGGTTTAGGGTTAGGGTTTAGGGTTTAGGGTTTAGGTACCCCTAAGGGTCCATGTACCTCTATAGGGAATACTTGGGCCTTCAAGCACCTCATATAAAGGGACTTTGGGACCCAAGCATATGGTTATGAGGTACATGGGCCCTTGGGGACATCTTCGGGATGAGGGATTCGGGTGTAGGGTTGAACCCTAAACCTAAACCTTAACCCCAAACGTTAAAACGCTAAACCCTATAAGGGTGCAGGTCTGAGGAAAGTTTCGAGGAGTTTCGGGGAAAGCTTCGGTGAGCCTCTTCTTTCTTGACTTTTGAATACCTTCAAGTCAGTTTTGTTTTCAAGTCAGGGTTTAGGGCTTAGGGCTTGGGGTTTGGGGTTTAGGTTCAGGGTTTAGGGCGTGGTTTAAGGGTGTTTCGGGTTTAACCTAGGAGCTACACCCTCAGCCACCCCCCCCCCCCCTCCACCCCCCAACCCGAAAACCCTAGAGTGCGGATGTTGAAGTTTTAGGGGCTTTAGGGTTTAGGGTTTAGGGTTTAGGGTTTAGGGCTTCCCAACCAGGATTCAGAGTTCGGGTTTCAGGTGCTTGGGTCTTGAAGCAATCCTGAGAAGCGAAGCGGGGTCTGCCAGGGAATTTGTTAAACCCTAAACCCTAAACCCTAAACCCTAAACTTTTAAGGGGGGTCTGGATGCAACCCACTTACACCTTCAACCCTGAATTCTCTCCCTCATGGTCTCGCGCAGCTCTGGCAGGGCTTGTGGCCAGTGGGACCTCGGATGATCGAGGGTCTAGGGTTTGGGGTTTGGGGGTCGGGTGTTCAGGCGTTTACTTGGATCCCCTGAAGGGTGGGAGGGTTTAGGGTTTAGGGCCTAGGCCTTAGGGATCCTAAACCTTACCGGGAGCTTCTTGGGTAGTTGTAACCGGGGTTTTCAACAAGCACAGTGACTTTCGCTGCAGGTGGTTTATAAATGAATGCTGTTTAGTGTTGTTACCCTAAGTACCTTGTATTTCGAGTGGTTTAATCACTACTCCGTTAGCATTCAAAGGGCTGTTGATGGGTTTACGGTCTAGTGTTTCTAGGGGTCAGGGTTCATGCTTGAAGGTTTCTAGGGCCTCAGCCAACACCAACCCCGCCGTCCCCCCGCCTGCCCTTCTCTGATTCAGGGCCTTCTGTGGTGTCAGTACCTTTGCTGGTGCGGCAATAGACTGCAGAATCGTGACAGCTCCAGGCCCTAAACCCTTACACCCTTAAACCTTCTAAACCTTAAACCCGCAAGCCGCAAACCCCAAAACCCTAAACCCCAAACCACTGAACTTCTGGGCACACTCCTCTCCTGCAGCCCATGTATGGCGCAGAGGCCTCGACGGAACCCTATCATTGTCGGCATCCTCCTGAGGAAAACAGGCTTTTCTGAGACCCCCTAAGTCGGTCCCTTTGAGGGGCTTGGTTCGGGGTTTAGGGTTTAGGGTTTAGGGTTTATGGTTTAGGGTTTAGGGTTGAGGGTTTAGGGTTTAGGGTTTAGGGTTCCAAGGGCTCATACTCCAGAGCCCGTGAAGAAAACCAAGTGGACATATTCAGGGACCATGAAAATACCCTTAGAAAAAACGGGATTTCAGGTGACTCAAGGTTACTTGTGCTTCCCTAAACCCTAAACCCTAAACCCTAAACCCTAAACCCTAAACCCTAAACCCTAAACCCTAAACCGCAAACCCTAAACCCTAAGCGCAAAAGAAAACAAAAAGCAAAGCCCTAAGTCCCTAAGCCTTGGGCTTTTAACGTTCAGGGTTTCGGGTTCAGGGTTCAGAGTTCAGGGGTTCGGGCATGTAGGGCTATTGGGTCACACAACCTTTCTTCCCTACACCCTGGAACCGTACACCCTAAACCCTAAACCCTAGACCCTAAACCCTGAACCCTAAACCCTGAACCCTAAACCCTAAAACCCTAAACCCTAAACCCTAAACCCAAAACCCAAAACCCAAAACCCTAAACCCTAAACCTTCGGGCAGTCCTGCGCCAGCAGCTGCTGCGTCACATCTTGGCCCTGGCCTTGGGCGGGCCTGGGCGACAGCCGGGATTGAGAGCGGGTTTAGGTTTAGGGTTTAGGGTTTAGGGTTTAGGGTTAGGGTTTAGGGTTTAGGGTTTAGGGTTTAGGGTTTAGGGTTTAGGGTTTAGGGTTTAGGGTTTAGGGTTTAGGGTTTAGGGTTCAGGGTTCAGGGTTCAGGGTTCAGGGTTCAGGGACCTTGAGGTCTGCTTAGGGTTTTCGGGTTAAGGGGTTCAGGATTCTTGGGCTTAAGAACAGGGAGGGCCTTTAAGGCGTTTTTTGGGTCTCTAAGCGAAGGGCAGGGAAGGGCCTCAAAGGGTCTCTGGGCCGTGAAGGGCAGGGAAGGGCAGTGAAGGCTTCTGAGGGCTTTTAAGGGGCTCCAAATTATGGGCAGGTTTTCGGAGTTCAGAGGATGGGGATCTCGAAGGCTCAGAGGCTTTTGAGAGTGTTTCGATTTGTCTCTAGGTCAGAAGGCTGATAGTCTGCGAGGGGCCTTACGGATGTCGGTTGTCGTAGACCCCCAATATAGGGGCCTTTATAACTAGAACAGGGTTTTGAGGGCTTAATAGCATATTTATAAAGGGACCATAAGGGAATGCCTAAACCTTAAACCCTAAACCCTAAACCCTAAACCCTAAACCCTAAACCCTAAACCCTAAACCTATTATTCCGACCACCATATCGAGCCCTTGAGATAAACACGCCAAGCTCATGGTGGGTGCGCTCGGGCTTCGACATCTATAGGCTCATTTGTTGCTCAGGATGCTCTCCGGGTTTAGGGTTTAGGGTTTGGGGTCTAGGGTCTAGGGTTGTTTAGGGTTTAGGGTTTAGGGTTTAGGGTTCAAGGTTTAGGGTTTAGGGCTTAGGGTTCGGGGTTCAGTTGTTAAGGTTAGGGTTGTGAGTATAGGGTTTCAGGCTTTGGGGTTCTAGTGTCAACATGGCTTTGAGGCGTTCAGGGGGTCTAGGACTTTAGAGTTAAAGGGTGGGCTTACGCCCCCCACGCCGCACTTCGCCCATGTGAAGCCCAGCCGCTAACCCTGAGGGTCCATGTACCTTACTGTGATATACCAACCCTAAACCGTAACACTAAACCCGATGTAGGTACATGGACGCCTAGGGTAACCCGAGGCCCAGGACCTCAACCCCGTCATGCCGTTTAGGGTTTAGGGTTTAGGGTTTAGGGTTTAGGGTTTAGCGGGGGGTAGGATCCGATCATAGGTCTCCCACTTGTTCCTCCGGCGTGTGGAGGTGTCCTGAAACCATAAGGGGCTGGTTTTTGTTGGGCTTGATGCTGAGGGTTTAGGGTTTAGGGTTTAGGGTTTAGGGTTTAGGGTTTAGGGTTTAGGGTTTAGGGTTGAGGGTTGAGGGTTGAGGGTTGAGGGTTGAGGGTTTAGGGAGCTCAGCCATACACCCTTCACTAGGATGGCCCCTAAAGCCCTCTGAACAAAAATGTTCAGGAACAAAATCTTCTTGAATGTGATCCTCTGAAGCATAATAAGGGAAAACAGGACATGTTTTCAAGGGCCTACCCTAAACCCTAAACCCAAAACCCTAAACCTGAACCCTAAACCTAGTGTCAGATGTAGGAACTTCTGTTAGAAGAAGCTGTTCAAAGCTAACCGGACGCCAAGAAGCCCGAAAGCCTGAACCCTGTATTTCCGGGCTTCTAAGGGTGGTTACATGGGCCCGTAGCATGGGCCCCTAAACAGGGACCCTTATATACCCCAGACAATCCAAGGGCCCATACTTCAGAACCCCTTTTAAAGAAGGCAAGGGACCCATATTCAGGGACCATGTAGCTACCCTTAGGCTACCCCTAAACCCTATTTCCTACACCCTAAACCCTACACTCTAATTAATCAAAGCATACGAGACGGTTGAAATCCAGAGTGTCGGTTTTAAGGTCTCAGACGATTTAGGGTTTAGGGTTGCAGGGTTTCACGATTGGCGCTTCGGGTTTTTTGTATATGTAGGCTTCAGTCAGGGTAGCTTCTCCATGATCTAGGCGACACCACGCAGGGTTTGCGATGGCTTTGAGATAAACAGCCGATGAGGGCCGCTATCAAGCCATGCACCGAAAAATCCAAAAATCTGCGAGGCTCTAGAGCCTTGGGGCCCAAATTAACCCTACAAGGGTTTCGTGGTATAGAGTCAGAGTGTATGACCCCCAATTTTAGGGTTCATGTCGTCTCCAAGGAGCGTAGAGCACGCACGGCTCAGTTCCGTGTATGTACGACTGGGAACTATGAAGGGGCTCAGGGGGACTCCGCTCTAGATCTTTGCAAGTGCCTGGTATACACACCTTGAACCCTTAAACAAACCCCGAAACCCTCAACCCTTACATCATTATCAACACCCCTACATGCATAAACAAGCTCTTAACCCTCAACCCTTACATCCTACACCGACCTCAACCAATGCTCTCGTACGCCTCGATTCCCATCTGCGCGAAGAATGCGTACTTCGACAGCAGGCGCGCCTTGGATGCCACCCCCTCAAACGCGACAGCCCTGCGTTTTGGGCGCCTGAACCCTAAACCCTAAACCGTCGAACCCCTCATATCGGAGGTTTAGGTTCAGACTTGTCTTTCGTGCCCTCGCTGACTCTGCTTGTGATTTTCCCCCCAGTCCCTTGCCCCTCAGCCACCCAGGAACCCCACGAAACTCCACGCTGTTGACTGGGCCCACAATTCCTGACGCCAAGGGGTGGCCAAAGATTTGCAACCCTACAACTCAGCAATCTAACCTCAAGCCTAAACCCTAACCCCAAACCGTAAACCTTAATCCTTCAACCCTAAAGAACCGGGGCGAGGGTTCGGGATTGTCATGGGATCTGATGCCCTAAAACCTAGACCCTAAACCCTAGACCCTAAACCCTACACCCGAAACCCTAAACCCTAAACCCTAAACCCTAAACCCTAAACCCTAAACCCTAAACCCTAAACCCTAAACCCCAACCCCTTAACCCCAAAGCCGCTGGCATGACCCTCAGCTAGACTTGTCGGAGCCTGATGACTAGTTCGGCTAGGGCAAGTCTGGGGTCCCGTATACCCCACACCCCCAGGGTTTAGGGTTTAGGGTTTAGGGTTTAGGGTTTAGGGTTTAGGGTTTAGGGTTTAGGGTTTAGGGTTTAGGGTTTAGGTTTTTGGGGTTTAGGGTTTGGGGTTTAGGGTTTAGGGTTTAAGGTTTAGGCTTTAGGGTTTAGGGCAGAAGATCCTTGTCCCACCCTCATTCTGAACCCTAAACCCGAAACCTCTAAACTTTGACCCCAAACCCCTTAACCCCTTAACCCCTTAACCCCGTAAGCCCTTAACCCCTTAACCCCTTAACCCCTAAAACCCCTAAACCCCTAAACCCCTAAACCCCTAAACCCCTAAACCCCTAAACCCCTAAACCTCTAAACCCCTAAACCCCCCGTAAACCCCCCGTAAACCCTAAACCCCAGCGTAAGGGGATCGCATCCCCATATTCCAAACCCTCTGGTGCCAACCCCTAACCCTAAACCCTAGACCCTAAACCCTAAACCCTAAACCCTAAACCCTAAACCCTAAACCCCAAACCCCAAACCCTCTTTTGCCAACCAGCTGCAAAGGGCCCGAACTCCAACCAGGCTTTCGAGGAATCCTTGCGCACAGCCTTGGGAAGCTTCAGGGCTGTGAGGGAAGCCGGGTCTGGAGCTTACGTAGGGTTTAGGGTTTAGGGTTTAGGGTTTAGGGTTTAGGGTTTAGGGTTTAGGGTTTAGGGTTTAGGGCTTAGGGCTTAGGGTGTAGGGTTTAGAGTTTAGGGTTTAGGGTTTGGGGTTCGGGGTTTGGGGTTTGGGGCTCCGGATTTGGGGTTTGGAGTTGGTTGTAGGGGTGTAGGGTTTAGGGCTTTTGCTTTCACATACATACATCCTTGTGTCATGGGCTGAGGCTCTAAAGAGTAGCTCCTTGACGCTTCATGGGCCTTACTAGACCGATGCAACTAAGTTTATCATGTGCCAACTTTTGAACCGGGTTTGGGGCTTAGGGTTTACTAGGGTTTAGGGTCTATACAACCCAAGGGCCCACACATCAGAGTTTAAAGAGTGGGTACCACATGAAGGGGCCATGAAACTACTTTAGAAAAACACGCAAGTTTACAACCCCAAAGCGCAATCGTCGCTCCACGAAGTGTCGAGTACGAAGCCGAGTTGCAAAACCCATGAAATTTGAAGAGAAGGGATCAGGCTTACAAGTGTAGGACTGGGGTTTAGGGTTTAGGGTTTAGTTTAGTGCAACTCCATTCCTAGTGCTCACTCCAACCCGAACCCTCCCCAAACCCTACATACTCTAAACCCTAAACCCTAAACCCTAAATACCTTACTAAACCCGAACCCTACGTTTTGTGGGTTTAAAAACAAAGGTTGTCAAGGACTTGATCTTGAGAATAAATAAATGGGAAGGGGCCTCGGGCCCCCCAGACCCATTTAAATCTTATAATGGGTTGTTTAAAGCCTTAAACTCCTTAAGAAAGTAAAGCCCGGCCCTTTCACATTGAATCTGTTAAGGGCTGTAAAGATGTAACAGGCCTTAACAATCTGAAAACCCTCAAAAAAAGGGAGGCCCTTGCCACATAGTTTCTACAGGGCTTCAAGGATTTTAAGATTCCATGTTTAAATTTAGATGGGTCCGGGGGGCAGCGGCCCTCCCCATAATTGTTCGCAGCAAATGAATAGGAATTAGATAAATTAGATAGAGGATGAGGATAGTAGCTCTCAAGTTCAGCTTCTCATGACCGGGGGGGCTCCAGGCTCTCAAGTTCAGCCTCTCACAGGGGGGGGGGGGGGGGGGGGGGCAAAACACATACAAAAATGTTTTGCCCCTTCCCCCTTCCCCCTTCCCCCCCCCCCCCCCCCGACTGAAGCCCATACTCTGACTGCTATGCAATCTCTGAAACTTGGAGTGTCAGCATACATGACATGAAAATCTAAATCTTTACTGTCTTGACGCCGTTCTACTAGAAACATACTCCGTGTATAAGGACTTGGATTTCATCTTTCTGGGGGAAGGTGCTTTTTCAAAAAGAAAGGAAACTCGAGACCTTCTGAAAACTGGAAACCAGGGACCTTTAAGGAATAGGATTTCAAATATCCATGGGATAAGGGGCCTTTCTTAAAAACAATAAGGTTGTTTGTTCCTGGACATCCAGGGCCCTGCAAGGATTAGGATTTCATCGTCGCCATCCAGGGACCTTTAAGGATTAGGATTTCATCTTCGTGGGGTAAGGTGCCTTTTCAAAAAGAAAGGTTCCGTGGAAAACAGGGACCTTTAAGGAGTGGGATTTCATTTTCCCATGGGTTAAGGGTCAACCGCGACAAGCACAGGGGAAGGCACCACCAGGCTATCCTTGGCAACGGGCGTCTGTTGGTTGGCCGCTTTGTTTGCCAAAGACTTCCATCGGGTTCATGGATAAGAGCGTCTGGACATCGAAAGGCGGCTGGCATGTTTGAGGACTCACGCGGGCTGCAATTGTGTGTTTAGCCCACAGGCAGGCGCCGCCACAGCACACGACTGCATCTCAGCAACTTCCGAAAGATCCAACAGCTCGGCTTGGGTGAGGTCACGTTCTTTCGGGCGAACCATTGTTGTTACACACCAGCGAATCAGCGAATATTGGCCGCGTGTCTAGCTTGTGGTCGAAGGAGTTATAAAGTTTTTTTTGTGTATTTCGGGATAGGGTAGCAAGGCAGTCTTATTGCTGTTCGGCCACTCACCTGGGATCGATGTGCATCTAGCGCAGGAACAACATGGAATCACAAGAGTGCGCACACAGCCAGACAGCATGCGCATGTACTGCAAGATCAAAATTTGCTGCCACACCGGCCAAAACTTCCTCTTCCTGGACACCATCAAGGATTTGACCTGGAGCTGCAATAATCCACAACTGGACAGGTGATGATACCAAGCTGGGTGCCTGGCAGTGTCGTCGGCACAGACGACGCGAGTCCTGCATGGTGGTTCCCAATGATAAGTCCGACAAATTCGGGGCACGCGGTTCAAATTCAGAAGCATGCAGAGCACCACCTTTTGTTGCCAGCAGGCGTGTGCGAGGGCGCGGCCCATCCCCCTAAGATCCGGTTGGAGCTGCAGCCTCCTGCTTGTTTTGTTTGTTTACAAGTTGAGTACTATTGCAAAACTGGCTGGCCCCAACAGTGCCCTAGAGCTCCCTCAGCCACTGTCACTTGAAGAGGAGTCTGAGCTGACCACCAGCTCCCTCAGCTCCCTTCCTCACCAGGGTTATCTGAAGGATTCTTGGATGGGTGTAGGGTTCTCGGGGTGTAGGTTGAATTCAGTCAAGGAGCGGCTCACCTGAGGGTCCGCAATTGCTGGTGCCACATCGTAGCTGGTGTGGGGCAGGCCTGGGGGCGGCAGCAAGCCCTGGGGGTGGTGGCAGACATGTCCCTCCAGTAGTCGCCTGCCTTTCAAACACACATCGCGAGCCAATCCAACCTCGCTCGCCATTGGCTCGCCTCTGCTGTTGTTGTTTCATTGGTTGCCTGTGCCTGGCAAAACACACCCAACGCTCTCTCTTGCCGGTCACCTCTCTGTTGTCACTGAAAGTACGCACGAAACGTTTCCACTCCAAACAAAGCGCCTCCGATGCAATCTCATGCCTTTGACCTTTCATGGGAAACGATCTCAAATGGAAGTAAAAAGTCACGAAAGAAAATGGGGTACATGGGGAACTTTACATCTTTGCACCCCTCCTTAGGACACGCGTCACTATGATGAATGTAAATGTACTACCGAAACTCCAAAAGTCGCACGTGACACATCGTGCTATGGCCAATCTTGTGCATCTCCAATGCACTGGGCCGCCAGTTTAGCCCACATACTCCACGTGAATTTTTACACCTCTACGGAAAATCAAGACTTCGAACACGTGGCTGCAAACTCAAGCTTTGGGGGGATGGAAGCAGTTGGGTTATGATCCTGCTCAAGCACTATCTGACATCACGTCGTACGCAGTATCTCATCCACCATTCAGGATTTCTCACCTCACCTTGCTGAACGAGCTCACAAGCTCTCGCTCCATCTGGACGCCCTTCAACATCACCACGAGTCCAGTCTCCAAGGATTGCATTGTCTGCACGCAGTGTAGCTCGGGGCAATCGCCAAGGTTCTCGTCATCGTTTGCCCTCTATGGCCATCTCGCCTTGCTTTGCTTGTCATTCCACACCGCTCAGCATGCGAGCGTCTCCCAGTGTTGCCTATGATCACCACTTGCTGGTTGTTTGCATTCATGGGCACAAGCAACAGGTCGTGGATGCGGCTGAGGTTCTAGATCTTGCTCTCGTGCTCCAAGTCGGTCGGGTCCTTGGGGATCTTCATGTGGTGCATCTGCTTCTGGATTGCAAGTTTTGTGTAATAAATAGAATGGGTCCGGGGCCCGGATTCTTTTTGCCAGGATTTTAAAGTTCTTTTTTAAGCCTTGAAAACCTTTAAAGTCCTTAAACGATTCAATGGGAGGGGGCCACTTCCCATTTAGATATTTGAAGATTCCCATTGAAAGTTTTCAAGATTAAAGACTGTATGATTTTTCTTATTAAATAGGTCCGGGTTTCCCTTTTAACTTCTTAATCGCTTGACAGCTTTTTTAAAAATCTTCAGAATCCTTAACAAACACCCGGGCCCCTGCCCATTGAATGTTTTTAAGATTTGAAGGATTTTACGGATTTAAATAGGGGTCCGGTGGGCCAGGGGCCCTTCTCACTTTAAACGTTTCAAGACTTTGAAGATTTTGACAGCGAGGCCTTTATTTTCTCAAATCCCCAAAAATAGAAATTGGGAGGGCCCCTCGCCCCCCCCGAACCCATGAACCTTTTAACAAAAATCTTTTAAATCTTGAAAAATGAGATGGGAGACTCCTCCGCGCTGCACGGCACTTCGTATGTGTTCAGGCTAAAAAGAGATTTAGGAAAACACGAAAAACAGTAAAACACGTAGTAATTAAACAAAAAACATTAACATGCTCGACAAACAAGGCCTCCAGCACATCCCACTCTGAAACTCAAAATACCCTAAAACCCTAAAACTCTCAAAAACCCTAGAAGCCCAAAAAAAAGTTAAACCCTACACCCTACATACCTTAAACCCCAAACACCCTAGACCCTAAACCCTAAACCCTACACCCTAACCCTAAACCCTAAACCCTAAAATACTACACCCCAAGTACCCTAAAATACCCTAAATACCTTGAACCTCCCCCGATGTGGGCACCTCGAAGCTGTGGACATACTCGAACTCGACGACAAACTCAGGCCTCAGGGTTCAGGGTTTAGGGTTTAGGGTTCAGGGCATTTGGGGTTCAGGGTATTTGGGGTTTAGGATTTAGGGTCTAACGCAGGAGTTGCCCCGAGCGCAGCGCTGAGACCTGTTGCCACAGCAGGGGTTTTGGGCTGATCGGTAGTTGGCCCCTTGATATGGGGGTTTAGGGTTTAGGGTTTAGGGTTTAGGGTTTAGGGTTTAGGGTTTGGGGTTTAGGGTTTATGGGCCCTGAAAAGGGGACCCCTTATATACCCCTTCATATACCCTTTACAATTTAAGGGCCCATACTTCACAACCCTTTGAAGGAGGTAAGGGACCGTAATAAACCCTGAACCCTAAACCCTAAACCCTAAACCCTAAACCCTAAACCCTAAACCCTAAACCCTAAACCTTAGCCTGTAAACTACCCTCAGGGCTGAGGGCCTCCGAGGTGCCGATCATGGAGAGGCGGGTTAGCGAGGACAAGGAGAGTAGAAAGGGTTTAGGGTTTAGGGTTTAGGGTTTAGGGTTTAGGGTTTAGGGTTTAGGGTTTAGGGTTTAGGGTTTAGGGTTTAGGAACGCAAGAACTTGGTAGCCCAGTAGCCACATTAGAATAAGGGTGGCCTTTTTGAGTTGGCTACTTTATAAGTGCACCTTTAGCAAAAAATGGAGAGAACAGGGTACCACTGGGCTACCAAGAGGAATTGTTTGCTCTCTCTACCACACGTAACACAGCCATGGCTTGGGAAGCTCCCCCTTCTACTTACAAGCCTTCATAGGGATTATTAGTACCCCTATTTTAATCCCGATTAAGGACTGTTACTACAAGGGGGAACATCCCAAGGTAAGCCTGAAACCCTGAAACAATAAAATCAACATCGAAGCTCCAGATTCCGTTTGTGGCACGTTGCAGGTTCACACTTAACTGAAGCCCTAAACCCGTTCAACAGCGCTAAGCCCCAACGCCCTCAACCCCTGAAGCCCTAAGCTCCTAGGTAAATCCTCCACCCTGAACGGTAAATTCCCCGACGCCCCTATGTAAATCCTAATCCGACTCACCAATCCTTGCAGGTGCGTGGTACTTTTGAGCCCGTTGAAAACAGTACCTCTACAACCGTTATCACCAAAAAGGAGCCTTAAAGTGGGCTATGAAAACAATGATCACTGGGTTAGAGGTACCCTGAACCCCCAAGTCGCAGGAAGACATACCCTGTTTCAGATCGCCAAGGCGACTTGAAAGGGGGTCATGGCCACAGGGCTTAGCTTAGGGTGTAGAGGTTAGGGTTTAGGGCAGTGAGAGGTAGGGTTTTAAGCACCCACCAATAAGGTGATAGACACGTACAGCTGTAGGTGCCTTAGTTCTAATGCCAGTAAAAACTACCAGTTAGGGCCGTTAGGGTTTGGGTTTGGCGACTAGGGTCTACGGCACCCCCAAGTATCCCTATTCGGGCAACTCAAGAGAGCATTCCTTCCATAAGGGTGCTTGTGGTTGAGTGTGTAGGTTCTAGATTCACGTCTGAAGGCTTGGGTTTTGCGATTTAGGTAACCGTAAACCCTAAACCCTAAAACTTCTAAGCCTTATCTGTCGGGTTTGGCGCTACTTGGCAAACCGGGTTCCAGGTTTGGGTTTTAGGTCTTAGAGCCTGGGTTCAAGATTTTCCTAAACCCTATACCCTAAACCCTGAACCCTAAACCCTAAGCCCTGGTAAATACACCCTAAACCCTAAACCCTAAACCCGAAACCCTAAACCCTAAGCCTAAACCCTAAACCTTAAACCCTAAACCCTAAATCCTAAGCCCTAGTTAATAAAACCCTCAGCTCTAGCGTAAGGGGATCGGACCCGTGTAATCCAAACCCTCGGCCCCAGAGAGCAGCTTAGGGCAAAACAGGATCAGCTCAATGTGAGGCACGTGCCACACCTCCGGAAAAGCACGCCATAAGTTGGGATGTGTTTAGGGTTTAGGGTTTAGGGTTTAGGGTTTAGGGTTTAGGGTTTAGGGTTTAGGGTTTAGGGTTTAGGTGTTAGGGTTTTAGTGTTTAGGGTTTTAGGGTTTGGGGATTAGGATTGGGGGAGGGTAGGCCTTAGGGCCACAGAAACAGTTTCAGTTCAGCCCAGGGCTGAAGGGGGTTTAGGATTTAGGGTTTAGGGTTTAGGGTTTAGGGTTTAGGGTTTAGGGTTTAGGGTTTAGGGTTTAGGGTTTAGGGCTTAGGGTTCAGTTTCAGTTTCAGCGCAGCGGGGTGTGGCGATGCAACATTGGTGCTCCGAACCGCGGCTCAAACGCTCGAAACCCTGAAGCACTTAAGCACCACCCCTCCCCCCCCCCCCCCCCCCCCCAAACCCTAAACCCTAAACCCCAAACCCTAAACCCCAAACCCTAAACCCTAAACCCGAAACCCTAAAACCCTCAACCCTCAACCCTACACCCTAAACCCTAAACCTTAAACCGCCACAACGGCCCCCCCAGGGCAGCCTTGACTTTGTCGTTGTCCTGGCGGCTTCTGTAGAAGCTCCGCCTTGGTGTTCGGGGGCTGAGATTTTGGGGGTTTAGGGTTTAGGGTTTAGGGTTTAGGGTTTAGGGTTTAGGGTTTAGGGTTTGGGGTTTTGGGTTTGAGGTTTGGGGTTTGGGGTTCGGGGTTTGGGTTTGGGGGGGGAGCCTACGCTATGTAGGGGTTTCTCTAAGGGTGGTTAGCAGTTGCGGCCCTTCAGTGTGGGGTGGGGGGGCATGGCCGCATCGGGTTCTTAAGGGGCAACTTGGAACCCTTGGTGAGCATCGGTCATTTCTGAACCCTAAACCCTAAACCCCTAAACCCTAAACAATAAACCGTAAACCTCTAAACCCTAAACCCTAAAAATTGAAAAAAAAAAAAAAAAAAAGAGTAACTGACTTGACAATGCCCCTCATCTCTCATGGGCCCCAGAGTACCACAAACGCTGGCAGATGTCCCGGGGGGGGGGGGGGGCATTGGGTGTAGGGTTTATAGGGTTTATAGGGTTTATCGGTTTATAGGGTTTATAGGGTTTATAGGGTTTGTAGGGTTTGTAGGGTTTGTAGGGTTTACAGGGTCTATAGGGTTTATAGGGTTTGTAGGGTTTGTGGGTTTATAGGGTTTGTAGGGTTTGTAGGGTTTGTAGGGTTTATTGGGCTTATAGGGCTTAAAGGGCTTATAGTGCTTATAGGGCATATAGGGTTTAGGGTGTAGGGGTCATGCATGCCCTGAAAGAACCAAGGCCCTTGCAGGGGTCGCGGGTTGTCCACGCAGACTGGCAGCACGCCTGCAAGGGGATTGCTCCAGAGAAGCTGAGCAGCACACTGCCTTTGAGTTTGGGGACGCTTGGGTTTAGGGTTTAGGGTTTAGGGTTTAGGGTTTAGGGTTTCGGGTTTAGGGACCTTGCATCTTCACAAAGCCCGAAGGAGCCCTAAAGCGACCTTGTTCAGACCGCCTGAAGGACCCTTTCGGCCCAAGAAAGTACCCTTAAGCCCTGCATAAGGGGAACCTGGCAGTGCGTCTGTCACCCTAAACCCTAAACCCTAAACCCTAAACCCTAAACCCTAAACCCTAAACCGGGGGGGGGGGGGGGGGTCATCATGGGAACGCCTAAACCCTAAACCCTAAACCTTGAGCCCTAAACCCTAAAACCCTGAACCCTAAAAGCCGAAACCCTAAACCCCAACCCAAACCCCTACACCCCCAAACCCCAAAGCCCAAAGGATCCCAGGATGATGGGCGTCCTTGGTAGCCCGCCTTCCCTTGCTGTTTCCGAAGGACGCTTCTTCCAGTGCTCATGGACCTCGGTCCAGGGTTTAGGGTTTAGGGTTTAGGGTTTAGGGTTTAGGGTTTAGGGTTTAGGGTTCAAGAGAAAGAAGGGCTATATATACATATACTGTGAGAACATTTGCCTAAGACAAAGCCTATGTAGAAGAATGCCAGAGGATCAAAAGGTGGGCCCGCTCTTCCCGTTTCCTTTCAATGACTTAGGGGTTTCGCGTTTAGGGTCTAGGGTTTAGGGTTCTTTCTGATGCCTGCTTACTCTGGGACCTGTTTTGCAAATGAGGAGTGGAATGGGAGAACTCCGAACGCTGCAGACCCCCCCCCCCCCCCAAGCCCTAAAACCCTAACCCCTAAAACATAAATCCCTAAACCATAAACCCCTAAACACCCCTAAACCATAAATCCCTAAACCAAGAATCCCTGAACCATAAATCCCTAAAACCCTAAATGTCATATACCCTGAGCCTGTCATCCCTCCCCCGCATGGCCGAAACCATGCAAGGCCCGAATCTATACTCCCCTTAGAACCTTAATAAGAATCATATTTTAAGTATCCTCTTGGGTCTTATATAAACAAAAATAAAAAAAACTAAATATCCTCTTGGGTCTTATATAAACAAAAATAAAACGAATTCCCAAGAGGAAGATTGCGCCAGGCATGGTAAGACTCAGTAGCTGAGTAGGGAACCTTTAAACCTCTTGGTATATATATATATATAAATACATATATATATATATATTTATTTATTTATGTATTTCTTTATATATATATATATATATTTTTTTTTTATTTATTTAATAGTCCTACCATAATTGAACTCGGCAACTAAAACAAAACCGTAATCCGCCAACACTACAACCCTGAATCCCATCACCCCCCCCCCCCCCCCCACCCCTCCTAAGACCCTAAGCCCTAAGCCCTAAACCCTAAACCCTGAACCCTTAACCCAAAAGCCCGGGCCGTGATCCTGGGTCTGCGACGTCCGTGACGGAACGGTCGAAACCTGGAGTTGGGGGTTTTGAGGTTTTAGGTTTAGGGTTTAGGGCTTAGTTGTAGGGGTTCAGGGGTTTGGGGATTGAGGGATTTTCTGTTTGGGGGTTTGGGGGTTGTGGCTTGGGGTCCGAGGTGTTAAGCTGTTGGGGTCTAGGGCTTGGGTTGGGGGTTTGGGGTTTTGCTTTGGAGGTTTGGGGGTATGGGGTGTAGGGGACATAGGGCTTCACGTTCAGGGTTTAGGGTTTAGGGAGGTTAAGGGGCATGCGGATTTATAGGGCCTCGGGGGATGCTTGTTTGTTGTCTCAAATTGCGGGCCGATGAGCTTTGAGGTTCAGCATAAAGGGGCTGCGAAGATAAGGAGTTCAAGGCTTGAGGGGCTAAGGGGTATAAGGAGGGACCCCTAGAAGGGACCCTTAATCTTATTCCCCCATATAACCCCTATATACATGATATATGTATATATATATATATAGTCCCTATGTACCTAAGTCACCCCTAGAGAACCCCGAAGTCACCTATATGCGCCCGTGTTGCGCGTAATCGACCCCCCCCCCCCCCCCCCCATGGTATCCCCAAGGCATCCCCCCCAAACCCTGCCTGTTAACCCTAAAAACACCACGGACCACGGGGGAGGACAGAGAAACCTCAGCCTAAACCCCACACCTTGAACCCTAAGCCCTAAAACCTAAACCCACCAATGAACGACAGGAGGGAGAAGGGTAAACCCGAAACCTTAGCCGCTTTAACCCTGAACCCTGAAGCGTAAACTCAGCACGAACCACAGGGGAGAGGGGAAACCGTAAACCTACCATTACCCCAAACCTGGAACCCTGAATAAACTCTAAACCCACAATGAACCAATGGACCAGAGTGAAAATCCTGAACTCTACCGCCTAACCCTTAACCCCTAAACCACAAACCCATGAACCACGGACCATGAACCACAGGGGGGGGGGGGGAGGAGGACCCCCGATTACCAGGGCCGGGGAGGGGGGAGGGGGGAGGGGGGAAGGGGGGAGGGGGGGGGAGGGGGGAGGGGGGAGGGGGGAGGGGGGGAGGGGGGAGGGGGGAGGGGGGAGGGGGGGGGGGGAGAGGGGGGAGGGGGGAGGGGGAGGGGGGGGGAGGGGGGAAGGGGGAGGGGGTCAGGGGGAGGGGGGGAGGGGGGAGGGGGAGAGGGGGAGGGGGAGGGGGGGGGGGGCGGGGGGAGGGGGGGGAGGGGGGGGGGGGGGGGGGGAGGGGGGCGGGGGGAGGGGGGGGGGAGGGGGAGGGGGTGGGAGGGGGGGGGGGCGGGGGGAGGGGGAGGGGGGAGGGGGAGGGGGGAGGGGGGAGGGGGAGGGGGGAGGGGGGAGGGGGGAGGGGGGAGGGGGGGGGGGCGGGGGGGGGGAGGGGGGAGGGGGGCGGGGGGGGGGGGGCGGGGAAGGGGGGAGAGGGTAGAGGGGGGGGGGGGGGGGGGAGGAGGGGGGCGGGGAGGGCGGGGGGGTGCGCCTGTGCTGGCGCATTTAAGGATCCCTCCTTTAGTCCCTTGAATGGGGCAAACCCAACAAGGCGATCGTGCAGGCCGCTCCCTCCGATACTCTTAGGGTTTAGGGTTTAGGGTTTGGGGTTTAGGGTTTAGGGTTTAGGGTTTCAAACCCCGGGGTTTCAGAATTTCAGAGATGTAGGGTTTGGGGGGGTTGAGAGCATCGAGGAGGCGGCTTCCTGGGCTGTCATGCACTTGCTCGCCAAGGTGCACCTCAGGAGGTTTAGGAATTAGGGTTTAGGGTTTAGGGCTTAGGTTTTAGGGCTTAGGTGTTAGGGTTTAGGGCTTAGGGTTTAGGGTGTGGCGACTTGTCTTATGCTAGCCGCGCTTCGGTTTGCCCTTGCCTTCATTTCCTTATGCTGTACGGCTTCTTCTCTTAAGCACTTCGCGCCCCGTCCATGCAGCAAGTGCGTTTTTCTAGGAGGTAGATTCAGTACCCCCCGAACCCCTAAACGCAGGAGGGGCCTCCGCCCTAGAAGCCCGAAATCCCAACCCCCAAAGGTATGCCAGCTAAACTCCAAACCCTAAGCCCCTAAACCCTAAACCCTAAACCCTAAACCCTAAACCCTAAACCCCGCGGGTACTTCCCCGCCAGCCCCCCTGTCCCAGCGCTGTGGCCACTACGGTTTACAGAGTATGGTGCAGGGTTTAGGGCTTGGAACCCCAACTGAAGATAAGGCCAAACTGAACCATGACGAGTTTGAGGGTTCGGCCTGATTGTGACCGCCCTGAAACTGGTTGGGGTTTGAGGGTCTCGGGCTGAGGCCGTTCAGTATATCTGTATATAGTCTGAGCCTTCACCACCAAAGCCGAAGACTCCAACACCTTAGACCCTGAAGTCTATAAACCCTAGACTCTGAAGCCTAAACTCTAGACTCTTCAGTCAACCCTAAACCCTAAACCCTAAACCCTAAACCCTAAACCCTAAACCCTAAACCCTAAACACACCCGAGCTGGAGTTCAGATGCTGGGCCACGAGCCTGGCAGATCCTCAGAAATTTGCAGCTCGAGTTGCTTAGCCAGAAACCCTGCGAAAAAAAATCCACGGCCCCAACTTCCGGGCCTGGGAGGGCTTAGGGGCTCTGAGGGTTTAGGGTTTAGGGTTTAGGGTTTAGGGTTTAGGGTTTAGGGTTTAGGGTTTAGGGTTTAGGATTTAGGGTTTAGGGTTTAGGGTTCAGGATTTCGGGTTTAGGCTCAATCAAAGGTGTCGCTTAAAAATTCCGCCTGAAACATCGTTGCGCTGCTGCGGTAGCCCCCCCCCCCCCCCCCCCCCCCCTCAATTCAGGCAGCACCCAATTCGAAGCAGAAGATGAACCCTAAACCCCAAACCCCAAACCCTAAACCCTAAACCCCTAAACGTCCTACACACCCAATATCGGGGTCGGAGTTACTACGTATAATTATACTGTAATGACACCCCCAAAAACCGTATTCAAATGGTTAAGGCGCACATATTCGGCCCTGCACTGTAGAAACACGGAGAGCTTCTGCTGCGTCTGGAGCTCTGTACTTGGAGGTTCATGGGTAAATTTGCGTTCAAGGTTTTAGGGTTCAGGCTTTTAGGGTTCTGGGCAGCCAGAAGTAGGGATATAACAAGTACCCTTGCACAAGGTTATGACCACTTGCAACTATAGCTACCCCACTTATATGCCCAGCTATAGGTACCATGAACCTTCAAAGTATATTTCCCCAGCGGCCTAGGCGAAAGTTGGCTTGGGGGTTTTGGGGCATCCTTTTGCGTCTAATTGCAGTTATGACTCCCCTGGGTAGTTACATGCTGCCTTACTTAGTATGTGCCCTCAAATGGGGACCCCTTACATGCCCCTTATACCCTACAGAACCCAAGGGCCCGACCTTCAGAACCGTTCAAAGAAGGTAAAGGATCATATTCAGCGACCATGCAACTTGCCTTAGGTTCATGGTCTAGGGGGCTACGATCTGGGGGTTCAGTTCCCCAAGCAGAGTGTCAACACCAGGAGGGTTCCTCGCTTTTGGGCTTCACGGCACACGAAATGCGATGAGCGCAAATCGACTTTGTCGTCGCTTTTGGACTTGTGGGCTCACGAAATGCGAAGCTGTCATCTAGTTCATGGTTGGGATAGCGATTCAAGTTTTTATTCCCTATTGAGTTTAAGTACCCTTACACATGCAAGATGTTAGCCCACTATGGACTTCTGGGGTCACACGCTCTCTCACGGCTCAGGCATCTGTGCTGGCTGAATTGTTTTGCTTGAATCTTCCCGAGTATTTTCCTGTAGGGTTACAAGCAGCCCAAAAGAGGATATAACCAGACACCATTAAATTTGCCCTGCAAGCGATGACTACCCATGAGCCTGCAAGTAGGGTTCCTAGGGTTCCGGGTTAGGGTTTAGGGTGTTAGTTTAGAGTTTAGGCTCGGGGGTTTAGGGTTCCCCTTGCTGAGCCCTTGGCAGCAACACACCGCATCGGGCAGGAGGGTGGAAGGCTCTCTCCTGGCAGGCGTCCAAATTGGTACAAGTACCTTGAACCTCCAAATAGAGCTCCGACTTTTTTGGAGGTTTCAGGATGTCTTTTCGGGGTTTTAGGCGTTCGGGGGGTTTCCGGGGACTTCTAAAGTCCTTAACTACAGGTAGAGTTTTCGGGCTTTAGCATTATACTGCACACACACACATATATATATATATATGTATATTGATTTATCTATGTCTCTTCATAGCCTTTTGATTGTATATTAGACATTATATGTATGTACATATATATATAGATACACATGTGTATGTGTATACAAATATATACCTATAAATATAATGTTACATTCGCTGCAATGTTTGTGCGCGCCTGCTCGGTCACCGAAGGCATCGACGTCCGCGACCGCTCCGCACGGAGGACGGCCCGCTGCGTAGCCTTCGAATACTAAAGGGGGGTTGCTTGGCGTTTGCACTATAAACCCCAAACCCTAAACCCTAAACCCGATACTTTAGGGTTTAGGGTTTAGGGTTTAGGGTTTAGTGCTTAGGGTTGAGGGTTGAGGGTTGGGTTTAGGGTCTCAAGCGTCACAAAATGACAGGTGACTTGGCTGAAGCGTCCCAAGCGATCCAGTGTGTAGGGTCTGGGGTTTGGGGGTTGCTAGGGCTTCGGATGAACTGCCCTCCAGGCAAAATAAAACAAAACTCAGGTTTAAATCGGGTGCTTGTGGACAGCAGGGCATGAAGGGTCGGGGGGAGTGTATAAGATCCCGTGACAATGTGGAACCCTAAACCCTAAACCCCAAACCCCACAGCCTAAACCCTAAACCCTAAACCCTAAACCCTAAACCCTAAACCCTAAACCCTAAACCCTAAACCCTAAACCCTAAACCCTAAACCCTAAACCCTAAACCCTAAACCCTAAACCCTAAACCCTAGCCCGGATCCTTTGAGGTTTCAAGAAAGCCTAAGGTTCGAACCTTTAAACCCTATAACCCCAAAGCGCCTGAGAAGGCCCCTTGCACCAGCCCTCAAGGCCCTTTGGAAGCCCAAAAGCTGGCAAAGCGGGTTTAGGGTTTAGGGTTTAGGGTTTAGGGTTTAGGGTTTAGGGTTTAGGGTTTAGGGTTTAGGGTTTAAGGTCCATCAGAATCTATGCGTAAACTCTTACTGGAATCGGCCAGTTCTTCCCCGAATCTGGGATACCCCCCCCCCCCCCCCCTCACAAACACTGAGTCAAGGCTTTCAGGAGGGAGCCCCGGAGGAAGATAGTGCCGAGCCAAGTAAGGAATAAGGATACATGATATGAAGTAGGGTATATATTTCTTGTACCCCCAAAAGGACACCCAATATATACACTCACCAATTCTTAAAAGGAACCTTATATCCCTAAACCCCTGAACCTAAACCCTAAACCCTAAACCCTAAACCCTAAACCCTGCTCCATATATTTACTTGAGAGGCGGTTCTGGGAGGCCGCGGGGTGATGCCAAACACATAGTGCTGTATAGGGACCTGGTGAACCGCCGGCCCAGGCCAATCGTACACCCTAAACCCTAAACCCTAAACCCTAAACCCTAAACCCTGAACCCTAAACCCTAAACCCTGAACCCTGAACCCTGAACACCCTGAACCGAACGTCTCGGCGGCCACGCCGTTCCCAGGGAGGTCGAAGCGAAGGATTGCAGGCGCCCCACCTCTTGGGGATTAAGGCTACAGGGTGGGGCCCCCTTACTATACTAACTGTAGTTAAGGGACTTATAACCTAACTTAGGGTCCTTATAACCCAATTTAGGGCCCTTATAACTCTACTTATAACTAGGGGGCCCCACCCTGTAGGTTCCGGGTTTGAGGGCTTGGGGTTTGAGGGTTTTGAGGGTTTGAGGGTTTGGGGGTTTGAGGGTTTGAGGGTTTGGGGGTTTGGGGGTTTGAGGGTTTGAGGGTTTGAGGGTTTGAGGGTTTGGGGGTTTGAGGGTTTGAGGGTTTGAGGGTTCGAGGGTTTGAGGGTTTGAGGGGGTTCGACCTGAGCCCTGAAGCCTAGAAGCACCAAACCCACAAACCTTTCAAAAGTTTGTGAACCCTAAACCCTAAACCCTAAACCCTTTACCCTTAACCCTAAACCGAAAACCGTAAACCAAACCGTAAACCCTAAACCGAGGGAGGGATTCCAAAACGTACCCAGGAGCTGTACCCAAGAGTGTTAGGGTGGTATCGACCCGCGGTGTCAAAAAGAAGCTGATAAGATGAGGGCAGTTTACATGGTCCCTTAGTACGGGCCCTGAATTCGGGAACCCTTGTAATCATACCACGTATGTACCCCATAACACCCAAAGAGCTTCCCTCATGCTCCCCACTATTCCGTAAGGCCTCCCCGAGATTCGCGAAGGTTCCCCAAGTAGCTACCCCCGCATGAAGCCCCCCTCCCTTAAGGATCCCATAAGAGAAGTAGGGCTGAAAAGCAAAAACCCACCAAGCCCGAAAATGTCACTAAACCCTAAATCCTAAACCCTAGACCCTAAACCCTAAACCCTAAACCCTAAACCTTAAACCCTAAACCCTAAACCCAGCAACCCTGCAACCATAAACTCTGATAGTCACACCTAGCCATGTACAGCCCACTTCATGGCCACCCCTGAACAACATGCCCTCTGTTCGCCCTCTCGGCTCTTTAGGGTTTAGGGGTTTAGGGCTTAGGGACTTATGGGTTTAGGGGCGTAGGGGTTTAGGGGCTTAGTTTACATCAGGTTTTGGGGGTTTAGGGTTTAGAAGTTTAGGTTTTAGGTTAGGGGTTTAGTGGTTTGGGGTTTAGGGGTTTCAGGGTGTAGGGTTTAGGGGTTGAGGGGTTAAGGGCTTGGGGTCTTAGGGGTGTTGGGGGGTTTAGGGTTTAGGGGTTTCGGGGCTTCAGGGCTCGGTGTAGGGCTTGGGGGTTTAGGGTTTAGGGGCTTTAGGTTTAGGGGTAGGGGTTAGGGGTCGACGGTCTAGGGTTAGTTTGGTGTATGGGGTGTCCTCCGCCAAGCCAACGGTGTTGGTCAGCAGCACCCGCGCCGAGCTACCTCACGGAGGCTCCATGGTGGGGACAAAAACCCCGAACACCCCAAAGCCGAAGCGATGTAGACCCTAAAAGCCCTCCCTAAACCCCAAACCCCAAACCCGAAACCCTAAACCCAAAACCCTGAAACCCCAAAACCCTAAGCCCTAAACCCTAAACCCGCCTCTGGGGTTCAATTTTGGGGTCGGAATCATTACGGCCCCTTTGTAATAGTTCCATACTAACCCCCCCCCAAAAAAAAAAAACGATTGTACTTTTTCAGGCCCCCCATAGTCGGGTTTAGGGTTTCGGGATTTGAGTGTTTACAGGGTGGGGCCCCCTAGTTATAAGTAGAGTTATAAGGCCCTAAATTGGGTTATAAGGGCCCTAAGTTAGGTTATAAGTCCCTTAACTACAGTTAGTATAGTAAGGGGGCCCCACCCTGTAGGACCGGAGGACCAGAAGTCCGGTAAGAGGACCAGGACAGCAGAGAGGACCAAGAGACCAAAAAACGCAGAAAAGAAAAACAAAACTGAATGTCCAAAGAAAAGTTGTACTTTCCTTCCGTAGCTGGCAACAGGGACGCCGGATGACACTGCTTAAGAAACATTCCTGGGATTGAGGAATAAACTCCTCGACTAGAGGGTGGAACCCCCTAGTTATAAGTAGAGTTTTAAGGGCCCTAAATTGGGTTATAAGGACCCTAAGTTAGGTTATAAGTCCCTTAACTACAGTTAGTATAGTAAGGGGCCCCACCCTGTAAGGCAGATCGGAGTCCCTTATCGGACCTCAACTTGCCTTAAAGATATGTCACGGTGACGGCTTTGCGCGCACGGCTTCAAACCATCGACAGACCCAAAACTGAAGTGATTTCTCGAAAGCCTCTATCACAACCTAAAAGAACCTAAACCCAACAAATCCCAGCATCCCAGACATCCCAGCATCCCAGACATCCCAAACTCGCGAATCTACGGTCCCAACTGCATGCGCAGAGCGGATTCTGCCACAGTTGGCGTTGCCAGGCTGCTGCATCAACAAAACACACCGAAAATCGGAAAGGGGCTAGAGCCCGAAGCCCTGAACCCAACCCCAACCCAAAACCCTAAAACCTTTACCTTTAACCCAAACACTGATGCTTAAAGCCAGCATAGACCACATTTTTCATTGTCCCTAAACCTCAACCCTAAACCCCAAGCCCTAAACCCTAAACCCCAAGCCCTAAACCATAAAGCCGCAGTCGCTATGGCTCCTCGGTGGCCTGAGAGCGCAGAAAACGTGCGACGAAAGCTCCGCAAAACGGCGCAAACTGGAACCCGGACCTTATGGAAACAATATGTAGGAAAGCCCTATGCCCTAAACCCTAAACCCTCAACCCTACACCCTAAACCCTAAACTGGGCCCTATACCCTGCACCCTAAACCCTAAACCCTAAACCCTACACCCTGAACAATCTTCTAGAGCCCCATGCACGGGTCAGCCTGCTTCCGGAGATGTCGGCGAGGAAGCCCATTGGTTCGTCGCTCGACCTGGTCGCAAGCTGAATGTGGAGATTTAGGGTTTAGGGTTTAGGGTTTAGGGCTAGGGTTTAGGGCGGGGTTTAGGGATAGGGTTTAGGGCTAGGGTTTCAAGGTTGGCTTCGGACCTCTGGAGGTTTAGGTTTTTGGTCTCAGGGATTGGCGACTAGGGGGTTGAGATACACTGTCCCTGATATGACTGGGTCTTGCTGAGATCAAAATACTTTCTGATAATGGGTTTAGGGTTTAGGGTTTAGGGTTTAGGGTTTAGGGTTTAGGGTTTAGGGTTTAGGGTTTAGGGTTTAGGGTTCTAAACTCGGGCCGGGCGAGATCCCCATAGTTCTCTTACACTTTGCCTCTGAGGTGCTTGGTGGCATCTGTTGTCTCTTTTGCTTCTGTGGGTTTTGGTTGTTTATATAATATATTATATATAATATAATATAATATAATATAATAAAAGAAAATATAATATAATATAATATAATATAATATAATATAATATAATATAATATAATATAATATAATATAATATAATATAATATAATATAATATAATAATAATATATATATATATATATATATTATCTCTGACGTTTACTGACTCGTTTCTGATTTTGTTCAACCAAAGCGCCTACAGCCTCCAAACATACGGGCTTCCCTTTGGGATCTTTGAAACCCCGAAGACCTACACCCACGAAACCCTGCGCCTGAATCCGACGCAATTTAAGCGTCAACCCAGGCCCTAGAAATCCTGCAGAATCTGAACCCTAGAAGCCCCAAACCCTAGACTCTCTAGAAACCCCAGACCCCAAACCCTGACGAACGAGTGTAGGTCCAAAGGGCTTTCGTCTGTTTCCGGAAACCGGGGCTCGCCGAATTCGTCAGCCGGATCCTGGGTTGAAAGCGAGTGCCGGCTTGTAGGGCTTAGGGTTACAGAGCTTCGGGCTCAGGGGTTTGGGGTTTAGGGTTTGGGGTGTACTTGAAGGGTCAGTTCATGGGTGGTGATGAGTAGGGCTTTTCGTACCCTAGAGAAGGCTATCACGACTTTCAGATCAACCCTAAACCCTAAACCCTCAACCCTAAACCCTAAAGCCTTAAACGGACCCATGAACCCTACAAATACTGGAGGGTTCAGGGTCTGCCGGGGTTCCAGGGCTGGGGTCTGGTCCATGCTTCAAGGGTTCAGGGCGTAGGGTTGAGAAGCCAATGTCGGCTTCCTGGCCCGCAACCAGATATCGGGGGTTTAGGGTTTAGGGTTTAGGGTTTAGGGTTTGGGGTTTGGGGTTTGGGGTTTGGGGTTTGGGGTTTAGGGTTTAGGGTTTAGGGTTTAGGGTTTAGGGTTTACCCAGTGGGGGGGGGGGGCCTTTTGTAGCAAGGTTCCAAACCCTAACCCCTAAGCACAACAAGGTGCGCCCAAAACAAACCGAGAACGCCTGATTTTGTTCTAGGCGACCTCAGAACCCTTCAGGTTTAGGGTTTCTGCTTGTAAACCACCACAAAGCAAGAAGGTTCGGGGTTCCTTTAGGGTGGGGATTTATGGCTAACGGTTTCTAGATCGAGCTGCCGGGTTTCCAAGGGTTCGGACTTAGGGGATTTTTGCGTTCGAGATTGTGGGGCTTTCCATAAACCCAAAACCCAAATCCCAAGCCCTAAACCCAGTTTAGGGCTTAGGGTTTTGTTTTCAGGACGTAGGGTCAAACATCCCTGAGCCCTAACTAAACCCCCAACCTCAAAGTTCGGTGCTTGTTACTTGGCAGAGGCCTAGAGCGCTTCGCAGCTTCAGAGCAGGGTTGCCGAGCCTTTTTCAGCTCAGGGTTGAAGGCTATGCGTCCCGGTGTAAGTTCGGTGTAGTGTTGACGGTTTAAGGTTTGGGGTTGAGGTACTGGCTTAAGTTTGAAGGTTTTGGGTTTAGCGTGTGACGAGTGTAAGGCGTATGGTATCGCCACAGTTCGAGATCCAAGCTGATGGCACTGCAGCGAACAACTGCCTAGCACACGGCTCGCGAAGAGTGAATCCTGTCAGAGGTCGTCGTGTGCTTCTTCTTTTGGGACGGCGAACAACAACAGACTTGGAATCCAACAAGTCGTACTGCTTGGCACTTGCAGCAGTTTCCCTTCGGCACCCTAAACCCTAAACCCCTAAACCCCTAAACCCCTAAACCCCTAAACCCCTAAACCCCTAAACCCCTAAACCCCTAAACCCCTAAACCCCTAAACCCCTAACCCCCTAACCCCCTAAACCCCTAAACCCCTAAACCCCTAAACCCCTAAACCCCTAAACCCCTAAACCCCTAAACCCCTAAACCCCTAAACCCCTAAACCCCTAAACCCCTAAACCCCTAAACCCCTAAACCCCTAAACCCCTAAACCCCTAACCCGCAATAAAATGGGTAGTGAGCCCTACGCTCCCCCAAGAGACTTCATGTGGGGTGGTTGTCAAATTTATGCTCCCTTTTTGGATCCCTCTTATAATACGGCACCTAATATTTAGGGTACCCCAAGGGATCAAAAATTTGACAACCACCCATGTAGCACCTGGGTCTGGAAGCCGTGGCGGCAACCTCGGAAAAGGCCGGTCTCCCTGCTCTTGGAGTTGTCGCGTCGTCGCTTGGCACTCCTAAACCATGCTCCCCTTAGAACCCTAAAAAAAAACAATATCTTTAATATCCTCTTGGGTCTTATATAAACAAAAATATTTAAAGTGCTCAAGGGGGATATTGTAGACCCTCAACCCTAAACTCTAAAGAGCTGCAGAGCCGCTATTAGGCTTTTGGTCCGCCTTGGATGGCTGCTTGTGTGGCCGGGAGCGATAAACGGCTCCTAGCCCTAAAACCCTAAACCTAAGCCGTGAACCCTACACCCTAAACCCTAAACCCTAAACCCTAAACCCTAAACCCTAAACACCCCAAACCCTGACCCCTAAACCCCCCAACCAAAGCTGCGGCAAGCTGCCGTCTCCCCCGACTCGGACCGCTGAGGGTATGCCTCTCGGCTACGAGGTCAGCCCGTCTAGGGTTTAGGGTTTAGGGTTTAGGGTTTAGGGTTTAGGGTTTAGGGTTTAGGGTTTAGGGTTTAGGGTTTAGGGTTTAGGGGTTTAGGGTTTAGGGTTTAGGGTTTAGGGTTTAGGGTTTAGGGTTTAGGGCTTGGGGTTTGGGGTTTGGGGTTTGGGGTTAGGGTTTAGGGTTTAGGCTTTAGGGCTTAGGGCTTGTAATTTAGGGTTTAGGGTTGTCCGAGTTCAGGGTTTACGGTTTTCTTGCGACCTAAAGACCCCCCCCCCCCCCCAATTTTAGGGTTCATGTGGTCCCCCCCAAAAAGGGTAGAGGGAATGCGCTCCGGAAACTTTAGCCTGTGTGACCAGGCAGGGAGCGCTGCCATGGGCGGCTTGCTCCTCAACCCAAAGCTCTATAAACCTTAAACCCTAAACCCTAAACCCTAGTCCAAAACCCTAAACCCTAAACCCGAAACCCGAAACCCTAAACCCTAAACCCGAAATGAAGCATCCAAGCACCCTTCTTCCTCCGTAAGATCTCCACAAATACTTGTGGTAGCATGTCATCTATTGGTGCACCCTATAAAGGCCCTAAACCCTAGTCGGATAAGCACCCTCCCATTTTCCGTAGATTTGGCTACCGAACCTCCAATTTAGTTTCGGCACTCTGCAAAAAATGATCCTGTATACTACTAGGTATGTCATAGAAGCGTTCTAGAACCTCCAAGGCATTCGGGAATAAGACACCTCATCTCCCTAGGTTCTCCTTCGACGCCAATGCAACCGAATTTCTCAACCATGCTTAAACCACCCGGAAGCCCGAGCATGACATGGATTTCGCGCTTGCAGACACTGACTTATAGGCGTTGTGCTGACAAGAGATGTGGCAAAGGGGAAGCATCCTCCTAACTGTTGGGGCCCGCAGGTTCTTCGCCTGATCTGAAACCCCCCCCCAAACCTTTGCAGATGAACTCTATAGACATTTATAAATGTGAGGTTTAGGATGTAGGGCGCAGGGGGATAACCTACAGCATGTGGGGCGCACCCAAACATTATCCCTATCTCTCCTACCCTAGAAGCCTCCAAACCAAGAACTGTCAGCCCAGAGCCCAGGACCCAAAACCCCAGACCCAAAACCCCAAACCCTGAACCCCAAACCCTAAACCTTCAGCCCTAAACCAAACCCTGAACCCCAAACCCTAAACCCTCAGCCCTAAACCCTAAAGCCCAAATGCCCTAAAGCCCAGCCTCCAGTGTTGGACTCGTCATGAGGACGGGCTTGGCCAAGTCGGACTCGAATCGCGAGGCCAGCCCAAACTGTAGTCAAGCGGCGTTTAGGGTTTCTAGGCTGCCCAGTAACCTAGGCTTAAAAAGGGTGTCCTTTTTCGCTTAAAGGGGTTGAAAAGGGAACCTAAACCCTCCAAAAAGGGAATAAGGGCACTACTGGGCATCCTAGGTTTAGGGTTTGGGGTTTAGGGTTTAGGGATGGGTCTCAACCAGTGCCGTAGAGACGGGGTTGAGACTTTAGGGCGTTTGGGGTTTAGGGTATGGGTTGGGTTGATCTCCTGAGCCCTGAACCCAAAACTCCAAACCCTGAGCCCTGAACCGCCATTAGAACAAGGAGCCCCCCCCCCCCCCCCCCACGAGATCTGCGAAATTACAAGGTCCCAAAGTCCCCGCAAGCTACCCTAACCCTAAACCCTAATAAACCCTAAACCCTGAACCCTAAACCCTAAACCCTCAACCCTCAACCCTCAACCCTCAACCCTAAACCCAAGTAATCGTGCAACCTCAGCCAACCTCTCCAAGTTCTCCAGAGAGCACAGACACTGTTTCCGGCCCCTGTTTCTCATGGGCAAAGTCTGGAGCCACCAAAGACCAAGGTCGCAGATCATCTGCAACTACTAGTTGCTTAAGAGCCCGAAAAAATAGAAGGATTCTTCCTTATTAAGGGTCATGTAGGGATTCTTACCCTTCTTCTTTTGGGGCTCTTATGCAAATAGTAGTGTAAGATTCAGGTGGGGAGGAAAAGTGCGATTCACAAGGCCCAAGAAACTAACATGAAAAATCAGCACAGTGCTCAGCAAGTCAGTTCTTCTAAGCCCTTGCCAAAAAATGCCTCACCGGCCTTGCCAGTCATCCCAACGCCAATCGCTCTCTGCACGGGACTGCTTTGGCGTAAACCCTAAACCCTAAACCCTAAACCCTAAACCCTAAACCCTAAACCCTAAACCCTAAACCGCAAACCCTAAACCCCAAACCCTCAACCCTAAAGGCTGTAGGCCGACTCGACGGAATAGGCTGAACGAGACTGGCCTTGCTCTTCGACCCTGGTTGAAGCCGGAGCTATAGGCGCCATGATGTTGACTGCTGCAGCTTGCAGCTTCAGACCGAAACCTGTAGACCCAAAGACCCTTAGCCCTAGAGGCCCTGCAGAGCACCCAAATGGGTTTAGGGTTTTAGGGCTTCGGCTTGAGGGTTTAGACTCACACACACACACTTAGGCCACAGAGACACCGGAAGCCTGAATCCTAAACCCCGGACCCTCTAGGGGTTCTACCTCGGACACTTAAGGTTGTGCCCTTGGGTTGAAATATCGGGGCCATATTTGGAACTTTTTAGGGGCACAGCCTCAGGACTGCGAGTCTTCATCCCTTGAAACCCCCCAGACCCTAAACCCTAAACCCTAAACCCTAAACCCTGAGACCCAAGACCCCAAACCCCAAGCCCTAAACCCTAAACCCTAAACCCTAAAACCTAAACCCTAAACCCTAAACCCTAGACCCCAAGAATGCCCCGCCTCCGCGACCTCCCAGACATCCTCGGAGGCCTGCCTGTCTCTGAGAGGGTAGTTCAGGGTTTAGGGTTTAGGGTTTAGGGCGTTTAGGGCGTTTAGATAGGTTATCGAAATCCCTATAGGCTCCTGGGGATCCAGCAAGACAGGCAACAGCATGCGTAACTGCATGTGCACAGGGTTTAGGGTTTAGGGTTTGAGGGGTTTGTGTGCACATGCGGCGTCGCAGTCGCTCGTCTTAGCTACATCCACATGCCTAGCTGTCGGGATGCCGCCCCCTTGTTGGGTTGCGAAACTAACTGTCAGGCTCCACATCGCAAGAGGAACCCCAACCCCTGACCCCTCACCCCTCAACCCTAAACCCTAAACCCTAAACTCGAGGCTGTCGCAAGCAAAAGGCTCGCCTGGCGTCCGGAATATAGAACAGGTGCTCGAACGTTCGGTCACCATCCGGCTCCACGCCTAAGATGCGTGTTTTGGGGTTTAGGGTTTCGGGTTTAGGGTTTTAGGGTCCAGGGTCTAATTATTTTGTGTTCTTTTGGGGGGGGGGGGGGGGGGGGGGGGGGGGGGGAGGGCTTAGAACTTGGTATGAACTGCATTCCAACTCTAACGCAAGAAGGGCACGCACTTTGGATCAGCCCCCCCCCCCCCCCCCACATCCCGATACCCTTGGAACAAGGTCTTAGGATTTAGGGTTTAGGGTTGAGGGTTTAGGGTTGAGGGTTTAGGGTTTAGCCTGAACTTCATTCCACAAATGCGCAGACAGTCGAAAGAATCTAGACCTGGACAGTTTCGAAGCCCTAGAGCTACAACCCCGAAACTCAAAACTCGAAACCCGCAACCCCTAAACCCTAAACCCTAAACCCTAAACCCTAAACCCTAAACCCTAAACCCTAAACCCTAAACCCTGACGTTAGACCATTGGGCAGGGGTATCTTCATCTGCGCAATCGCCTCAAACCGCCCTCGCACTGCACAACACCCAGACTTCAACAAGACCTCGGGTTTAGGGTTTAGGGTTTAGGGTTTAGGGTTTAGGGTTTAGGGTTTAGGGTTTCGGGTTTAGGGTTTCGGGTTCTACAACTTCGGGGGGACCACTTGCGATTGAAGATCTCCTAAGCGCTATAAGCCCTAAATGACAACGCTGTCGTTTTCATAGCCCCACGTCCTATAAACCCCCACAACCCAAAAACCAAAAACCCTAAATGGTCTAGGGTTTAGGGTTTAGGGACCCTAAACCCTAAACCCTAAACTCCTAAACCCCTAAACCCTAAAACCTAAACCCTATACTAAATCCCTAAACCCTAAACCCTAAACCCTAAACCCTAAACCCTAAACCCCTAAACCCTAAACCCTAAACCCTACACCAGAAGAAGCCGTGGTTCGGCACGATAGGCTTCGGGATCCCTACCTCCATTCCACTCCAGCCTCCTCACCAGTGACGTGAGCGTAGCGCGGACAAGCCAATAAAAACCGTGGCCGCCATCATGCAGTGCCGCACTGTGGTAAGATGCGGGACGTGCTCATTTCTCTTCTGTAGCTCAGGTTACTCTGGTTCACGAAGTCTCCCTCGACTGCGTTGTGGTTGGATTTAGGCTAGTAGGTCCCCCAAACCCCTCTATACAGGCTTGGATTTTGGCCTGCACGGGCCCAATCCAGGAAGAGACCATGTCCCTTCAGCCTTCAGCTTGCCTTCAAGTTTGGGCGGGGTGCATCTTCTACTACTAGTTAGATCCCGGACGATGCCCGCTACCCCTACCTTGAATACTCAAACCCTACTTTTGCTTTAGGGTTTAGGGTTTAGGGTTTAGGGTTTGGGGTTTGGGGTTTGGGGTTTGGGGTTTGGGGTTTGGGGTTTGGGGTTTGGGGTTTGGGGTTTGGGGTTTGGGGTTTAGGGTTTAGAGTTTAGAGTTTAGGGTTTGGGGTTTGGGGTTTGAGGCTTAGGGTTTTAGGGATTAATTTAGGATTTAGGGTTTTTAAGATCCTATAAAAAGGTTTTATCAGAAGAACATAAGAAAGAAGGTTGAGGTTCCAGGCAGGTAGACTTCAAAGCTAGCTGTAAGGGTTTAGGGTTTAGGGTTTACGGTTTAGGGTTTAGGGTTTGGGTTTGGGGTTTAGGGTTTAGGGTTAGGGTTTAGGGTTTAGGGTTAGAAGTACCCTGAACGAGTTGGTAAACAATTTATCGAGGACACTCAAACACGCAATACTCAAAGCCAGGGCCCGACAACCTAAAGCCTAAAGCCTAAAGCCTAAAGCCTAAAGCCTAAAGCCTAAAGCCTAAAGCCTAAAGCCTAAAGCCTAAACCCTAAACCCTAACCCTAAACCCTAAACCCACAACCCTGAACCCTAAACCCTGAACCCTGAACCCTAAACTGCCATCCCCGGGTGAGAAGGAGTCCAGGGTTGGGGGTGTAAGGGATTGGCTCGATCCGGTCGGCCTGACAGTGTCTAGGCCCACTCTTCGCAGCCTACATGCCCCAAACCCCTAAACCCTGAGGTTTAGGGCTTGGGAATCTTAGGTTGAGGGGTGTTGGGGACTCCATGAAAGGTGTTCGCGAAGGCTGAAAGCTTAGGGTCTCAGGATGAGCGTTCGGGGCTCTTTAGGATTCTTGGGGCGAGGAGGGGGTGTTGTAGGTTCATGGACCGAGCTTGATCGTAACTACGCATGGCACTCACGATACTCTGTGCCAACTTTTTCCGTAAGGAGGGTCTGGTTGCATCTGCTCTCTTCGTCGTGTCGGTGATACACTGATACACACCTTCAGGGGCCCTTCTCGACCCCAAAACGGCTGAATCAGTCGATGAGGGGGTCTGGCCAGTTCGCCGTGGGGTATCCCAACAGCGCCTGCCAGGTCTTCAGTTGCTCCAGAATAGCAGGATCCAACGACAGAAGGGCGGCGCTCGCTGTCGCCATGCAGTCGGGGTCATTCCTAGGATGCCCCCCCCCCCCCCCCCCCCCAAAAAAAAAAAAAAACCTGTGGAAAAAAAGGCTATTTCCTAAACATGATCTCCTACCTTAAGCCGAAGAAGGGAAAAGCCAAGCTGCCCCAAGGGCCGACCTAGCTTCTATACTCCCCTTAGAACCTTCACAGCAATAATATTTTGAATGCCCTCTTGGGTTTTATATGAACAAAAATTTAAAAATAATTCCCAAGGGGGATAACGGATTCTTCTTAATATCCTCTTGGGTTTTACGGAAACAAAACTTAAAAAAAAAAAAAAAAACATCATTCCCAAGGGGGATAAAGGATTCGTGTGCTCGCCGCCGGACCCAGGGTGTCGATGCAAGTCTGCCACTTTGGCATCCTCCGCGAGCTGTTGGAGAACAGATTCGGAGACCAAGCCGTCAAAGAAGTGGCCCAAGAGTCCTCCAAGGGTTTAGGTTTAGGGTTTAGGGGTTTAGGGTTTAGGGTTTAGGGTTTAGGGTGTAGGGTTTAGGGTTTAGGGTTTAGGGTCCTTGCATGACTTTGTCGAAGTCGGCCGAAGAGTTTGTCACTTCCTCGTAGCGGATCGTAAAGGTCTCAAGCGGGGTCGTGTGGAGAAACATGTCGGCCATGTGGCTAAATTGCCTGTGCATTTCCCAGTTCCAGAGAATCATCATACCGTGAGCTGGGCCATTGGACCTTTGCTGATCTTTGCATGAAGTACCCCAAACAGGAATTCGCACCTCCGAAGAGACGCCCCGGTTCTCCCTTTTCATCTAGACCCGGAAGAAACAACCTTACTTGAACTTAATTGTCTCTCCCTTTTGGGTTACCCAAGTTCGTGGTTCGAAGGCAACCATAGGCATCACATACAGAGCAACTACAACTCAGGATGTCCAATTGCAACCAAGGGGCAAGAACTCCTCCCAGGGGAAATGTGCCTTGGTAGCCCAGTAACCATATATGAAGTAGCGTTTATATTACGTGTATCCCCTAAAGGACACCCAAGATATACACTCACCAAAATTAAAAATGGAACCTTATATACACTCGCCAAAAACAGTCATATGAGCCCTGCTTCATATGAATCAGGGTACCTTTTTGGGTTGGCTACTTGAGAAGGGAACCTTGAACCAAAAAAAGGGTAAAGGGTGCTACTGGGCCCCTAAACCCTAAACCCAAACCCTAAACCCTAAACCCCAAACCCCAAACCCTAAACCCTGAACCCTAACCCCTAACCCCTAAACCCTAAACCCTACACCCTAAACCCTAAACCCCAAACCCTAAACCCTAAACCCCAAACCCTAAACCCTAAACCCCAAACCCTAAACCCTAAGCCAAGGTGCAAACTGTGCGTCGGTGGCCTCCTTCAGGCGCTTGGAGTAGCAGTAAGCCGAGACCAGCATGTCCTTCGGCTTCCTGATGGCATGCACAGCCTTGGTTAAGGGGAAAAAGGATTTAGGGTTTAGGGTTTAGGGTTTAGGGTGTAGGGTTTAGGGTTTAGGGTTTAGGGCACAGCCTTGGGGCCCAAATGAGCCCTTGGAGGTTCGTGGTTAGGGTTTGGGGGTATAAGGTTTAGGGTTTAGGGTTTAGGGTTTAGGGTTTAGGGTTCAGGGTTCAGGGCTTAGGGCTTAGGGTTTAGGGGGCTACTTGGAGGTATCGTAGTACTTATAACCGAATTACTACTGTACTTGTACCCCACTGATTAGCCCTTCAAGTGCCCCAACATGGTTATAATAGGGTTATGAGTAGGTATAGTTGGGACATTAACTTGGCTGCACTTAGGGGGGTAGCTAAAAATTAAATTTTTAGCTGGCTTCTTAAGAAACCCAATAAACCCCAAAAGGCTAAGGATCTAAAGTTACAGCAAAGCACCACAAAGTTAAGAGGGGATTTTTGCCTTGGCTGACTTCTGAACCCCTCCTAAGAGTTTCACTGTTGGGCTCCTTGTTGTAGTTTCTACCAAAACTCAAAAAGTTAAAGTCCCAAGAGCCAGCCCAGAAGAAAGCCAAGAAAAGGCTGTACTGGTTCATATACCTTCATAGAAATTATCGCAGTATAGTAGGTCTACCCCTAGTTGGTTTTAATGGCTCATATGCCTTAATAGGACATGTAGCAGCATCGGGTGGATGACCCCAACTTTCTAGGGTTCATTTGGGTGGTTGTCAAAATTAAACCCTAAACCCTAAACCCTAAACCCCAAACCCCAAACCCCAAACCCCAAACCCTAAACCCTAAACCCTAAACCCTAAACCCTAAACCTTTTGGTGTTCAAGGAGCCCGAAAGTCCAGGCGCTGGCTCCGCGCCATGGCGCGCGCCGACTGCACAGCAAAAGGGCTCGGGTTTGAGTGCACCTGCCGGGGGGTTTAGGGTTTAGGGTTTAGGGTTTAGGGTTTAGGGTTTGGGGTTTGGGGTTTGGGGTTTAGGGTTTAGGGTTTAGGGTTTAGGGTTTAGGGTTTAGGGTTTCCGAACTTAGGGGGTACCTTGTTGGGGCCCGCAATTCTAAGGGGGAATTTTACTTTTTTGGGGTGTATGCTAGGGGTCCCTTACTAACCCCCCCCCCCCACCTGGATGGTGGAGTTGGGATACTGCTCGCAGGGCACGCTGTGGGTGGTCAGTGCGTTTTCAGGAACTTGGGTACAGGATCGTGGTTCGCCGAGGCCCGCAAAGATGGCTGCCAGCGCCTCTTGTAGCATCAACGACCCAGACTTGTGGTGCTCCTCAGCTGATACTGGGCAAAAGCCCATGGAACCCAAAACAATTCCCGAAGGCTTCCTTATCATGTCGGCCCTAAACCCTAAACCCTAAACCCTAAACCCTAAACCCTAAACCCTAAACCCTAAACCCTAAACCCTAAACCCTAAACCCTAAACCCTAAACCCCAAACCCACTCAGACTGAGAAAGCTTGATTCCAGAAACGACCTCGGCTCTGCAATGAAGTACATGCGGACATCCCAGGGTTTCGGTGCGCTTGCAGCTTTCCGCCTGGAGGCGCCCGACTGCACCAGGGACACCTCAGGGTTTAGGGTTTAGGGTTTAGGGTTTAGGGTTTAGGGTTTAGGGTTCAGGGTTCAGGGTTTAGGGTTTAGGGTTTAGGACACCTGCGGCTTCCCCCAATCGCAGCTCTCGCCCCAGACTCCCTGAGGCGCTGTGGAGATGGAAGAGATGGCCTGGGTTGGTCCTTTAAACCCATTGAGCAATATTACATATAGGGTCCCTTCTAAAACCCCAATAAAGGAAAATAGAAAAATATCCCCAACGCCAAGCAGTGCAGGGCGCCTTGTAAACCCCCAATAAGGAAAATAGAAAAAATGTCCCAAACGCCAGGCTAGCATCGGATCCCAAAACACCCGATTCTTTGGCAGCCCTGGTCCCCGGAGGGGTAGCTTTGGTCTCTTCAGGGGTCCAAGCCCACGTCAAGGAACCAGAATCGCCAAGAAGCAGCAGGAGGGCAGCAAGATGCCAGCTCGGCAACCATGCCATCTGATGAAGAGGCTGGCAGTGGGATTGCTGCACAGCCCGGAATGGAGGGCCGGGGCGCTCGGGCCCATGCCCTGGTGGCAGCTAGCGATGTTTTTTGCTTTGATTTTGGGCTTTTTGGGGGCACAGGAAGCCATGAAGCCATACCCTGAGGGCCGCTGATAACTCTCGCTGGAATACCTAAAGCCCTAAAAAAGCCCTAAACAGCCCCCAAAAACCCTAAAAAAGCCCTAAAAAAGCCCTGACAAAGCCCTAAAAAAGCCCTAAAAAAGCCCTGGCCGAGGCCCAGACGCTCCAAAATCTGGTCCAGCTGCAGACGAAGGCTGCGGTGATGAACCCTGGGGTCTGCAATGTCTTAGGAGTTTCGGGGGTTTAGGGTTTAGGGTTTAGGGTTTAGGGTTTAGGGTTTAGGGTTTAGGGTTTAGGGTTTACGGTTTAGGGTTAGGGTTTAGGGTTTAGGGCTTAGGGCTTAGGGTTTAGGGTTTAGGGTTCAGGGTTTAGGGTTTAGGGGGGGTTTAGGAGCTTTAGAAGCTTTAGGGCTTTAGGGCCGCCTCTTGTGTCAGGTTGCTGCGCTTCAGTCAGGGCTTTGGGATTAAAGCTTGGGTCGTGGGTGCCAGGGTACTTTTTAGACGTGTATGCGCCCCAAACGCTCTAAACGCCCCAAAAGCCCTAAAGGCCCGAAACAAAAACACCATCCCTGAATACCTAAGCCCAGAAATCCCAAACTTGACAGAAAGTCTTAGATGGCCCGTCCACCATCGGGCCATAAACCTAAACCCTAAACCCTAAACACTAAACCCCAAACCCCAAACCCTAAACCCTAAGGGTTTCGTCTGTTACGAGGCTTTCGAAGCTATTCGGCATCCCAACCTGTCTGCGCCACATCGCAGCAAAAAACCCTGAACATTGATTGTCTTAGCGGGTAGGCTGCAAGTAGCAAGGCAAGTAGACCTGCTAATTTTGAGATTTACAACCTGTTTTAGGGTTTAGGGTTTGGGGTTTAAGAGGTTGTAACCCTGCTTACTAAGTGCCCGGATTCTCCAGGTGGACCCCGAACCGTAAACCCCCAATCCCTAGTCCCTAATGATGCCGAAAAAACCCCAATGGTTTAGGGTTTAGGGTTTAGGGTTTAGGGCTAGGCGGGGCCATAACAGACCCACGCTTCTTCGGCAGTTTAGCTCTGTTGCCCTCAGAATCCCTTGTAAATACCGATGTTTCCTGGGTTTCGCCCATCACCTCATCCCCGCAATTTTTATCTAAAATGATCGTGCAATTTTTTTGGCATCCGTAGACTACACTGGTATTTGTGGAGTTTTTTGCACTACTTCGCACTTTCGACGTGTCCTAAACTAAGCCCTGTCTTGCTTGCATCCGCTTCTGCCCAGCCCTGGGTCTAAACAACACGTTTGCTTCACCATAGTTAGAAGAGAGCATCCATGGCCCAACCACGATGACATCCATAGTCTAATCCGTTCTGGGAAGAGAGCATCCATGGCCCAAGCATCATGATGTCCATGGTCTACTGTGTTCTGATGAGAAGAGAGCATCCATGGCCCAAGCATGATGACGTCCATGGTCTAAATGTTTTCTGCACTGCCATGGCCCAGCCATGATGACGTCCATGGTCCACTCCGTTCTGGGAAGAGAGCATCCAGGGCCCAAGCATGATGACGTCCATGGTCTACATCGTCTAATCCGTTCCGAGAAGGTTAAACCTTCTGGGCAGAAATGGCTGGAAGTTCTTGCTTTTCGGCGCACTGGGGAGCAGAAAGGCGTCATTTCTCAACACTAAAGGCTGTGACTTAAGTCCTGCATCTCAGGTTTGCTGGTGGGGCCACAGTTTTGCGCGGGTCTGTTGTGGACCCGCCAGGGTTTAGGGTTTAGGGTTTAGGGTTTAGGGTTTAGGGTTTAGGGTTTAGGGTTTAGGGTTTAGGGTTTAGGGTTTAGGGTTTAGGGTTTAGGGCCCTGTAAATGCCTGAACCCTAACATCCCTACAATCCCCCTGGGCCTCGACACGCTGGTGACCTTGAGGCCCGTAATGCCGAAGTCCTCGTAGTCCTCGTGCCTGTGTCAGAATTTCAGGGTTTAGGTTTAGGGCTTTTCGACTTTAATCCTAAACCCTGGTTGTGTTGGTTGAGCAAATGGCTGTTTTGGCTAGTTGGGAAATTTCGCAGAGTTTTTCAATCAAAGAATCCCAACCCTTCAAAGTAAAGTCAGGGTATTGCCAAGAGCATCAGTTTTTGGATACGCTTAGGTCCCTAAACCCTAAACCCTAAACCCTAAACCCTAAACCCTAAACCCTAAACCCTAAACCCTAAACCCTAAACCCTAAACCCTAAACCCTATACCCTAAACCCTAAACCCTAAACCTAAACCCTAAACACTAAACCCTAAACCCTAAACCCCAAGACCCAGACCCCCCCCCCCCCCCCCCACGAAGCCTGAATCGGCTCATGACCAGATCCTTGATCTGCGTCGCCCAGGGCATGGTGTCGTCACCCTGCTCTACGCGCACCTGAGCAAAGAAAAGTCCTAAACCCTAAAACCCGAAACCCTATAGGGGTTAGGGTTTTGGGTTTGGGGTTCAGGGTTCGGGGTCAGGGTTTGGGGCTTAGGGTTCGGGACGTTTGAAGCGTCTGGCAATCTCAGCGCCATGAAACTGCGAAGTAAGGCTCCCACACCCGAAACCCTAAAACTCCGAAATCCTAAACCCTGAGAGGCAAACCACGAAAATCCCTTCAACAAAAAGCCTTGACGTCCGAGATGCTTGGAGTTTAGGTTTTGGCCGCCCTAGCGCAACGCCTGCTTGCAAAAGCGCCTTAGGAAACGGAATCTGTATACGGTAACGTGGGGTCTAAGCCACCTTAACTGCACATAGTCGGAACACCCTCTACAGACCATCCCTGTACTTGGAGGTTCGTTGTACTTGGATGCTCTCCCTTCATTAAACGCTTTTCTGTGATGAACGATGCCGAGGTCGGCGCGTTGCCACCCGAATGGAGCTCCAGCACGAGGGATCTGCTTTGGCTTAGGGTTTAGGGTTTAGGGTTCAGGGTTTAGGGTTTAGGGTTTATGGTTTAGGGTTTTAGGGTTTAGGGTTTAGGAATCAGTCGGGACATATTTTCGGGTTATATGGTTATAGGGTTGAAGGGTTGTAGGGTTCAGAGTTTAGGGCTTCAGGGGTAGCATTTAAGTCACGGGGGAGATCTGTTTGAGTCATTTGGGGCTGTAGGGTTGAGAGCTTGGGGCGCAGGGATTTCGGTTCAAGGCTTAAAGCACGGGAGATTTGTTGAAGGCTTCTGTAGGCTCAGGGATCGCAAACCCTAAACCCTAAACCCTAAACCCTAAAATTCTAAACCCTGGACCCTAAACCCTAAACCCTAAACCCTAAACCCTAAACCCTAAACCCCAATCTGCAAACCGATCTTGGCATCCTCTTGTAGCTTTGGGCTTAGGGTTTTGGACCTAGGGTTCAAAATCACAGGCTGAAAAAGCTGTACATCAGCTGTGTTGTGTGCAGGGGGGTAGTTCGGGTGGGGCTAAACTGCAGGGTTGCGCTTTATGAATGCTAGGGGCTTACGGCTGGGAGGTTTGGGTTTAGGGTTTAGGGTCTAGGGTCTAGGGTTTAGGGTTTGGGGTCTGGGGTTTAGGGTTTCGGGTCTGGGGTTTAGGGTTTAGGGTTTAGGGCCAGTTTAGGGTTTAGGGTTTTAGGAAGCTGGAAGTCTTTCAGGTTTGGGATCTAGGCAGGGGTTCAAGACCTAGGGCTTAGTCGTTCGGCTTGCTTTACTTAGAACTTCCGGCCTTATCTGCGACTCCCGCTCTGAAGTGACCTGGGCAGGACGTACCAAAGCTTCCCCCACAACACTCGACACCCTAAACCGTACACCCTAAACCGTAAACCCTCAACCCTGAACCCTCAACCCTAAACCCGAAACCCTACATGTAAACCCTCAACCCTAAACCCTAAACCTTACGAGCCCTCAAGGGGCGCTCGATCTCATGCGCCCCAGGCCGCAGACCTGTTGAGATATTGCAAAGTACAGCGTGCATGAGACATAAACTTCATTTAGTTGGAGCCCTAAACCCTAAACCCTAAAACCCTAAAACCCTAAACCCTAAACCCTTTACCCGAAACCCGAAACCCTAAACCCTAAACCCTAACCCTATCCCTAAACCCTAAACCCTAGACCCTAAACCCTCATCCCTAAATCCTAAACCCTAAACCTGGTAATGTGTAGGTTTACACTCAGAGCTTGCCTTAGGAGCAGCTCTTCTACTGTCATGGCGGCATCGCAGCTTGAGCAAACCTATCCTGCTATGATCCCTACTAGGTCCATGGTACTTACTAACCAAAAAGTATTTTGCACTGATAACCCCATTATAACGATATTAGGGCAATTAAGGGGCTTATAAGTGGCTATCAGCACAGTTATAATTGGGTTATGAGTTCCCTGAACCTCCAAGGAGGGTTTAGGGCTTGCGGCTTGTAGGGCTTTAGAGGGTCTAGGGCTTATGGGGTTTAGGAATTTGGGGGTTGTAGAGATGCAGGCTTCCTTGAAGCTTCTTACTAACTGGCTATGATTCCAACTCAAATTCCCCTGACTACTGTATAGGATACCCAAGAATAGGCTGGCTTGAAACCGCAGATACGACGACGGCTTTGTAAGCCCCGTGAAGCTTCATAACCCCCGAAACCCTAAACCCTAAACTCTAAACCCTAGACCCTAGACCCTAAACCCTAAACCCCCCAACATTGTCCCAGCGAATGCTTAGTGAAGGGGTTTTCTTGGAAGCCGAAGCCGAACAAACTGCAAACACATACTACAGAGGCCTGAATAATTAGAATAGGGTTTTAGGGTTTTATATAGGGTCCAGAGTTTAGGGTTTATTACAGTATAACTATAAAGGGGCCATAAGGAAATACCATTAGAAATTGTTCGACCCGTATAGGCCTGTTCCTTCTCGCCACCACTAGGAACAGCCAGAATTCGTTCAGCAATCCATGGCGCACAACCATCTTCGGACAGTGAAGTTCAGGAGACCTAGGCAAACCACGAGGCCAGGCCCACATGACTGCACGGCCGAGCGCTGGAACTTTGGCTTGTCGAGCATCTTGCGCAAGACCCAAAAGGCTACTGGCCTCCACAACCTTTGTGGTTGTGTCACGCTCTTTCGCAGCCATGACAGCAGTGAGCTGCCTGCTGACTCTTGGCCCAATGGAGCCTCCAGGAACATCTGCTCCTGATAATTTTGCTGCACGTAGCCAGTGTTTGAAGCTCTCAAAGGCTGCGCCAGTTCTGATCATCACCCGTTGAAACAGGACGTGTGCCGCACTGATGGAGTACGGGTTCTTTCTCGATTCATCATCTGCAACTTCTTCAGGAGAACCACGCAACTCCTCGACCTGTTTCCTTGGTATTCTCAGGGTGACATATCACTTCAAACAGAAAGAGTCTCTGTGAACTATAGAAGGCAACAAAAAAACAAACACATCATGCCATGCTGACTGTGTCTCTGCACTGCCTGCTGGTGTTGAAGTGTGGGCTGGTGGCGCAGAATGTTTCCCAGCCGCTCTGACACATATTCCCAGAGTGTGTAGGATTTCGTGTCCCAGCGTACATGGCAACCAGGTACGCTGAAGAACTCGAAACCTAGCGTTTTGTAGGACAAGATGATTATAAGCCCCTTCATAGATTCTTAGGACACTGTAGAAAACCTCCAACAAGTAGGCTTTGCAAGCCTTAGACACTTAAACCCTGAACTCTGCCCTTGCCCCAAAACCCTATATTATAAAACCTGAACCCTAAACTCTGCATCCTAAACCCTAAACCCTGAACCCGAACCCTGAAACCCTAACCCTGAACCCTGAACCCTGAACCCTGAACCCTGAACCCTAAACCCTGAAACGTAACCCTGAACCCTGAACCCTAAACCCTAAATCCCCTGAACCCTAAACCCTAAACCCTTAAACCCAAGTCCCTTAGACCCCTTAAGCCCTAAACCCTACACGGGAAACCTTAAACCTTAAACCCTAAACCTTAAACCTTAAACCTTAAACCCTAAACCTTAAACCTTAAACCTTAAACCTTAAACCTTAAACCCTAAACCCTTAAACCTTAAACCTTAAACCCTAAGTAAACCCTAACCCCCCCCCCAAAAAAAAAAAAAAAAAAAAAAAAAAAACCTACAAAACAAGGGCCGAGGCCTCGCTCTTCAGCTCCTCGAGCGCCGCCTCGGCGTCGCCAATCTCTACCTGCGGTGTCGGGTTCAGGGTTTGGGGTTTGGGGTTTAGGGTTTAGGGTTTAGGGTTTAGGGTTTGGGGTTTGGGGTTTAGGGGTTTAGGGCTTAGGGTTTGGGGTTTGGGGTTCAGGGCTTGGGATTTGGGGTTTGGGGTTTGGGGTTTGGGGTTTGGGGTTTGGGGTTTGGGGTTTGGGGTTTGGGGTTTGGGGTTTGGGCCTTGGGGTTTGGGCTTTGGGGTTTGGGGTTTGGGGTTTAGGGGGACTGCGGGTTGAGGTTTCATTTAAGGTTCAGGGTAATTGTAGGGGTTTTAGGGCTTGAGTTCACTGACAGCACAGCTTTGACAGAGGAAGTGAGGTCATATCTACAGCGGTGAGTAGATTACGACTTCCTCTCCCTAAACCCTAAACCCTAAACCCTAAACCCCAAACCCCAAACCCTCAAGGTTTAGGGTCTTAAATAAGACCCGGACTCGGCGCAAGAAAAGGCGACAGTGCTTGCGCAGTCCCACGGGCTTTCTGGGGCTTTCAGTAATGGGGCTTTGAATTTGAGATGGCTGTAGCGCCCTAAGCCCTAAGCCCTAAACCCGAAACCCTGAACCCTAAACCCTAAACCCTAAACCCTGAACCCTAAACCCGAAACCCTGAACCCTAAACCCTAAACCCTAAACCCTAAACCCTAAACCCTAAACCCTAAACCCTAAACCCTAAACCCTAAACCCCTAAACCCCTAAACCCTAAACCCTAAACCCGGGAGGGCTTCGTGTTTCTTGGATCTTGGGCTGCTACACTTCCCTTGCTGCCCCAACAGAAGCAACCCAGGCCTGGTGAGCGGACCTAAGTAAGCGCCCCCTCAGTTCTAGGGCCCCGAAAGCTTGCGGGGTACCCCTAAACCCCAAACCCTAAACCCTAAACCCTAAACCCTAAACCCCTGTCTGGCTGGCGTTCTAAGCCCTAGACCCTACTTGGAGGTTCACGGGTACTTGAAACCGGGGCTGCAAGTCAGTCAACTAGAGCTCAAAAGAAGCGGATGTAGCCTTAGAGTACCTAGAACCCTACTTCTAACCACTCATGAACCTCCCCCCCACCCCTGCACCCCCCGAAACCCACCCAAAAAACCCAAAAGGATCCGCCTCACAAAGCTGTAGTCGGGCTTCTACAGCCTCCAGGTCCTGGACGCGGCTGGGATTAGGACTTCTGCTTTATGGTTTAGGGTCTAGGGTTCAGGTTTAGAGATCGGGGTCTAGGGATTAGGGTTTAGGAACATGGCTGGATTAGGGCTTCTGGTTTGGGGTTTTAGTCTCAGCTGTTGAAGATCAAGAGGGGTTGCCTTTGAACAAACTCACATGCAGAGCCTGTTTTACACAAATGTACGTGAATGTGCGGTAGACCACAGGGAAACCCTAAACCCAAAACTTTAAGGATTTTGGTTTTAGGGCTCTAGGCTTTAATACTCCAATACACGCCGCAATCAAAAAACATGTGATCACTGTATCCCTATTTCAAGGAATGACTTGTCACGAAGCCTCAACACATAGCAACATTCCGTACATAACAGGGGCTCTTGATAGGCTACAAAGACGTGAAATCAGTGAAGGTTTAGGCCTTAAGGGCTTTAAGGTTTTGTGGTGTTTAGGATGTATTTAGGGTTCGGGGTTTAAGCATTAGGGCTTCTAATTGTTCAGGATTTATGTCGGGCTTCGGGTATACTTTTAAGTGCTTAGGATCTAATGTTAAGGGCCCAGGGCTTACGATAAACTCTAAGCCCTGAACCCAAAACCCTAAACCCTAAACCCTGCACCCTCAAGCCTAAACCCTAAACCCTAAACCCTAAACCCTAAACCCTAAACCCTAAACCCTACACCGCAGAAGCAAACACCGGGAACTCCAAAAGCCGGCTCCTGGGTTTCGGCGGGATCGACCTGGCCAAGGGTGCTTAGGGTTTAGGGGTTCAGGGTTCCTTGAGTTTGGGGTTTAGGGTTTAGGGTTTAGGGTTTAGGGGTTTGGGTTTAGGGTTTAGGGTTTAGGGTTTAGGGTTTAGGGTTTAGGGTTTAGGGTTTAGGGTTTAGGGTTTAGGGTTTAGGGTTTAGGGTTTAGGGTTTCGGTTTTAGGTTTTAGGGTTTAGGGTTTAGGGTTTAGGGTTTAGGGTTTAGGGTTTAGGGTTTAGGGTTTAGGGTTTAGGGTTTAGGGTTTAGGGTTTAGGGTTTAGGGTTTAGGGTTTAGGGTTTAGGGTTTAGGGTTTCGGGTTTCGGGTTTCGGGTTTCGTTTTTAGGGGCTAATGCGGCTAAGGGGCTTCGGGGGCTTAGTTAGGGTTCAGCATTCCTTGAGTTTCGGGGCTGGGGATGTATGGTTTCGGGCTTCGGCCGACCTAGGCTTGCGGATATTCTTCCAGGGCTCTGGGTAGGGTATAGGCTTTGCTTGACCCTTGGATTTGCAGGACTTCTTGCCGGGAAGTCCTCGTCAACTGCCCATATTATGGTCCCAAATCTGGACCCCCAAATAGTAGGATTCCTTGATAATAAGGAACCCAAAAAGGTACCCCTACACCCCTAAACCCCTAAACCCCTAAACCCCAAAACCCCGAAACCCCGAAACCCCGAAACCCCGAAACCCCTAAACCCCTAAACCCCTAAACCCCTAAACCCCTAGACCCCTAAACCCCTAAACCCCTAAACCCTACTAAACCCCCCCTAACCCCTAAACCCCTAAACCCCTAAACCCCTAAGCCCTGAACACCTTAAACCCCCTAAAACCCCTAAAAACCCCTAAACCCCTAAACCCCTACCCCCTAAACCCCTAAACCCCTAACCCGTAAACCCCTAAACCCCTTACTAAACCCCTAAACCCCTAAACCCCTAACCCCTAAACCCAAACCCTAACACCCCTAAAACCCTAAACCTAAACCCTAACTAAACCCCTAAACCCCTAAACCCTAAACCCTAAACCCTGAACCCTAAACCATAAACCCTGAACCCTGAGGGTTGCTGGGTGTTCAGGGAGGGGTTCAGGGGGTTTAGGAATTTAGACCCACATGCGAACGAGGCCCAGAGGAGGATTTGACAGGGTAGGCTTGAATTTTAGTTTTTGTATAAAATATTACGAACGAGGCCAAAAGATTTTTCAGAGAATGTTCACTTAAGGTGTGGGCAGTTATTAGCAGGTTTCAATATGAATTTGAAGCCCAACAGATTAGTTCTTATCAGACGTAAAGCTGAACGACTTCCGAATGACAATGTTTTAGGGTATGATCTTTTAATGCGAAATTCAAAGAGTACGGACTTGATACCCGGTTACTTTGGACTGTGGGAAACATAAGAGTGGTGAGCGGGATAGGATATTTGCTCACAGTATTCTCATGTCCCCCACACTTACTGTAAATGACTTTTCGCATCACGCTATGCACTCGAATGCTTCCTAGCCTTATGATTCGAGACTTGCCATCCTTCCTTCTCCATCGTCTGTATTTGATTTACAATACATATACCCTACATACATACATGATGTGAGTACTTATACTGTGTTCTCTCTGCATTCCACAGGAGGCAAGCCCTGCAACCATAGGCATAGCGGCATAACCCTCTGGGATTTCAGGTTTAGGGGTGTCTGCTCCAAGCCCAAGAGGGTCGTAAGGTTCTAATTCTACAGGCAATGCTGGAATCTTAAACCCTAGACCTTTTTACCCTGTAGGATCTACATCCTAGAGGGCTAACCCCATGAGGGTTTTAGAGATACACCCTGAAAAGCCCTAAACCTTTAGCCCAGCCCTATAGGGCTAAATGGATTAAACAACCTGAGGTCTGGCCATCAGCGCCTATATATAGGCTCAGCACCTTTGAACCTTTTGGAGCCCTACAGGGTTTTCGGGTTCTGAACCTAAAGGGTTTAGGGTCAACGTGTACATGCCTAAGCCTTAAACACTTCTGGTTTAAACTCTATGGCTTTAATTTTTGGCCTGCTTAAAGCTGAACCCTTCACCTCTAAACCTTAACCCCCTTAACCCCAGGGCTTTAAGGTTAAGGGTGTAGGTTTACTTGCCGGCTTAGTTTTGAATGCCTAAACCTGAAACCCTAAACCTTTAAACCTTCACCGTGGGGTTTAAAGGGTTACGGTTAAGGATTTAAGTCTAATTGCTTAACCTTGAAACCATATGTATGATTAAAAGGTTTAGGGTTTAAGGTTCAAGCCTAAACCCTATAGGCTTTAAGGCTTAGGGATTGAAGCCTTAAACCCTATAGAGTTTCGGGCCTTCTCTTTCAAACCCTAATCCTAAACCCTATAGGCTTTAAGGCTGAGGGATTAGGATTACAGCCTTAAACCCTACAGAGGTTCGGACCTTCTCTTTCAAACCCTAATCCCCTAACCGGCAAGGTTTCGAATATAAACCTTGAACAAGCCCTTAAAAAAAAAAAAACCAGAGAGCGCAGCGGATCGGAGCGCAGAGCAGGGGGAGGGAGGGGACATCCTTTTTTTGGTGTCTTGGTTGAAAGATTGAAGGTTGCCTCTTATTGAAACCCTTATTGAAATGTTGAGTTTCAATAAGGGTGGAACGAAGAACTAAGAACTAAGATTGTCAGACCCTCTTGGTCTGTATTCTTAGTTCTTGGGTTACCTCTTATTGAGAACCCTGATTGAACCATTGAAGTTCACTAAGGGTGGAACTAAGAACTAAGAACTAAGATTGTCAGACGCTCTCTTGGTCTGGATTCTTAGTTCTTGGGCTACCTCTTATTGAAACCCTTTTCGAAATATTGAATTTCAATAAGGGTGGAAATAAGAACCAAGAACTAACATTGTCACTCTTGGTCTGGTCTGGATTCTTAGTTCATGGGTTATCTCTTAGGCTGTGTTTCGAAACAAAGGCTGTGTTTCGAAACCAGGGAACTTCCGAATAGCAGGTCTGGAAATACGTGAAAGCAAACCAAGTGTGGCACAGCTACGGCTGCTACGCTTGAGGCACAGCCTCGAAACCAGGGGGGGAGGGGGGGGGGGGGGGGGGGGGGGGGGACCTCCTGCCCAAGATGGGCCAACTTCCAAGGACCACCCTCCACCCCCCCCCCCCCCCCAACCCCCACCCCCCCCCCCCCCCCCCCCCCCCCCTCCCCCCCCCCCCCCCCCCCCCCCCCCCCACCCCCCCCCCCCCCCCCCCCTCCCCGCCCCCCCCCCCCCTCCCCCCCCCCCCCGCCCCCCCCCCCCCCACCCCCCCCCCCCCCCCCCCCCCCCCCCCACCCCCCCCCCCCCCCCCCCCCCCCCCCCCCCCCCCCCCCCCCCCCCCCCCCCCCCCACTCCCCCCCCCCCACCCCCCCCCCCCCCCCCCCCCGCCCCACCCCCCCCTCCCCCTCCCCTCTCCCCCCCCCCCCCTCCCCCCCCCCCCCCCCCCCCCCCCCCCCCCCCCCCCCCCCCCCCCCCCCCCCACTCCCCCCCCCCCCCCCCGACCCCCCCCCCCCACCCCTCCCCCCCCCCCCCCCACCCCCCCCCCCCCCCCCCCCCCCCCCCCCCCCCCCCCCCCCCCCCCCCCCCCCCCCCCCCCCCCCCCCCCCCCCCCCCCCCCCCCCCCCCCCCCCCCCCCCCCCCCCCCCCCCCCCCCCCCCCCCCCCCCCCCCCCCCCCCCCCCCCCCCCCACCCCACCCCCCCCCCCCCCCCCCACCCCCCCCCCCCCCCCCCCCCCCCCCCCCCCCCCCCCCCCCCCCCCACCCCCCCCCCCCCCCCCCCCCCCCCCCCCCACCACCCCACCACCCCCCCCCCCCCCCCCCCCCCCCCCCCCCCACCCCCCCCCCCCCCCCCCCCCCCCCCCCCCCCCCCCCCCCCCCCCCCCCCCCACCATCCCCCAAAACTCCTGAAAATGTCACTCTTGAGAAACATCATATCACTGTGCCAAACATCATGGTCAAGATCCCTACTTACGGAATGGGAATGTGGAGGCCATAAGTCTAAAGTTGTAAGGCGTTTACTAACCCTAACCTTCTTAAATAGGACGAAAAACTACCCAACAACTACGCTCACAACAGGTCCTTTCTGTAGGGTTTAGGATAATATTTACACGGCCGTCCTATTTGTGTATCTGTTACTTTATGACCCACTTAAAAACCATATTAGGGCACACAAAGGCTTGCAAGGGACCTACCTTCATATAGGGTTCCTGAAACCTTAATTCCTAGAAACCTAAAAAAACCGACCCTAAACCTAAACCTAAACCCAAACCCAAAACCAACAACCTAAACCCGAAACCTAAACGCCACAACCCTAACCATAAAACCCTAAACCCTAAACCCCTGAAACCATGAACCCTGAACCCCGGAAAACCCCAAGCGCAACCTGGCGCTCAACCCCCTGAGGGTATCCGCGCGGGGCCCATATGAAAGGCCGAGGCTGGGCGGGAGCAGAGTTTAGGGTTTAGGGTTTAGAGGTTAGGGGGTTTAGGGGTTTAGGGGTTTAGGGTTTGGGGTAGAGGGTTCAGGGTTGGGGTTCTGGGGTTTAGGTTTGGGGGTTGGGGTTTGGCATCCAATCCCACCCTTTGGTTACTTTCGGCCCGTATTATGGGTTTCATCTTGGGTTTTGCATTCTACCACATGCAGAACTGAGCAGACGCAACTTCTTGGCCAATTGTGGCGGCAGTGGTATGGTGCAGGCTCTACGATCATTTCTTGCGCGAGCGGGAAATAGGGGCGGCTCTTACACCAATCGGGATCACGCTAAAACGCTGGCTGCAAACAGTCCGAGGGATGTTCAGCTTGGTTGTGCGCTTTCTGATGGCAACGCATGAAGGACATTAGGGGCCATCACTAGTTTCAAGTGGCAGCTCTCCTTGCTTAGTGTAATGAGATGTGACGACGCGAAGGGTTCCGCAACACTCGATTTTTATGAAGTGTCACGACTTGTCTTGACAGACATGCATACAGATGTGTGAAGGGTCATGCGCCAGTACACTTGGCGCCAAAACTCCTGATGTATCTGATATGTTGCTCAAGCTTCCATATGTCAGGGCTCTGCTTAGCAGGGCTGGAGGGCATGCAGCAGGCAGCGCTAACAAATCGTCTCCAGGCTGCCCCTGACCGAAATTAAACCTAATTGGATTGGAGCTGTACGGCGAGTACAAAAAGGCCTGGCTTCCGCTTCTGCTTTCTTTTTTGGGGTTTGGGGTTTGGGGTTAGGGTTCTTAGAGCTTAGAGGGTTTAGGGTTCCTAGGGTTTAGGGTTCCTAGGGTTTAGGGTTGGGCGTTCCCACGTCTCCTGCGCCCCTTACATGCTGGAATCTTCCTGACATTCACTCGGGATCCTGATATATTTCATGTGGCTTATAAACAAATAAACAAATACATAAGTAAATAAAGAAAAACATATATATATATATGTATCACACATACAAATAAGCTCTTAATGGCCATTAAGAAAAAACGCATAAACATGTGGGCATAGATTTTTGTCATCGACGGAGAGCATGGCCAGGCGAGCGCTGCCCGACCCACCCTTGACGAATAGTAATAATCATATGAACACAGATTCTTATAGTAATAATAAGAATAAGAATAAGAAGAATAATCATACTAGTACTAGTTGTTGCTACTAAGGCGTTTTTCCAGTGAACCGGCTTCACAAGCTTTTGGGAGACCTAAGCCAAAAACACCCCGAAGACTCGAAATCCTACACCCTAAACCCTGAACCCCAAACTCGAAACCCTACACCCTAAACCCTAAGCCTAAACCCTAAACCCTAAACCCTGAACCTCAAACCCCAAACCCTAAACCCTGAGCTTTGAAGCTGGCCCTAAACCCGAATAGGCCCAACCCTGCTGTAGGTTCAGCGGGCGAGAACACTTCCCAGCGGTGGCGCCTACCACAGCAGCCGGGCAGCTTGCACTTTTTGAGGCTTCGGAATTTGCGCGACTAAGTCCACTAGGGTTTAGGGGCTTAGGGGTTACAGGGTGGGGCCCCCTAGTTATAAGTAGAGTTATAAGGGCCCTAAATTGGGTTATAAGGACCCTAAGTTAGGTTATAAGTCCCTTAACTACAGTTAGTATAGTAAGGGGGCCCCACCCTGTAGGGCTTTAGGGTTTAGGGTTTGGGGTTCAGGATCGCATGTTGGGAGACCGTGGGGCCAGGGTTTAGGGTTTAGGGTTTAGGGTTTAGGGTTTAGGGTTTAGGGTTAGGCAACTTCCAGGGGCGAGTTCACCAAGAAGTACGGCCCGCGCGACACGACTGCCAAAGCGAGTGGAGTCCCAAGACCAGTCGCCTTAAACCCTTAACCCTACACCCCATTTGCTAAACCCTAAAACACTACGTAGACCCCAGACCCTGGACCCTAAACCCCTAAACCCTAAACCCTAAACCCTAAACCCTAATTGCGGGCCAAAGCGCCCGCCGCAGGGTACGGGCAGCTGCCTGGAACAGGTGGAGGGCTTCTGCGGAACTGACACGGCTTAGGCGCTCCTTCTTTACCAGAGTGTAGGGTTTAGGGGTGTAGGGTTTAGGGTTTAGGGTGCAGGGTTTAGGGTTTAGGGAACACTTGAGGGTGTCGGGCACTAGGGATGCCACAGCCAGGCAGAATGCAGAGTCTAGGGACACCCCCCACACCGCCCCCGCTCTTCGTGGCCCCTTAGTATGGGCCCCGGAAAGGGGATAGGCAAGGAGGGAGTTGGATACCTCATAGAACCCCTTGCAGGGAGTATGTAAGTGAATATAGGGTACCTCCTTCCCTCATCCCCTACTAAGAGCCAGCAGGTTGTTGATGAAGTCTTTGTCTGCTACAGTGGCCTATCAGTAGGGTTCTACAGTGGCCTAGGTGTAAGATTCAGAGACCCTAAACCCAAACCCTAAAAGTGCTTTGGAGAACTTGCCGTGGCTACAAAGATATGATCAAATTTCATGTCCACGAAGGGACAGGGGATGGGTTTAGGGTTTAGTGTCTAGGGTTTCGGGCTTAGGATGCTCTCTTCTAGGCGGCTGGCACTTTACGGAATAGGGTGTGCTATGACTTCGAAACTTCGCAAGCTTTGCATGCAAATTAGTGGCTTTAGAACTTCGAGTGCGCAGGCCTAAACCCCGGAACCACGCGCAGTGTTGAGGTATCATTGACCAAGCAACGCACCATAAACCCTTACTAACCCTAAACCCTAAACCCGTCAACCCTTGATACCTGAACCCTCAACAGCATGTCGGCCAGCTCATGGAAACTCGTGAGCTGGCTCTGAAATCCTCCGTGACCTGCTCGAAGCGAAACCACTATCGGCCAGGCGGTTGTCGCCGGCCGTACGATGGGGGGCAGAAGAAATACTATAATAGTACTCCCTTTATGGTCCCTGTGTACATATACTATAGCGAACCCCGAAACCCTAAACCCTAAACCCTAAACCCTGAACCCTAACCCGTAAACCCTAAACCCCGGAGCCTGAACCCCAAACCCTAAACCCTAAACCTTAAACCCTAAACCCTAAACCCTATTCTAACTGTTAAAGGCCCCCTGGTATTGCACTGGCTTATTCCAACAGGGCCTTGGTCTTGCTCCAGGAGCTGCAGTAGCAGATGGGCGGATTTAGGGTTTAGGGTTTAGGATTTAGGGTTCGGGGTTTAGGGTTTAGGGTTTAGGGTCTAGGGTTCGGGGTTTGGTGTTGGGGGTTTGGGGTTTGGGGTTTGGGTCTAAGCACTTGCGCAGGTATTATCTCTGAGTGTGCGGAATGAGGGGCTTCGATTTATCAGGGCTTCGTCCCATTCAGGGTTTGCCGGAACAGCTGTTGTTGTGGTGTCTAAGGGTAGTTATTTGGGCGCCTACTCTGGTCCCTCATTTCCTGCAGAGGGTTCTGATGTATGTGCCCTTGGGTTCTAAACCCTAATTTCTCATTCCCTACTGAGAACCAACGCCCAAAACCCTAAACCCCAAACCCCAAACCCTAAACCCTAAACCCTAAACCCCAGTAAGAAAATGGCGCTGGCCCGAGGTGCCTCGAAGTCCCGTGCTAAGACGTTGCGCCGCTCCTGAGAGACACTTTTACCCAAGGAGGGGATCCCCTGAAAGGGGCCGGGGGGCCCTAGGGTGGGTGTAGGATTTAGGGTTTATAAGGGTTCAGGGTCTAGGGTTCAGGGTTTAGGGTTTAGGTTCATGGGGTTTACATGCGTTTATAGGGTTTTGTGGGGTGTTTGTAGGATTTATAATGAGGTTTCCAATATATGGGGTTTATACGGTTTTGAGGTTTTGTAGGCTTTGTAGGGTTTTAGAGGGCTAAGGGTTTTTGGTGTGGCCCCACAACCTGAGATCAAACAACCAGAAACGTTCAGGGTTTGTAGGACATGAGGCCTGTTTGGAGGTTCATGGTACTTGCTAACCAAATAGAAGTTTTGCACTTTTCGCCCAATTCTGACCCATATTAGGGTAATTGAGGGTTCATAAGTGGGTCACAAGTACAGCTGTAATTGGAGTATAAGTACCCTGTGCACAAAAGGGGATTCACGAAAGGTTGAATGTTGCAGCTAGGCTGTGTAGACCCCACATCCCATCATGAAGCAGGAAGCCTCAACCCCAAAACCCTAAACCTAAACCCTAAACCCCTGAACCCCTGAACCCCTAAACCCCTAAACCCCTCAACCCCTAAACCCCTAAACCCCTAAACCCCTAAACCCTAAACCCCAAACCCCAAACCCCAGACCTCTAACCCTAAACCCTAAACCCCTAAACCAGAAACCCTAAACCGCGGGAAAAAGAGACCTGGAGAACCCTAAGCCCTAAACCCTGAACCTTAACTACTAAACCCTGAACCCAAAACTCGAAGCCCTAAACCCTAAACCCCGCGAAGGAAAAAAAGGAGATCTGGAGAATCCGGGCCTCGTCAATGACCTTGGCCGCCCGCAAACAGTCGGAGGCCTGGCGCTGCCTGGCACGGGGTTTAGGGTTTACACTTCAGGGTTTATGGTTCAAGGTTTAGTGTTTAATCAGGTTTTCTAGCCCCCCTCTCTATACTAGTCTCCATGCTAGGTTCCCTCCCGTATCAAGTCTCATTCAGCGGGCGCAGGGTGACTAATAGAGGCGGGGTGCTGAAGAGCCCTGAAACCTACCCTAGACCTCGAAACCCCCAGATCCCCCAAAACCCTAAGCGCCACACCCTAAACCCTAAATCCTTCACCCTAAACCCTAAACCCTACACCCTAAGCCCGAAACCCTAAACCCTAAACCCTAAACCCCTCCAAAACCCTAACGCAACACCAACGCCGGCGGGACAGGGTCTTGATGCGCATGTTGTAGAAGAGGCCTAGGCTGCCATCGTCTGAGGTGTGTTAGGGTTTAGGGTTTAGGGTTTAGGGTTTAGGGTTTAGGGTTTAGGGTTTAGGGTTTAGGGTTTAGGGGGGTCTCAGGGTAGTTGCATCTAGACCCGGGAGTAACCTAGGAATAAACAGGGTGCCCTTTTTGGTGTTAAGGGGATTATAAGGGAACCCCAACCCTAAAAAAAGGGAAAAAGGGCCTACTCCCGGTCCTAGACATGGTCCCTTAGTACGGGCCCTTCCTTCTGGATTCTATGCCACTTAGAATTATACTCTAACCTAAGCGCCCATAGTTCAGAACACTTTGAAAAAGGCATGGGGGGCGATTTTAAGGGACCGTGCAACTTCCCTTAGAAATGGGCGGTTTCCTAAATTAGGGCCCCTTTTTGGGTACCCCTTCGAAGGCGGCAGGCACCCTTTAAGAAAGGATCCCCAAAAGGGACCCTAATTTAGAGAACTACCCAAATGGGGTGAGGGGGATCAGGCTTCTGGCATGAGGGGATGTACAGGTCATGGACCCTGGGAGCTTGAAACCCTATATATATATATATATATATATATATATATATGAGCCTTCAAAACCTTATGAGACTGCGGACCCTCAACCCTGAAGCCTAAACCCTAAACCCTAAACCCTAAACCCTAAACCCTAAACCCTAAACCCTAAACCCTAAACCCTAAACCCCTATAGAACCCTAAACCCTCAACTCCATGAGGCTCGCTCCCAGTTTCGCCTTCCAGGGTTGAAGTGGGCATGCAAGTCATGCCCAAGCCCCAAGACTAGGTTCCCCACCTCGCAATCACAAGGTTATGTACTTGGGTTTATAGGCTTCACTCTAGGGTTTCGGTGATATGGGGTTGAGAAGAGGGCCCAAGCCCCTAAGCCCTAAAGTCTAAAGTCTATAAGCTCATTACGTGCTATGCCCAGGAGCTTAGGGCAAACCCCCCTCCCGAAACCCTAAGCCAAGCCCTGCATGATAAACCCACTGGTTGCCAGGGGTCGCTTCTTGACGAAGGCATTCATGGCCGCGGTATGAGCCTCGTTTAGGGTCGAGGGTTTAGGGTTTAGGGTTTAGGGCTAAGGGTTTAGGGTGTAGGGTCTAGGGGTTTAGGACTTAGGGGGTTTAGGGGTTTGTGGTTTAGAGTTCAGGGTTAGGGTCCACGGTTAAGGCTTGGGGAATACACAGGGGAACCCCGTCCAAGACATTAGATGGAGGCGATTGTGGAGCTACTCGGCATTTGGGGACTGTTGATATGGCATCTTTCGCATATACAGGAATAAGGACGCCTAGTACCCCTACATCATGAATTGTTAACTGGGGTGTAGATGCCTCAAACCCTGATTCCTACACCCTAACAAACTGGGCATTGGGCAGCTTGTATTCTGCTCATAAAGCTTGAAGATTTAGGGTTCTAAGGCGTGTAAGAAGTTGCACTGGTAGTAAGTTAGGCTCCCTGCATCATACACCTGATGATGCAGCTTTCAATCAGGAACCCGGGATGACTGCCAGGAATACTGTGCCCATCTTTCCCCCATCCTCATGCTTCACGAAGAGTGGTTTAGTCTGAGGTTCGACCCTCCAACCCTGCCTAAACCCTAAACCCTGAACCCCAAAACTCTAAACCCTACAACCCTGAAACGCCAAAAACGAAAAACCCTAAAACCCTAAAACCCTAAAACCCTAAAACCCTAAAACCCTAAAACCCTAAAACCCTAAAACCCTAAAACCCTAAAACCCTAAAACCCTAAAACCCTAAAACTCTAACCCTACACTCTACACCCTAAACCCTCAACACTCAAGCTCAACGTTGGGCCTCTGCAGTGACGTACATCTGGTCATGGACCTGAGAAGAGTCATCGGATGAAAATTGACAGGATTAGGGTTTAAGGGTTTACGGTGTAGGGTTTGCGGGTTTAGGGTTTAGGGTTTAGGGGGTTGGGTTTAGGGGTTTGGGGTTTGGGGTTTGGGGTTTGGGGTTTAGGGTTTAGGGTTTAAGATTTAGGGTTAGGAACCTCCGGTTAAAAAGGGCCAAGCGGGCCGCAACCCCCCAAGAGACTCTGAGTCGCCCCTTTTTCGGGCAATGATGAACCCCCTAAACCCTAAACCCTAAACCCTAAACCCTAAACCCTAAACCCGAAACCCGAAACCCTAAACTCCGCAGGATGGCGAGGACTCTGGGAGCACATGTAGGGGATCCTTCTTGGGGTTTCGGATTTGGGGTTAGGGTTTAGGGTTTAGGGTTTAGGGTTTAGGGTTTCGGGTTTCGGGTTTAGGAGAGGATCCGAAGTAGGGGCCCTTGATTTGGGCCCCCTGTGTTACAACCCTTGTATACACTATACAGAACAAGGGCCGATACTTCGGATCCCTTCAAATTCCTGTAACCAAGAGCAAGGGACCATACTAAGGGCCCATGGTTCCAACCTTGGAATATGCCACTCAACGGCGGTTGAAGGTTTAGGACATTACGGGACAGAAGAGAAAAGGGTTTAGGGTAGCTACACCTTGACCAGGGTTGAGGGCAAGGTTTAGGGTTTAGGGTCTAGGGTCTAGGGTCTAGGGTTGAGAGGGTTTGTGGCTTAGGGTTTAGGGTTTAGGGTTTGGGGTTTAGGGCTTAGGGACCCTAGGCTTGCTGAGTTTAGGGTTCCGGCATTTTTGGACGGGTCTAGGTCTTGGGGCAGCAGCGGGCCTTCAGCAACGAATTGGGGGTCGGGGGTCCTAAACCCTCCCCTCAGCGGAAGGGGGCCCCAAACCCTAAACCCTGAACCCTGAACCCTGAACCCTAAACCCTAAACCCTAAACCCTAAACCCTAAACCCTAAACCCTAAACCCTAAACCCTAAACCCTAAACCCTAAGCGCGCAGTGGGGAGAAGGGGCCGCGCGAGCCTGGAGCTTCGGAAGGTGGTAAAGCACGTAGGTCGAGTAGTTGCACCTTGGGTCGAAAGAACTCATGTGCCCCCGTTGCCTGAACGCTAGGGTTTAGGGTTTAGGGTTTAGGGTTTAGGGTTTAGGGTTTAGGGTTTAGGGTTTAGGGTTTAGGGTTTAGGGTGTAGGGCTTAGGGTTCAGGCTTTAAGGGGGTTTTGGGTGTAGGGTTCAGGGTGTTTAGGGTTTAGGGTGTAACATGGTCAAAAGATGGTCCCCTTTAGGGCGGCCCCGTAATTCTGACAACTGACCACATAAAGTATGGTTTTCTCTCAGTAGGTATCCTAAGTTGTATATACACTCAGCCAAAATTGACAAGGAGCCCTATGTACACTCACAACTAACAGTAACATAAACCCTGTTTCACATGCTCTGCTCTCGAAGTTATGCTCGTTATGGTGGGAAAAAGGTGCCGTCTAATCCTTTGGTACCCAAAGCCCTCTACAGGACCACAGCTTAGCAAACTGGCCGCGAGAAGGCATGAAAAAAGCCCGAGGTGTGGTTTAGGGGTTTAGGGGTTTAGGGTTTAGGGTTTAGGGTTTCGGGTTTAGGGTCGCGTTGAGATGTGCGTTGAGATGTAGGGTTCCAGGTGCCCTAGTCCGCCGGGGGGTTGACGCACGCGCACAAAAGCCTTCCGCGGATCGCGTTCGCGCTGAACTGCTAACCCCCCAATTCGTTTCTGCGAAGTGCTCAAGCCAAGCCCATAAGAGACCAAACCAGCCCTCCCCCCCAGCCTTCAGCCACCAACTTCCTTGCTGGGGAGTGGCTTACTTGGTGGTTCATGGTACCAACCCAAGTAGCACTGTACTGATGACCCACGTACAAGCCCTCTATTACTGGGTTAGAAGTACAGATCATAACTGTACTAAAAAACCCACTTATAAGCCCTTAAGTGCCCCAATATGGTTATCAGGGTTTAGAGTTTAGGGTTTAGGGTTTAGGGTTTAGGAGTACAGTTATCATTGGGCTACTAAGGACCGTGAACCACGGCGAGGTTTCTGCCACACTACCCGCTGCCAGTCAACCATCGGCCACATGCAGCCAGAGAACGACTTCCATGTGACCTGCCCGCGATGCCACGATCATGCGAGTCGCGCTTTCTTATGAGCTTTGGCCTCAAGCAGCCGAATCATTTCCACGTGGCCTTTCTGCGAGGCCCAGACCAGGGGAGTTTTACCATCGGTATCGGCCTTATCTTTGTCAGCATTGGCCTCCACTAGCAGTCGAACGATATCCACGTTGCCATTCAGCGAGGCACAGACCATGGGAGTTGCGCCATCGCTGGCGGCCTTGTCTCTGTCAGCATTGGCCTCCACTAGCAGCCGAACGATTTCCACGTGGTTATTGTGGGAGGCACAGGGGAGTTGCGCCTTCGGTGCCGGCCTTATCTTTGTCAGCATTGGCCTCCAGCAGCAGGCGGGCAGCGTCAACACACCCATAGTCACATGCGGCATGCAGCGCGGCCTGGCCTTCAAGTTCTAAGTCTGGATCCTGTGGTCTCTGCAGCAGCTGCTCCATTGCGCAGATGTTGTTCTCCCCCGCAGCGCCTTGCAGTGTCTGGATTTGCTCCTCGGAGCTCTCAGTGAAAAGGCAGTACTACAACCCGAACGTCCATTGAACCTCTAAGCACAGCATCATCCGACAATATCCGGCCATCCGGAAGAAGCAGCCGTTGCCTGAAACGTGTCTGCCCGCAGAGATCCTGCAAATGGCGCTTCAGAGCTAATACGCGCACTGGCTCTTTGCTCGAAGTGGTCATCTCCACGAACTCCTCAAATTGGAGTGCAAGAGCCTCTTCACCCGAAGCCTTGAAGACTCGCAACATACCTCCTCAAGATGGCTACAGTAGGGGTCGAGAATGAGCAGCAATGCTGACACTGGCATAAGCCAAAACAGTTGCAAATTCAAAGCTTGTGGCAAGAAAAAAAGAAGGATTGTCAGTATTGCTATAATGCACAATACACTGGACATACCCCAGGAGATTGGGGGGCATAGTGGCTGTAATGGGTGCCATGGTTGTAATGAGTATGTTGGGTATCTCCCAACCCCTTAACACTATACAGTATACATTTACCTTGTCGCAGAGAGCACTATTACTATTATTAATAATAATATTATTATTACTAGAGCTACCACAGATTTGGTAAATGCACGCAGACTATCACGATGACGATGCTGCCCTTCGCTTGTCAATAACCGGGCGCTATATACCCCTAGATACCACGATCTACCCCTCTACACCCTTGAGTACACAACAGATACCCCTGTATACCCCACAGACAGACCCAATACCGGTGGCCTCCACATGAAACCTGCGGAACTTAACATGCATACTCCCACCATTCAGTTCCCTTAAACCTTAAACCCTGAAGAAGCTCTAAACCTGATAAAGCCTTACACCCTCAACGCTAAAAACCATGAACCATAAAGCTTACAGCCTAAACTCTAAACCCCAAACCCTAGACCCCCTAGTGGTTAGTAGGGAATGGGGGAATGCATCCTTATCATGCTTCCCATGTAATCCCAATAATCTACTCCCTCATGTCCTGCTAATCACCAGTAAGTAAACCCTGAACGCTCAACCCTAAACCCTGCTTCTCATGGCAGAGGCTTGATTCTTGTACATGCTCAACAAAGAACTGCCATTGTAACATTTCACCAATAAAACACATATGCTTTTCTGTGATCGGCAAATGTTTAGCCACAATCAATGCTAAACGTAAATCATACATATTCGGAAGTCCAGTCTTGGGGCTCCATGCCTTGTACAACAGACGGAAACCCTTTTAGGGTTTAGGGTTTAGGGTTTAGGGTTTAGGGTTTAGGGTTTAGGGTTTAGGGTTTAGGGTTTAGGGTTTAGGGTAGGATGTCCCCCCTTTGTACTCACAGTCCTTAGTGGCATTATAGTACCCCTATTATAATCCCAATAAAGGACTGTTAGTCTAAGGCGGAACATCTCAACCCTAACCTAAAGGCTCAAACTACACGTGGTTTGCCTCAAGACCCAAGAAATCAGAGGCCGTCTGAGCGCGCGGCAGGAAGCAGATGGGGTTCCTTGGCTTTGTTGATTGGGTTTGCGTGGTACCTAGGCACCATTCGGCAAAAAGACTACTATTGTTTTGACAAAAGAATACAGCGAGAGAGACAGAGACAGAGACAGAGACAGAGACAGAGACAGAGACAGAGACAGAGACAGAGACAGAGAGAGAGAGAGAGAGAGAGACAGAGCGAGAGAGCGAGAGAGCGAGAGCGAGCGAGGGAGCGAGCGAGAGACAGAGACAGGGAGACTGAAAGGGAAGAAGAAGGGGAAGAGGGTGGGGCAGAGTGGGGACGGGAAGAAGGAGAGGAGGCTTTGTCCCAGTAACCCTTGTTTTCCTTTTGGATCCCCTACTGAGGCTTCCTGAGCCACCATGTGTGCTTTGACATGGGGCAATACCCATCGCCTTTTCCACCAGCAGCCTCTGGCGACGGAGGGCTATACCCAATAAGAAGTAGTAGAACATATTCACCACCAGCCGCGGCGAGCGGTAGTCCTCGATGGCGGGATTCAACTCGCTAACATCCACAAGCGTGGCCACACCGCTTTTTCCGGCCTCGAGCATGATGCCGAGGGCATCCTCGGCAGAGAGGCCGACGCTTGCGGGGCAGCTAACCCCTGGACAATCTCGACTGGCAATCGAGTCAACATCGAAACTCAAGAACATCGGCAGACGATGATCTGGTTCCTCTGAGTTCTGGCCCACCTTGCAGATGCCGTGCAGGATTGCTTTTCGAAAGTGACCGACAGGATCGTCCTGGATGCGGGACAGCCACTCGATGGAACCGTTATGAGCCTTGACGAACCTGGCATGTTCAGCAGAGCATTGGGACCCCTGCGCGGCAAACTCCACCAGAATCGATCCGTGCTTCTGGTACCTCTCGTCCTCCACAATTTGCCGAAACGGCGTGCCGGAGGACACCTGCTTCGCATCCCCGAGTCGGGGGCGCACGTCCAGATGCGCATCGATGTTCACCACGCAGAACCGCGCGCTACCGCAGCCAACTTCCGCGGATGACTGCGCGTCCTGGCGCTGCTCGAGGAAGTCCATCAGCGCCATGCCATTTGGCGCCGACTGGTCGTTGCCACCACCCACCACAAAGGGGATGCCCCCAGCACGTAACACTGCCACGACTTTCTGGCGGAGGTCCGCGTGCGCTTCTTCCAGGGTCGCACCCTCCACATCGCCCATATCAGCCACGGACACGAAGCCCGCGATGTTGACGCCGTACTCCGCATTGACCACTGCCCCCATTGAACGCAGAAACTTTCGGAAGTAAGCAGGACCGTCTTTCGCACCAGGGCGCCCGCCGTTGCGAATGCAGCCTTCGTCGAATGGAAAGCCGATGATGACCACATCTGCAGTGGGCAGCGCGGCCGAGCCATTGCTGCCACCAAGGTCGGTGACGATCGTCCCAAGTCGTGGATCGTCTGCTTTGTGCGCCATTCGGGCGCAGAGACAACCCTAAGTCTCCATGTACCCTAAAGCTAACGCCCCTCAAGCTTCCCTAAACCCTAGAAACCCTCACTTCAAAAAGCCCTTAACCCTAAACCCTAAACCCTAAATCCTAAACTAAACTAAACCCTAAACCCTAAACCCTAAACCCCTACAAGAACCCAATGCCCCGCGCACAGCGACCCGAGAGCACTCGAGTCCCGAGACATCCCAAGGCCTCAAGATTCCCGGAGACAGGGTTTAGGGTTTAGGGTTTCGGGTTTCGGGTTTAGGCAACAGTTTAGGGTTTAGGGTTTGGGGTCTAGGTTTCGGGTTTTGGGTTGAGGGTTTAGGGTTTAGGCCTAGGCAGCTTTGGGTTACTAAGGTATGCCTTACGATGAAAAGCCTACTAGGCTTAGGCTTAGATCAACCTAAGGTTTAGGGCTTAGGGGTTATGATCGTAAACGGAGGGCTACTGTTGCACAAAAAGCAGGGAATTGTAGCCGTAAGCTTATTATGGGTTTAGGGTTGTAGTGCCATCGCGGTTGAGATTCAAGGAGGACACCTACGCCCTCCCCCCCCGGCTACCTGGAGAGCACTTGAAGGCTTCAGGTTTAGGGTTTAGGGTTCAGGGTTTAGGGTTTAGGGCCGCCACAGCTCCCGTAGGAGCGACTACTGGGCCTCGGCAGAGACTACTGAATGCCGAGGAACCCTGAACCCTAAACCCTGTAAATCTTAAACCCTGGAAACCCTAAACCCTGGAAACCTTAAGCCCTGAAAACGCTGGCCCCAAACCTAAACTCCAAACCCTGCCCCGTAAACCCTAAACCTAAACCCTGAACCCTAAACCCTTAAACCCTCCGTAGCCCCAGCAGCTCGCCGAAGTCCGGGTCGGCGAAGCTCAGCGTGTGCAAGGCATCCAGCTTCGAGAGGCTGATCACCTGCCCAGAACAGTTTTAGGGTTTAGGGTTTAGGGTCAAGGGTTTAGGGTTTGGGGTTGGGGTTTGGGGTTTGGGGTTTAGGGTTGAGGGCAAAAAATCCTTCAGCCCTAAGCCCTAACACCCTAAACCCTGGTCTGGAGGGCCCTGAAACCCTAAAGGCCTGAGAAAGGCTTTGGGGTTTAGGGTTTAGGGTCGAAGGTTCAGGCTGTAGGGATTTTTTGGGTTTAAAGGGTTTACGCTGAGAGTTGAGTATGCGGCTGCTGGGCTTCAGCGAATCTAGAGTTGAGAGCACAAGGCAGATGCCAGACCCAAGAGTAGCCTAAGAATAAACACATGACACTTTTTGGCTACAAGGGGCTTGCAAAGGAACCCAAACTCTAAAAACTCGGCCCAGGAGGAACCTAGGTAAGGGCCTACTCTGAAACAGAGGGAGTAGGCCCTGACTCTGCGTCCAAACCCTAAACCCTAAACCCTAAACCCTAAACCCTAAACCCTAAACCCTAAACCCTAAACCCTAAAGGGTGAGGTCTGGAGGCTGGCGTAGGCATTACAAGGCCAAGGCTTGAGGTGCCTGAGCCTTCCAGAACCCTCCTTCTTGGCATGGACCTTAGAAGTATGTACGCCAACATGAGAAAACGTACAGCGTGCCTACAGAATGGCAGGTTTTGAGATATAAGAAGAAACTTAAAATTGAAAAAAAGCGAGTTTTAGGTTGGGATGATCCACCTTATACTCACAGCCCCTTCTAGGGGCTCGGAAAGAGTCCTAGAATCCCTATCAAGGACTGTTAGTATAAGGGGGAACAACGGCCCTAGGGAGCTTGGAGACACTCCTGCTGCTCGCGACCTCCTGAATTTAAGCCCTTTCGGGTTTCGGGCTTAGGGGTTTAGGGTTTAGGGTTTAGGTTTGAGGGTAAGGGGGCTCATCATGGTGAGGGCGAGGGCTGAGAGCTTTGAGCATCCCATCCCTGAGCCTGGTTCCTAGTAGGGTTTCGGGTTTTCGGGTTTCGTGTTTCGGGTTTAGGGTTGGTTCAGCACGAGGAGTAAGACTGTTGCCATTTTACTGGGACAAAGATTGCAGGCTCTTGGTCTAAGCTTTGCATGAGGCACCTTCTGTTCACGTAAGGGCTCTCTGGGATGCCGAATTCCCTACTTCCGCCCGGCCCCTAGGCCCCTGAGCCCTAAACCCTAAACCCTAAATCCTAAACCCTGAACCCTAAACCGTAAACCTCAACCCTAAACCCTACTAAGAATCAGTAGGTTTCGGGCTCAGGCTCACTGATGAGATGCTCGAACTTCTCAGCCGTCGCCTTCACCCTGATGAGCCCCGCAAACCCTAAACCCTAAACCCTAAACCCTAAACCCTAAACCCTAAACCCTAAACCGAGGAGAAGGCCTCGCGGTAAGAGTAGAGCCGGTTGTCGGCGAGATTCCTTGGAGCTTTTGCTGCATGAGCCCGAAGAATTCAAGGGCTCCTATACCCAGATTTCTTTTGGCCCGATGCACCCAATAGGGTTTAGGGTTTAGGGTTTGAGGTTTGGGGTTTAGGAAGCCTAATCCCTAAAGCTACAGGGTATCCGAAGTGCATATCAGGGGCAGATGGAAAGTCAAAGCCAGCCTTGCTTCTACTAATCGATGTTGACCTACATAGCAGGTCCTTGGAGGTTGCGCGCGAGTCATGTCTGCAGCAGAATCTGCGCGCCCCAGCGGGTGCGCAAATGCAGTGAGAACGGGATCTCATCCAAAAAGCGAAGTGTTGTCCGCCCCCTCCATTCGTAGAGCAGTTCCTTTATACTGAGCCCTGTGTCCAAAATGGCGGTTTCCGAATTTCGGGGTACCTTTTCTTGGCTGCACTCAGAAGGGTAGCTAAACATTAGAATTTTTGCTGCCAGATTAAGAAACCCAATAAACCCAAAAAAGCTAAGGATCTAAAGTTACAGTAAAGCACTACAAAGTTTTCGGGGTCCTTATTGTAAGGAATCCTGCTTTCGGGGGTCTATTCTAGGGGTCCCCTATTTTCGTAAACCCCCACATACTGAACCCTGTGTCCAAAATAAGAACCAGTCCCACGGTAACACTAAAGCCGAATCACCAACCTACGCTTTGAGAACCGACCATTTCTATACCTAAAGGTAGCCCAGTAACCCTACTATCACAAGGGCAGCCCTTTTTTGGGGGGGGGTGGTTGCTTGCAGTATGGAACCTCGAACCCCAAAAAGAAAGAGGGCGAAACGGGTAAACTGGGCTGTATACCAAGATACTCCCCTTAGTGCCAGAGTTTCCAAAACCCGGAACCAAGGCCCCGCAACCCGGAACGCACATGATTCCTCCGCTCTAGGGTTCAGGGTTTAGGGTTTAGGGTTTACGGTTTAGGCTTTAGGGCGTAGGGTTTAGGGTTTACGAGGCTTGGCCATAGGTGTTGACTTCGTCCAGTGGCAGTGACTGCAACCGAGGCATGCGATCCACGACGTGCTCGATGGAGGAGATGCGGTTGCTGGCCTTGCTTAGGGTTTGGGGTTTAGGGTTTAGGGTTCGGGGTTTAGGGGTTAGGGTTTAGGGTTTGGGGTTTAGGGTTTGGGGTTTAGGGTTTAGGGTTGTCGACTTACTTGGGGCCCCAATGAACCCTAAAATCGGCGTCACATGCCCAACACTCCGATGATCCCTTTGAAGGCACGGGAGCCCTGAGCCCTTTGATTTATGGGGTTAGGGTTTAGTGTTTAGGGTTTAGGGTTTAGGGTGGTCCAAAAGGTGGAAGGTTTGGGCTTTATGGGGTTTACAGCCTCTAGGGTCAGAAAGGGTCATTGGCTTGAGACTTCTTGAGCCTGAAGCTTATAGGGATATCAAGCACGGCTTATATTCCTTGGCACCCCAAAGGGAAGGGACCCTAAATACACTCAAAAAGAACAGTAGGGTTCATGTAGGACTCCAGGGATTGTGGCGCAGAGCCGCCGTGCTGTGGGTTGGTCAAGGCTCGGAAAAATTTAGCCATCGTCTGGAGAATCTGCGGATAAACTAGCCGAGAAGCAGCGCGAGCCCTGGCATTTTACGGCATCTATCCAACTTCAGGGTCTGAGGGTCTTGGGAAAAAGGAATAAGGCATAAGGTTGAGGGTTCTACTACTTCATGCTGAGGTTTTTCCTTGCCCCAACACCGCCAGAGGCTGCACATGCATCTCGCCTCAGGATTCTCCAAGCCTCAACCCGAAACCCTACACCCTAAACCCTAAACCCAAAAAATCCTAAACCCTAAGCCCCTCGATGACAACCGCGTCGAGGCGGCGCAACCTGTCCTAAACAACTTCCACCACTGGCGGAGTTTGACTAAGCCAAGCTGAAGGTTTTTGGGGTCTTAGTCTTACAGTCCAGCATCTGGGGAGAGTCAAGGTGTGAATTCCCAGAATCTGACAGTACCACACGCACCCTAAACCCTAAACCCTAAAGCCTAAACTCCAAACCCCAAACCCTAAACCCTAAACCCTAAACCCTAAACCCTAAACCCTAAACCCTAAACCCTAAACCCTAAACCCTAAACCCTAAACCCTAAACCCTAGCTTGTCTTGTCGACTCGGTGAAACGGAAGAAGCCCTCGAATAAATATCCCTAAAAACATGGTCGTGGGCTTAGGGCAGCCGACCTAAATCTTAAACCTAAACCCTAAACCCTAAACCCTAAACCCTAAACCCTAAACCCTAAACCCTAGGACTAGGGATTTCGGACTGTGCAGGTTAAGGTTGAAGGGTGCAAAGCTTACCCTCAACCCGGAAAAGCCGTAAACACGCCAGAGCGTCCTCTGAAGCCACTCTTGACATAGAGAAGAACCGGACTCTGAACCGCCCTGACGGCCTGTAACCCCCCTACATAAACCCCACAGGGCCTGAATAGGGGTTATTATAGAATATTTATACAGGGGCCAGAAGGGAACACTGTCAGAAATTATTCCGACCCCTATATTAATCCCAAGCCCTCTTGGGTTCAGGGTTCAGGGTTTAGGGTTCCCTCTTGGGCCACAGCCACATTGAGCTCCGTGAGATTGGGAGCGTCCAGGCCTGGTCAGGAACCCCCTTCGGGCTTAGGGGATTGGGGCCCTGAACCCTAAACCCTAAACCCTAAACCCTGAAGGACAATTTCAGGCCCAGTTGCAGTATCTTCTACCAGGCTTCTTTCAGAATATTACGGGCGCTTAGGGTTAAATACGAAATTTGTAAGGGGCGTATGGGGGGGAAACTGCCAACCTGAAAATAGGCTAAACCCTAAACCCTAAACCCTAAACCCTAAACCCTAAACCCTAAACCCTAAACCCTAAACCCTAAACCCTAAACCCTAAACCCTAAACCCTAAACCCTAATCCCTAAACCCTAAACCCTAAACCCTAAACCCTAAACCCTAAACCCTAAACCCTAGACTTCGGGTTTCATGGTCAACCTACGCCTCCCCCCCCCCCCCAGGACCAATGGCGAAACCTTGTGCCTCGCGCAAGGCGCCCGCCGGCTAAAAAAACTCTCAGCCCTCATACGGGACTTTAGGGTTTAGGGTTTAGGGTTTAGGGTTTAGGGTGCAGGGTTTAGGGTTTAGGGTTTAGGGTTTAGGGTTTAGGGGACTATTGGGAGGTACTCCTAGGTTGCAGATGCCCCTGTCTTTGGTAAATATACGCAACAAGCCCCTTGTGAACTTCCAATTAGAGTTTAGATCCAAGAGCTCTACCCTCTCATCCCTTTCATGCCTTCCAGGCTTGTCAGCCGATTTGCACACAGCCACAGCACCTGCCAGCACTGCCAGCTGCTTCTTGTCCGGGCGAGAGAAGGGATTCACATAGGGGCCTTAGTAGGTGGAAAATGGGGTTCTGGGGGGTTATTGTGACATCATTATATAAAGGAGCCATGAAAGAAGCATTAGAAAACATACTCCGACTGCATTCGGGCTTAGAGTGTACTATAGGGCGTCGGGCTTGGGGTTCGCAATGTTGTCATAGGCCCGGATGTGTATTCAACTGTTCTTACAACCCCTCACCCCCTTTAAGACCGTTCAATTTCATGGCCCCTTCTAGCGATATCACCAACACATGATAAAACAATAACAATATTGTCAAGAGCGGGCAGCTCTGAAGCAACCCCATTCCTAACTCAACCCTGCTAATCCCTAAACCGCTAAACCACTAAACCACTATCACTAAACCCTAAACCCTAAACCACAAACAGCCCGAAACACTGAAACCCCGGACCCCACGCCCGCATCCCTGTCTGAGGGCCAAAAGGTGCCTTCCTTGAATGTTAACAAGGCCGGCGCAGCCGCTGTGCGGATGATAAGTAGATGATTCTATCCCCGATGATGGCCCGGTGCCTATGAACCTTGAGGTGTTTGGATGATTTAAACTAGGTTGTTCCGTAACCCCTAGCAAAAAAACCGACCTGTTTTGGTTAGCTGTAGAAGTGATGGGCACACGGAAGCCAAAAACGTGCAAATTGTACTACACCCTACACCTTAAGGTTTGGGCTTTAGGCTTTCGGGCTACTCTAACCCAGGGATATCTTTAGCGCGACAAGCCATCGGATTCCGGATGCAGAGTGCTTAGAGCATTCAGGCTTCATTGTAGGGTTTAGGCGTTTAGGTTTAGAGCTTAGGGTTTACGAGTTTAAGGTTTCGGAGCTCAGGGTTTCTCATCTGAGTCGAAAAGGGCCTGACCGGCATGATGCTAATAGTCCGTGTGCAGATACTGAAGTATACTCATATATGCATGACACATACTTGTGGAAAGTCATAAACCATCGACAAACAGAATGGCTCCTAAATTGTCAATATGATGATGATGATGATGATGATGACGATGATGATGAGGATGATTCGGATTATGATTCTGGTTCTGATTGGGAATGCTATTACAATGGCTGTTGTTACGCATAAGAGTTTTAGTATTTTGATATGCTAATGAATATTTGCTATTTGTTTAGGGCTTAGGGTTTCGGCGACTCTGCACGACGCCACCGTGTTCAACGCGTCAGTGCACAATAATGAGCACCCCAAACCCTTCACCGCGAACCCTGAACCCTGAGGCATACTTCCTAAGGGTAGTTGCATGGTCCCTTAGTATCTTGAAAGGTGCCCGTTATATACCTCTTATGTACCCTATACAACCCAAGGGCCCATAAAAGGGAGGTAAGGGACCATGCCATATATTAACAGGCCCATGGAACTGCCCTTAGATTCTTGCTAGCCCAGCAAGCTTGCCGTTATGAGGGCCTTTCTTGTGGTTGGTGGCGTGTCATAGGGGAACCCGGAAACCCAAAAAGGGCGAAAGGGTACAACTGGACTACCAAGCAGATCACGTGTGTCTTGGCTTAATTCTTCGATCTTGCGTGTTAGGGTATAGGGTATGGGGTTTGGGGTTTGGGGTTTAGGGGTTAATTTGAGAGCTCTGACTTCTAAGTCCCGCGTTGTAGGACTTGGTTTAGAGTTGAGGGCTTCGAAACCCCTCATATGGTCACGTCTCCACAATATGGTCCTATTTGGGTCCTCCTTTACAAGGCTGCCCCTAATATTTAGGGTACCCCCCATCATATTGAGAAGTGTCCATATATAGATATATTTTATCGCGAGTTTTCAGGTGGACACCCCGCCTCCAGCTGAACCAGCCCAGACAGTCCCTGTCCGATCTCCTCGTCAGGATCAACAGGCCATCAGGTTGACCAGGGCTTCGGGTTTAGGAGTTCAGGTTAGGGTTTCGGTCTCTTAATTGGGATTTAGGCCCTTACTAGGTCCCCCCCAGGCACCTTAACAAGGGGCCAGAATGCGGAACCTGTACGGCGCCGCAAGTCCACACCGGCATTTGCGTGCGCCTTCTGTTTACCTATGGAGTTGGCGTCATGCTGGCAGAAATCAAGGCCCAGGCACGTCTCCATGCAGGTGCCAATGCACTCAGTGGCCATGCCCGGTCATGGGCGAACTGCAGGGGGGGAACGACAAGATTGTCGGCCATGACAGCTTGCTCGAGGTTCTCGGCCGAGACAAACGCCGGCGGCCACACCATTCTCGACCGCTCCTGCAAATCCATCACAATCGCCCCTTCATCTGCATTGGGCGGGGGGGCTCCGTTGTTTAAAGGGATTCGAGGGGAACCAAAGCAACCAAAGCAACTAAGAAGGCTAAGCTCCTACCAAAGTTCCTCAGGCCCGGCACCCAAAATCACCCAAGGAAACGCAAGCTTAAAACTTCAGAAGTTCAGGAATGTCTTCAAAGAGGCCATGAAGTTGAAACTCAGAACTTGCCCTACTAAGCCCCCCAAAACACTTTCCCCCTAAACCCTAAACCCTGAAACTTATGAATTAGACCCCATTGCCCTACCTGGAGGTTCATGGGTACTGAACCGAGGTCACGCATAGGGAAACTGTAGTTATGATCGGTTACAGCGTTGTTTGTGGTACCTTACACCCTAAGCCCTAAACCCTAAACCCTAAACCCAAGGGTTTAGGTCTCAAGATGTTCAGCTCGCATTATGGCTGGCCCTGACATCGTCGCTGTCGGGCGTGATGGCTCAAAGGGTTCAAGGACTGGGGGTTAGGGCGCCCTAAACCCCAAACCCCATACCCTAAACCCTAAACCCTAAACCTTGACAGCCTTCAACCTGCCGCGGGCTCCTGTATGCAGTTGAAGGGCAGGTACAACCTGACGCGTCAGAGCTACGGGCGCGGGAGGTTCAGCCCCAATCGTCGAGGTTTAGGGGTTAGGGTTTGGGGTTGAGGGTTGAGGCTTGAGGGTTGAGGTTTAGGGTTGAGGGTTGAGGGTTTAGGGTTTAGGGCTAGTGTTCAAGGCTTAGGGTTTTGGGATTCAGAATTCAAGGTTCTCTGTGCCAAGGGGCGCTGCGGTGCGGCGCTACTTACATCGCATCCCATTTGGAGGTACGGTACCTAGAACCCAACTTCTGACCCACTCAGAAGCCCCTTAAGGACCCTCATGGGGTTATCACTGGGTTATAAGTTCACTTATCATTATTAGGTTCAGAAGTACCACGACCCTCTAAGTGGCTGCGCCAGGTCCCTAAGCCCTTAACCCTGAACCCTGAACCCGAAGCCCTACACCCTAGACCCTGAACCTGGCAGAGTTGTATCAAGAGACTCGGCGATCCCGTTACCGGAGGTCATTTCCCAAACTCGCAAGAGGGATCCGAATATGAAGGGGCGTATTCCCTTATCAAGTGAGCTTCTGGGGTCCAAGGGTTCAGGGATCTGGGTGGTTAGGGTTTAGGGTTTAGGATTTAGGGTTTAGGGTTGGGATGTTCCCCCTTAGACTAACAGTCCTTAATAGGCATCATAACGGGGGGCACTATAGTCCCGATTAAGAACAGTTAGTATGAGGGGGAACAGCCCAAGTTTAGGGCATTGTAGGGGCTTCTGTTGGGGTTGATAAAATGGCTCCCCAAAACCCAGGGGTACAAACAAAGGGTCCAAGGTAACCCTAAACCTCTCTATCACATATATATTTAAACCCTATAGTCCTTCGTGGCTAAGGGTCATTTCTTCGTGGCGAAGGGCCATTTCTTCGTGGCTAAGGGTCATTTCTTCGTGGCTAAGGGCAATTTCTTCGCTAAGGGCCATTTCTTCGTCGCTAAGGGCAATTTCTTGGTCGCTAAGGGCCATTTCCTGGGTGCTAAGGGCCATTTCTTCGTGGCTGAGGGTCATTTCTTCGTGGCTAAGGGTAATTTCCTTCGTGGCTAAGGGTCATTTCTTCGTGGCCAAGGGCCCCCCCCCCCCCCCCCCCCCCCCTCCCCCCCCTCCCCCACCCACCCCCACCCCCCCCCCCCGTGTGCAGCTTAAATAGGGTCTATTTGGAAGCTGGGAATCGTATTTACAAGAGGAAAACAGGCCCCAAAACGTATACTTATTCACAAGAGCCATGTTCCAAATAGACCCTATTTTAGGTCCTGTAGGGTTGCACAGACAGAATTTAATTCATTAAATTCCTTAATTTCCACTTTCCCCCTGGAATTTAAAGAATTTAATGAATTAATTCAATTAATTCATTTATTTCCAAAGGGGGGCTGGAATTAATGGAATTAGTTGAATTAATTGAATTAATTGAATTAATTGAACCCCCCCCTTTGGAAATAAATGAATTAATTGAATTAATTGAATTAATTGAATTAATTGAATTAATTGAATAATTGGAATTAATTCAATTAATTCAATTAATTCCACCTCCCCTTTGGAAATAAATGAATTAATTGAATTAATTGAATTAGTTGAATTATTTCGATTAATTCAATTAATTCAATTAATTCAATTAATTCAATTAATTCAATTAATTCAATTAATTCAATTAATTCAATTAATCAATTAATTCAATTAATTCAATTAATTCAATTAATTCAATTAATTCAATTAATTCAATTAATTCAATTAATTC
>CAJNDS010000335.1:365202-412702 GCA_905221605.1 Symbiodinium natans
GTGGGGGCTGGGGAATCCCCCCCATTTGGAAATAAATTAATTAATTGAATTAATTGAATTAATTCAATTAATTCAAATTAATTCCACCTCCCCTTTGGAAATAAATGAGTTAATTGAATTAATTGAATTAATTCAATTAATTCAATTAATTCAATTAATTCATTTATTTCCAAAGGGGGGGGGTGGGGGCTGGGGAATCCCCCCCATTTGGAAATAAATGAATTACTTGAATTAATTGAATTAATTGAAATAATTGAATTAATTCAATTAATTCAATTAATTCCACCTCCCCTTTGGAAATTAATTGAATTAATTGAATTAATTGAATTAATTGAATTAATTGAATTAATTGAATTAATTGAATTAACTGAATTAATTGAATTAATTGAATTAATTGAATTAATTGAATTAATTCAATTAATTCAATTAATTCATTTATTTCCAAAGGGGAGGTGGAATTAATTGAATTAATTGAATTAATACCAAATGGGGGGTGGGGGCTGGGGAATCCTCCTCCCCCCAATACTAAACCACGAGCCCGGGCCTCCCCCCAATACTAAATCACGAGCCTGGGCTAAATGACGAGCCCGGGCCTCCAAATTACGAGCCCGGCCTCTCCCCAATACTAAATCACGAGGTTGGGCCTCCCCCCAATACTAAATCACGAGCCCCGGGCCTCCCCGCAATACTAAATCACGAGCCCGGGCCTCCCCCCAAAACAAATTAACGAGCCCGGGCCTCCTCCCAATACTAAATCACGAGCCCTCCTCCCCCCAATACTAGGGCACAGTTTTTGCTCCAAAAAGTGACATCGCCAGCCCTGGTCCCTAAGATTTTGAGCTCATTTCTTGCCCCAAAGAGAAACATCGCAAGCCCTGGTCCCTAAGATTTTGGGTTCATTTCTTGCCTGAAAGAGTAACATCGCAAGCCCTGGTCCCTAATATTTGGGGCCCAGTTTTTGCTCCAAAGAGTCAAAGCCCTGGGCCCTAAGATTTGGACCCGTTTTTGCTCCAAACAAGACCTGGTCTTCAGATTTGGGACCATGTCTTGTCCGGAAAATTTTTGCCTCCCAAAGAGTGACATCGCAAGCCCTGGGTCTTAAGATTTTGGGTTTCTTTTTGCTCGAAAAGAGTGACCATCGCAAGGCCTGGTCCCTAAGATTTTGGGTTCAAGTTTTCCTCCAAAGAGCCAAATCGCAAGCCCTGGTCCCTAAGATTTTCGGCTCAAGTTTTCCTCCAAACAGCCAAATCGCAAGCCTGGTCCCTAAGATTTTGGGTTCAAGTTTTCCTCCAAAGAGCCAAATCGCAAGCCCTGGTCCCTAAGATTTTGGGTTCAAGTTTTCCTCCAAAGGGCCAAATCGCAAGCCCTGGTCCCTAAGATTTTGGGTTCAAGTTTTCCTCCAAAGGGCCAAATCGCAAGCCCTGGTCCCTAAGATTGTGGGTCCAAGTTTTCCTCCAAAGAGCCAAATCGCAAGCCCTGGTCACTAAGATTTTGGGTTCATTTTTTGGCTCAAGAGTGACATCGCAAGCCCTGGTGCACCCCCCCCTAAGATTTGGGGCCCCAGTTTTTTGCTCCAAAGTTGGGTACACATCAATCGCAAGCCCTGGTCCCTAAGATTTTGGGTTCAATTTTTGCTCCAAAGAGTCAAATCGCAAGCCCTGGTCCCTAAGATTTGGGGCCCAGTTTTTGCTCCAAAGAGTCCAATCGCAAGCCCTGGTCCCTAAGATTTTGGGCCAAGTTTTTGCTCCAAAGAGTCACATCGCAAGCCCTGGCCCCTAAGATTTGGGGCCCAGTTTTTGCTCCAAAGAGTGACATCGCAAGTCCTGGTCCCTAAGATTTTGGGTTCAATTTTTGGTCCCTAAGATTTTTGGTTCAATTTTTGCTCCAAAGAGTGACATCGCAAGCCCTGGTCCCTAAGATTTTGAGTTTGTTTGTTGCTCCAAAGAGTGACATCGCAAGCCCTGGTCCCTAAGCTTTGGGGCCCAGTTTTTGCTCCAAAGAGTCAAATCGCAAGCCCTGGTCCCTAAGATTTGGGGCACAGTTTTTGCTCAAATCGCAAGCCCTGCTCCCTAAGATTTTGGGCTCATTTCTTGCCCAAAAGAGTGACATCGCAAGCCCTGGTCCCTAAGATTTTGGGTTCAATTTTTGCTCCAAAGAGTCAAATCGCAAGCCCTGGTCCCTAAGATTTGGGGCCCAGTTTTTGCTCCAAAGAGTCCAATCGCAAGCCCTGGTCCCTAAGATTTTGGGCCCAGTTTTTGCTCCAAAGAGTCACATCGCAAGCCCTGGTCCCTAAGATTTTGGGCCCAGTTTTTGCTCCAAAGAGTCAAATCGCAAGCCCTGGTCCCTAAGATTTTGGGTTCAATTTTTGCTCCAAAGAGTGACATCGCAAGCTCTGGTCCCTAAGATTGGGGGCCCAGTTTTTGCTCCAAAGAGTGACATCGCAAGCCCTGGTCCCTAAGATTTTGGGTTCAATTTTTGCTCCAAAGAGTAACATCGCAAGCCCTGGTCCCTAAGATTTTGGGCCCAGTTTTTGCTCCAAAGAGTCACATCGCAAGCCCTGGTCCCTAAGATTTGGGGCCCAGTTTTTGCTCCAAAGAGTGACATCGCAAGTCCTGGTCCCTAAGATTTTGGGTTCAATTTTTGGTCCCTAAGATTTTGGGTTCAATTTTTGCTCCAAAGAGTGACATCGCAAGCCCTGGTCCCTAAGATTTTGGGTTTGTTTTTTGCTCCAAAGAGTGACATCGCAGGCCCTGGTCCCTAAGATTTTGGGTTCATTGTTGCTCCAAAGAGTTACATCGCAAGCCCTGGTCCCTAAGATCTTGGGCCCAGTTTTTGCTCCGAAGAGTCAAATCGCAAGCCCTGGTCCCTAAGATTTTGGGTTCAATTTTTGCTTCAAAGAGTCAAATCGCAAGCCCTGGTCCCTAAGATTTGGGGCCCAGTTTTTGCGCCAAAGAGTCAAATCGCAAGCCCTGGTCCCTAAGATTTTGGGTTCATTTTTTGCTCCAAAGAGTGACGTCGCAAGCCCTTGTCCCTAAGATTTTGAGCCCAGTTTTTGGTTCAAAGAGTCAAATCGCAAGCCCTGGTCCCTAAGATTTTGAGTTCAATTTTTGCTCCAAAGAGTCAAACCGCAAGCCCTGGTCCCTAAGATTTGGGGCCCAGTTTTTGCTCCAAAGAGTAGCATCGCAAACGCTGCTCCCTAAGATTTTGGGCCCAGTTTTTGCTCCAAAGAGTCCAATCGCAAGCCCTGGTCCCTAAGATTTTGGGTTCAATTTTGCTCCAAAGAGTGACATCGCAAGCCCTGGTCCCTAAGATTTGGGGCCCAGTTTTTGCGCCAAAGAGTAAAATCGCAAGCCCTGGTCCCTTAGATTTTTGGGTCGACTTTTGCTCCAAAGAGTCAAATCGCAAGCCCTGGTCCCTAAGATTTCGGGGTCGATTTGTGCTCCACAGAGTCAAATCGCAAGCCCTGGTCCCTAAGATTTCGGGGTCGATTTGTGCTCCACGGAGTCAAATTGCAAGCCCTGGTCCCTAAGATTTTGGGCCCAGTATTTGCTCCAAAAGGTGAAATCGCAAGCCCCGGTCTTGAAGATTTTGGGCTCATTTCTTGCTCCAAAGAGTAACATCGCAAGCCCTGGTCCCTAAGATTTTGGAATCGATTTTTGCTCCAAAGAGTCAGATCGCAAGCCCTGGTCCTAAAATGTTGGGCTCAATTTTTGCTTTTCCCTTCTCTTCTGCTTCCTTTTAACTGATAAAACACAAGAAAGGAACTCATATGATAAAGCAGTGGAAAGGTAAGCAGAGGGTGACTCCTTGCGCGTGAGCCTTTCCATAATACTCCATCATATTCATCCTCTCGGCCTATCTCTTCTGTTCCTTTCCTTACTCTTCTCCTTCTCATAGTTCTTCCTTTTTGTTTTTCTCATTTCGAAAAGAAAGAGGGAAGGGAGAAACAAGGGAGAGAGAATAGATAAAGAAGAGTGCCATCTTCTCTGCGCCTTGTTTTGTCTCTCCCTCTTCTCTATTCATCTGTCTTCTATTCTCTTCCTTGCTCTTCCCATTAAATATGCAATCCTTGGTATCTCTCCTCTCTCCTTCTCTCTTCCTCCAACAGATGTGCTTTTGGATCGTTTTCTGCATCTTCAAGCGAGAAAAAAGGACACAGAATGCGATTAAAAGGGACGCCCATGTTGGATTGGCAGCAAGCCCAGCTGATGCTCATGATTCTCTCTCTTTCCCTACATATGGGCGATGGAACGGGTGTCCTTTTCAATCGTTTTCTGCATCTTCAAGAGAAAAAGGGACACCCCACAAGAAGGAAAAGTAACATAAGAGATAGGGAGGGAAATTGAAGAACTCCTCATTGTACTTGGTCATTCCCTTTCCTCTCTTCTTATCTGCCCATTTTCTGTGCGCCTTGTTTTGTCTCCCCCTCTTCTCCCATCATCTCTCTTCTGGTCTTTTCTTTGCTCTTCCCATTAAAAATGCAACCCTTTTTATGTCTCCTCTCTCCTTCTCTCTCCCTCCTCTTCTCCTGTTCCCTTCTAAACGACAAAAACGCAAGAAAGGAAGAATAAGAGGGGAATGGAGGCCCTGTTCCTTTTCCTCTTTCAATGGATGGGGGAAGTGGGCGGAGTTGGCCCCTTGCCCGTACACCCTCCCCATGCTTCAGCAAACCCCTCCTCTCGCCCTATCGCCTCTGTTTTTTTTCCTTGTGCCCAAACGGAAAACGAAAACGGGTTCCTTTATATGTTCATTGTCCTTCCTTTTGTTTTTTTATTTCACAGGGAAAAGAACCAGAGAAGAGGAAGATAAGAACGAGAGGTGAGATGAAAACGGCACCATCTTCTCTTTGCCTTATTTTTGCACCTCCCTCTCCTGTCTTAATTTCTCTTCCACTCTTTTTTCCATTGCTCTTCCCATAATATTGCATTCCTTTTGATAACTCACAGGAAATTAAAATGGCCTCCTTGTTGTCTCTCCTCTCTCACTTCCCTTTCCCTTCTCTCCTTCTGTTTCCTTTTAATTTTAACTGATAAAACACAAGAAAGGAGCTTGTAAAATCAAGCAGTGGAAGGGTAAGCAGAAGGTGACTCCTTGTGCGTGGACCTTTGCCGTACTTCACCATACCCCTCTTTTCGGCCTATCTCTTCGGCTCTTTTCCTAACCCTTCTTCTTTTCATCTTTCTTTTTGTTTTTCTCATTTCGAAAAGACAGAGGGAACGGAGAGATAAGGGAGAGAGGATAGATAAAGAAGAGTACCATCTTCTTTGCGCCTTGTTTTGTCTCTCCCTCTCCTTTATTCATCTCTCTTCTATTCTTTTCTTGGCTCTTCCCATGAAAATTGTGTTCCTCTTATCTTTCCCTCCTTCTCTCCCTTCTCTTCTCCTCACGAGAGCCTTCGACTTTAGGATTGAGGAGAAAAAGAGAAGAGAAAAGAGGAACTACCTGGTTCTTGTTCCTGAGGCCTCCATAGTACGACTGACGTGACAGCAGCGTACCCTCGTGGAAACGTGTATGGCTATAAGAAAACCCGAGTCCCAGCTTCCAAATAGACCCTATTTAAGCCACCCACCCCCCCCCCCCCCCCCCCGCCCACCCCCCCCACCCCCGCCACCCCCAACCCTTTTTCTTGTAATGCTCATCTTTGTGTGACGCAATGCGGATTTTAAAGAACGAATTTGTTCTGTAGCCGTAGTCTTCGTTGAAAAGAACTTTTGTATGCAGATACTTTATATGGTTTCTTAATGTTATGGGATTCTCTGGGTGGGTGGGTGTTATATCCAAGCCGTACATATAACACTACCATAAAATTGCTCGATCCGGAGCTGCTGAAGCCTAAACCCTAAACCCTAAACCCCACACCCCAGGCCCTAGGGGCTGCAGAGACTTTTGCAAACCCATGGTCAACCTTGAGCTCTCGAAGCCGCCAAAGCCTGCACCTGCACTGCCCCCCTCCCTCCCAAAACGTATTTAAAGATAATCATTAGGATCAGCATATTTAAAGATAATAATGGGATAAGCATATTTAAAGATAATAATCAGACAAGCATATTTAAAGATAATAATAGGATAAGCATACTTAAAGACAATGATAGGATAAGCATATTTAAAGATACTGATAGGATAAGCAATCTTAAGGCCATAGTCAGAATACTAGTAAGAAGAGTTCCCAAACAAGAAAACCAATATTCTTACACAAATAATATAATACTTCATATTCTCGCTACTACACTAAAAAAAGGAAACAACAAACATCCTCTCAGGTTCAGGTTCTAGGACTAAAGGCTTCAAGCCTCATGCCAACCCTCAACCCCTAAACCCAACCAAAACAGTCAATCCTCAATCCTAAACCCTAAACCCTAAACCCTAGACCCTAATCCCTGCAAACCCCTCAACCTCCAGGAGCTGTGAACTTGCGCACTCGCTTGGGCGGAGGCTTCTGAAGATTGCGGCACTGGTGGAGGCCCTCGATCCTCTCGATGCTGTTCTCCTGGCGACGAGGAGTGACATTTTCGAGGGTTTAGGGTTTAGGGTTTAGGGTTTAGGGTTTAGGGTTTAGGGTTTAGGGTTTAGGGTACTCTTAAAACTGCCAGAAGGGACTCCTAATCCGACTGCTTCTGCCCACGAAAACATCGGACCCGGATATCAACCCCAAATAGTAGGATTCCGTATGGTACAGACCCCAAGAAGGTACCCCGAACTTTAGCCCAAACTTCGGAAACCCCCATATCTTTCTATCTAGTGGACAAGTCAGCTCAGGGTCAACCTAGCTTGGCGATAAGGGGGACCCTGCTATACTTGGGGCATTGCGGCAGGTTCCCCGGTATACCTCAATGACCTTTGAACCCTCCATCATGACAGCCCCCCCCCCCTAAACCCTAAACCCTAAACCCTAAACCCTAAACCCTAAACCCTAAACCCTACCATTAGTTACTGGGTTTTCGATCTCTGGGGCTCCACGTATGGGCCCTTAATTTGGGTCCCTTGCTATAGCCCCCCTAAACCCTGAACCCTGAACCCTAAACCCTAAACCCTGATAGACACTATAGATAGTAAGGGCCCATACTACGGGGCCGGACGAAGGGCCCATGTTTCCAACCTTGGACGATCCCAAACCCTACAAACCCCCCTTGGGTTCAGGGTTCAGGGTTCAGGGTTTAGGGTTTAGGGTTTAGGGTGAAGTTGAGGGTGTTCGCCGAAGTGTGAGCCCGGAAGAATTTCGGAAGTCTTCCCCATCCCCATACTGTAGAAGGGACCTCATGAGCCCCTCCACGACACAGTCATGAGCTCAAAAATCTAAAAACCTAAAACCCTAAGCCCTGAACCTAGCGCACTTTCGTGGGGGTTACGCCTTACGGCTTTAGGAACTCTTAGAGCAAAGGTTTCGGTCGCCAACCAAACGCCCTGTGGGTTTAGGGTTGGGATGCTACCCCTTTTACTAACAGTCCTTAATAGGGACTACAATAGAGTACTATAATTCCTATTCAGGACTGTTAGTACAAGGGGGAGCATCCCAACCCTAAACCCTAAACCCTGAACCGAAACCACCCCCCCCCCCCCCCCCCCCCCCCCCCCCAAAAAAAAAAAAAACATGGACAGGCCACGTTCAGCAGCAGCCGTTCGAGTTCAACGCAGCGGTCGAGCCCTTCGATCTTCCGGATGTCCTTCCCGAGGTGGACACAGTCACAATAGGGTCGTTGAGGTCATAGGTTGGGGTGTCCTTATACTAACAGTCCTGAATAGGGACAATAAGGGGGGGGGGTACTATACGCCCTATTAAGGATTGTTAGTATAAGGGGGAACATCCCAGGTTATTGTAGGGTCTTGTAGGATTGTTGTTGGGATATTGAAGGCTTAAGGTGTTCTGTACATCGGTATGGCATTCGGTACATTCATACGAACTACTCTATGAAAAGACTATTAACAAAGAGGTAGACTGCGTTCAAGGTTTAGTTGGCCGAAAGGGAACCGACCCTATATCCTAACTAATTTCTGAACCCTGAGCTCCAAGACCCTCATTCCATATACCCCTTACCTCAAACCCTAAACCCCACAAAAGTCCTAAGCTACAAACCTTAGCATGCTAACTTTGAACCCTAAGCCCGAAGCCCAGTAACCCTAAACCCTAAACTGTAAAGTGTAAACCCTAAACCCTAAACCAAAAACCCTGAACACTGAACCCGAAACCCTAAACCCTAAACCCCAACCCTCAACCTCGGAAGCGCCAAAACCCTGTGGTGGTGAGGGAGGGCAAGTTCGCATGCCGCATGCAGTTGGGCAGGCGCATGTCTTTACCCATACCCGTGCTTGGAGGTTTAGGGTTTAGGGTTTAGGGTTTAGGGTTTAGGGTTTAGGGTTTAGGGTTTAGGGTTTAGGGTTTAGGGCTTGTAACCCAACAATAACTGTACTTATATCCCGCTTATAAGACCCTTAAGTGCCGTAATATGGATTTCACCATACGAAGTACCATGAACCTCCAAGTGGGAGGGGGCTTTAGGAGAGTAGGCTTGGGGTGTAGCATTGGCTTGCCTCCTTGTGTCAGGTTGCCTCTACAGGTTCCTGAAGATCTTCCTTGACAGTCTTCCTAGTTGTCCAGTAACCTGGGGGAATTAAAGGTTAACCTTTGGGATTATGAGGGATTACACTACCCCAAAAAGGTTTAAGGCTACCTACTCTACTACTATAGGTTTTAAGGTTTTGAGGGTTCAGGTTTTAGGATTTGCGGCCGGAGAACCTTCCCAATGCGTCATTGTGACCCCCATCCGTTCCAGGTTGCTAAGGCTGCTAACTAAACGCCGACAGCCCCAGCCTACCTAAACCCTAAACCCTAAACCAGCCTACCGGGTAAAAATGTTCAGAGTACGAAGCTGGAGGCTCTTCTTCTTCCTCGATCCTCCGAGGGGTCGAATTCTCGTGCCCTAAACCCTAAACCCTAAACCCTAAACCCTGAACCCTAAACCCTAAACCCTAAACCCTAAACCCGAAACCCTAAACCCTAAACCCTAAACCCTAAACCCTAAACCCTAAACCCTAGACCCTAAACCCCAAACCTAACCCCTATCCCTAAACCCTAAACCCATTGAGGCTCAAGAGGGCCAATGTAAAACATCCCGATTTTTTCCCTCTGGGGCTCCCTGGCTTCCCCACAAGATGGGTTTAGGGGAAAAAGTTTAGGGTTTAGGGTTTAGGGTTTAGGGTTTAGGGTTTAGGGTTTAGGGTCAGCTACTTGGAGACTCATGGTACTTACGAACCGTTACTGACTGACCTGTACTCGTTACCCACTTATGACCCTATTTAACTTCTCCACAGCGAATGCTTTCACCATGTCGTCCCCCGTAGTGTCTTTCTCCGAGCGCTGCAGTTGGGGACTCTTTTTGCGCAACTCCTGTTCCATCCCATCGTCGACGGTCGAGCGAAGCACCCCCTTGAGGATGGCACAGGCCCCTTTTTTCCTGACTTGTGTCCATGGGTGATGACATGCTCTTTCAGCCTTGAAATGACTTTGCCATCTTCCCACATGCGTCCGAGGACACCCGTGTCTCTCCCCTTCGAACCCGCTCCACCATCCTCATCCAGAAGGCGGGAATGAGTCCTCTTGTAAATAAGGGGGATTTACGTGGGTGATAAGTACAGATACCCTACTTTGGAGTAGACCCTGGAAGAAAAGGTATATACTTCTTGGGTAGAAGTAGGTATAATAGGAACCCAGAACCCAAAAAAACATCAAAGTATAGTACTCCAAAGCCCAGGCTACAATTGGGGAAGTACCATGAACCTCCCAGTATGAAAAGTAATTGCACTCCCTTTTGATTTTCGCCCTAACCCCTACACCCTAAACCCTAAACCGTTAAACCCTAAACCCTAAACCCTAAACCCTAAACCCTAAACCCTAAACCCTAAACCCTAAACCCTAAACCCGAAACCCTTCTGGCCTCATATCCTCAGCCCCAAGACCCCCAAACGCCTAACCTAAGGCCTTCAAAACCCCGAAAGTTGAATCCAAAACCTCCACCGGAAGTGAGGGAAGGTGCGTCCTGCTGGATGAGGCAAACCTCAGCTGTGGGTTTAGGGTTTAGGGTTTAGGGTTTAGGGTTTAGGGTTTAGGGTTTAGGGTTTAGGGTTTAGGGTTTAGGGGCTGGACTACATTTTGGAAAGAGAAAACCAAGGGACTAAATGCGGCCCCCTTATCAGGGATCCTTAGGGGGCATTTCGGGGTTGTTTGGGGGCTACTTAGGTATATTCCTAAACCCCAAACCCCAAACCCTAAACCCTAACCCCTAAACCCCCAAACCCTAAACCCTAAACCCCTAGCCCCTAAACCCTAAACCAGAACTGCGAGCGCTGCGTGGAGGGGGGGGGGGGTGGGGTGCACCACGGCTCTTAAGCCCTTCCCGCTTGCAGTATGGGTCCATTAGGGTTTAGGGTTTAGGGTTTAGGGTTTAGGGCTTAGGGTTAAAGTTTTAGTGGTGGTTTTCGGTTATGGGGGTTGACATGGATTTTCGAGCAGGGTCCTTGTGTATCTAAGTTATTGTTACGTGGTCCCTTAACATGGGTCCTTATACAAGGGCACCCTATATACCTCTGTACAAACTAAGGGCCCATGAAGCTACCCTCAGAATGCACCGGTTCCATGCCACATATAGACCTACCTGAATTCTGATGCTCTCCCCAAGAAGTCTAAGGGCCCATGATCGGGGCACATGCTTTTGACCTTGGAGGTGTTCAGAGTGCAGGGCTATTTAGGGTTTAGGATTTAGGGCTTAGGGCTTAGGGCTTAGGGTTTAGAGTTTAGGGTTAGGGTTTAGGGTTGAGGGCTTAGGGTTTAGGGGTTGGGGCCAACTGCGGGGCTCTGGCAGCAGCCCCGCACCTGATTCCGAAGCCCTGTACAAGCGCCGGTGGCTGCGTACGGGGCGCAGATTGGAGCTTGGGAAAGTTCTCGAGGGACTTCATGCAGCAGTAGTCATCCAAAACCTCTGGGCACAGTGGGATATCTAGCCCTGGGTTATATTCATGAGGGCATAGGGCTCTGGGACAAGTGCATGGCAGTCATGTAGTCAGTTCTCTAACTTCTGGTCCCTTTTTGGATACCCTAAATAATGGGGCCGCCATATAACAAGGACCCCAAAAGCATCCAGAATTTAGAGAAGTGACCAAATTGGATTTAGGACGGTTTCTGCAAGTTGAGAATGTACGGCGCCAAGGTGTGCTTTGGTCAGATCTAGTCCAGGTTGCCCAGTAACCTAGGATTTAAAAGGGTGTCCTTTGTTGCCTCAATGGCTTCCCCCCCCCCCAACCCTGCAGCCCGGAAACCTAAACTCCAAACCCCAACAACCCTCAACCCTGAGGCCCTAAACCCCCAAAGACCCGAACCCCGAATCCCTGAAAAACCCTATAAGGATTAGAGCCTAAACCCTCAATGAGATGAACTTGCAGGAGGGTTCAACGATCCGTCATGCTAGGGTTGAGGGTGTAGGGTGTAGGGTTTAGGGTTTAGGGTTTAGGTGTAGGGTTAAGGTTTATTGTATAGGTTTATTGTATGTTAAAGCTTCACGGGCCAGAGTTGCCCTTTGTTGCTGGCAAACTGGTCGGGCGACATGTTATGCCGCGGGTTCAGGGTTCAGGGTTCAGGGTTCAGGGTCCAGGCTACAGGGTGTAGGGTTTAGGGCATGTTACAGCTTCACGGACCAGTCTTGCCCTTCGTTGCTGCAAACGGTCGAGAAAACATGGCAGGACTTAGGGTTTAGGGCTTAGGGCACTCGGGGCTTCGGGCTTGGGGTAAATAGGGTTGATAGGGTGAAGGAAAAGAGCCGCAATATGGGAGTCTCGTGACCTAGAGCGAGTAGAAGTTGCAGCAGCTAAAGCTTAGGACTTCGGGGCTTCGGGGCTCGGGGCTCGGGGCTTCGGGGCTTAGGGCTTAGGGCTTGGGGTGGGGGAACATCCCAACCCTGAGCCTTTACTTAGCTGGAAAGCCGTGGACTAGACCCGCAGCCCTCTATGCACACCCTGAGCCCCAGAAACCATCTAAACACCAGAAGCCACAAACACCCTATAGGCCCTATCAACACTGTAAGCCCGCCTACAAAACAAGAAACCCTAAGAGCTGACCGACCAGACCCTGTAAACCCAAACCCGGAGCCCCAAACCATATTCTCCCCTCCCCCCCAAACCCTAAACCCTAAACTCTAAACCCTAAACCCGAAAAAACTAAACCCTAAACCCTAAAAACCAAACCCTAAACCCTTTTCCCTAAACCCTAAACCCTAAACCCTTAAAAGGGTTTAGGGAAAAGTTTTCCCTAAACCCTAAACCCCAAAACCCCCCTCCACTCAGGCCCAGGGCCATCTCCAGGCTTTTGATGCGCTCAGGTTTCCCAAGGTCCTGGCAGGGGCTCCTAGAGAGCTGGTAGGGTTTAGGGTTTAGGGTTTAGGGTTTAGGGTTTAGGGTTTAGGGTTTAGGGTATAGGGTATAGGGTTTAGGGTTTAGGGTTCAGGGATCAGGGTTGAGGGTTTAGGGTTTAGGGTATAGGGTTCAGGGTTCAGGGTTTAGGGTTTGGGGCTTCAGGTCTGCAGGGCTTCGGGAGGATTTGGGATCAGGCGTGTGTAGGGCTTGGGGTTCAGGGCTTAGGGCTGGCGTTTCTACGGTTTTGGGTCGGGAATAAGTAGGGTTTAGGGCTTGGGGTTCAGGGCTTAGGGCGGGCAATGAGAGTTTGTAGGGTTTAGGACTCTTCGCTTACAGAAGCCCAATCTAATAGCACCCCAGAAGGGTCTCGGGTTTGAGGACGTAAGGAACCCTTAAGGACTCGAGTAGCTCGTGAAAAGGGTGCAGACAGCCCTGAGAAACACGGGCGATGTGAGGTTTAGGGCGTAGGGTTTAGGGTTTAGGGTTGTTCTGTATCAAGCGCCAATGTTTGATTTTCGGGGCTTGCGAGGGCTACCTGTCTGAATTCCCCTTCAGCAATTTGCAAGGAAATGAACGCTTGGCCGTTCGAAGCGTTCTAAGCTAAAGAAACCCTGACCCCTAAACCCTAAACCCTAAACCCTAAACCCTAAACCCTAAACCCTAAACCCCTAAACCCCTAAACCCCTAAACCCCTAAATCCTAAATCCTAAACCAACCAACAGCATTGCAGACTCTGGGAGTGAATCTACACCCTAGAGCCCCGCATGAACTCAAAAGGCCCAAGCTTCTGACTCTCGGGGTTCTACCTTGGGGTCGCCCTTTTTCAGGATCCTTTAGATAAGCTTAGGGGTACGAGCCTGATTCGCTTGATCCTTAACCCTTGAACCCCCAAGTCACTTGGTGCCCCCCCCCCCCCCCCAACTCAACAAGAACAACTTTCATGCGAAGTACTCACACTGAGCACTCGACGTTCAGGAATACGAGCGCTTACACAACTGTGGACTCGCCAGGTCGCTGCGACTCAGTGCAGCCCTGCAAGGGCAATGGTCTGCCGCTCTTGCTCCCAGGACCACATTGCGCCAAGCGCATGTCTGTGGATGTTGCCAATGGTCTTGTTGGCCAGCTTTCGTCGGTAGCTGTCGCCTTCTTCGAATGGCTTCCCCTCGTGTCTGCAGCTTTGGAAAACTCCTGTTGCAAGAATTTCGAAGGACCATTGAAGGATTTCAAAATCTTCCTCGAAGGTCGCAGCCTTATCGGCGAACTCCTTTGGAAAGGCCGTCACAGGAAGCCGGAGATTGTCCTCAGCAAAGATGTTCAGTGATGTGGTCTCGAGTCTCTGCGATCGATCAGAATTGTACGGCACGCCGTCGACCCAAAACCTGTTAACAGTGTGTGCCGGATCCAGCTCCAGAACATTCTGCAAATGCGATATCAGATCCTTCACCAAAGGGGTATTAGTTTAGGGTGTTTTGGGTTTAGGGTCGGGTTTAGGGCACATAATCCTCCGGACCGCCAGTCCTCCCGTTTGCACCAAAGGGGAATTGGTTTAGGGTTTACTTGCAGGTTCACCGGGGCTGCTAACTAGTTGTAGTGAGGGGTTCATAAGCCCACTTGTAATGGGGGAACCTGGAACAGGACCGGGAGATTATAAGTAGGACTATATCCCCAATTACAATCAGTTAGAAAGTCTCATGAACCTTCACGTAGGGTTGATGGCCTTGTTTGCTCAGACACATCTGAACTGTATTGGGTACTTCAATACACGGAGTGTTTCAGAAACGGCTTCGGGCCAAGAAATGTAGTTGGGGTTAAAGGTTGTTTGAGGTTTAGCTATTTCAGGTTGTCTTACAGAAATTATCTGGCAGCAAGCTGACACGCCTTTAAGCATTCTCTACACTCCCGCGATTTTTGTATCTGTGCCCTAGTTCCCGCCCTAAAACCTAAATCCCAAATCGCGAAACCATGCCCCAGTTCCACAAGCCCTGAACCCCGTAAGGGGGTTTACGAAAATAAGGGACCCCCAATATAGTCCCGAACGAGTAGGATTCCCTTATAATCAGGACCCCAATAAGGTAGCCTTCATGTCGGAAACCTTAAGCCCTAAACCCTAAACCCTAAACCGGGCTAGTATGCACCACAAACCTCCAAGTAGAGCTGCAGGAATTCCCTAAACCCTAAACCCTAAACCCTAAACCCTAAACCCTAAACCAGTCTCATTTGTGGGCTTAGGCTTCAGCATCTTGGAACCTCATCGCTGTAGCCGTTGGCCGCAAGGAGGTGGCTCAGTGCATCCTGAGGTTTAGGGTTTAGGGTTTAGGGTGAACCCCTTGTCTACCCCTTGTATACCCTGTAAAAGCCCGAAACCCCATGGCCCGTACGAACCCTGTGAAGACGCCAAGGGCCCTTGCTCTAAGGGACCATGCAATAACCGCCCTTAGATGAGCCCTAAACCCCAAAAGGGTTTTCCTAAACCCTACACCCGAACCTCTCACGTTTGGGCATTCTGGGGTTGCAGGGCTTAGGGATAGGCGCCAGCTGGAGCGGTTGCACACGCGGCAAGCGGTGCATGGGCTCAACTTGTTCTCGGCGACCCCGGCATGGTTTAGGGAGCTTGGGCCCATAAGATACTGGTTTGGGGTTTGGGGTTTTAGAGTTTTTCCCCACACAGTGCTTGCACAATGGGGTTCTTACGTTCAGGGTAAAGGAATTGGTTGCTGACCGCAACGGCACGCGCGGCGGTGGGACGGGGCCTTGGTTTCGACGCTCCCGCTGTGGTTTCGCGCGAATTCCATTGCGTTTCGATGCTGCCGCCGCTGTGGTTTCGCGCGAATTCCGTTGCATTTCGATGCTCCCGCTGTGGTTTCGCGCGAATTCCGGCCTCTCGTGGCCTCTTCAGGCCTCTTCTGGGGGGGGGCCACTAGGTTGCCGACCGCAACGGCGCGCGCGCTGGGACGGGACCTTTGTGGTTTCGACACTCCCGCTGTGGTTTCGCGCGAATTCCGTTGCGTTTCGATGCTCCCGCTGTGGTTTCGCGCGAATTCCGGCCTCTCGTGGCTTCTTCAGGCCTCTTCTGGGGGGCCCACTTAGGTTGCCGACCGCAACGGCGCGCGCGGTGGGACGGGGCCTTGGTTTCGACGCTCCCGCTGTGGTTTCGCGCGAATTCCGTTGCGTTTCGCGCGGTGAGACCACCTGGGGGCAGGATCAATAGAAGCACATGGTTTAGGGGGGGTTTAGGGTTTAGGGTCCCCTGCGGCTGGGTGCCGGGGGTTATTAGTATTATGGGGTAGCGATTTTGGGTTGAGCATCATGAGCATCAGCTGGGTCTCTTTTGGCCCCCAAGTTCCACACGCGTGCAAAGCCGAATCCCCCAGTGGTTCAAGGGAATTCGGCCCCCCACGGAGTGTCGGTGCTCTTCTGGCCTTCTTTGGCCTTTTCTGGCCCTCCTCACTGTTTGGGGTCTACGCCGGCATAATTAGAGTTGAGGGTTTTTAGGGTTGAGGGTTTTTAGGGTTCGAGAGTTTAGTGTATGTTCTGCGCTCTTAATTATTGCAGAAGCATTGCTGCTTCACGCGGTGCATAAGCTTGTTTGTCTCGTCGCCTCCTGCAACAACGTATGTGTTGGGTTCTTCCGGCAAACCCTAAACCCTGAACCCTAAACAACAAACCCTGAACCCTAAACCCTAGACTGTACAGAGTTTATCGGGTTTAGGGCTTACTTAGGGCTCAGGCATCTCTGAGTCTCTGATGCAACAAAAAGGCCACTATACCCTGAGGGGTCCAACGACCCAAAGATGATGCTTAACCCTGGGGTTCCTCACCTGATGTAGGTCAGCACTAACTAGTAAAAAGCCCTCATGGGGTTCTTATGCAGCCCACAAAGTTAGGCTGTTTGCTAAGGCAGGGCTCTAGATTTCGGACTTGACATCCTAGGACGCCGGTTACAAAGGTGCGGTATGATAGTCGGAACTGCAACAGGGACGCCGAAGGCACAGGCCCTGTGAGTCGAACGCGAAGGTTTATGGTTTGGCGCTCTGTGGGCTAAGGGCTCCCCAAACCCTACACCCTTAACCCTGAACCCTAGAACCCCAAACCCTAAAACCCCAAACCCCGAACCCGAAAACCCCAAACCCTAAACCCCAAACAGTAAACCCCAAAGGGCTCCTTCGTGGCCTTGGGGCTCAGGGGCGTTTCATCGCCTGGAGATGGAGCGGCATTCGGGCTTCAGAGTTCGGGGGTTTGAAGAATGGGCCCCAAGTGGGTTTGGGGTTTAGGGTTTGGGGTTCAGGTCGGGGTTTAGGATTCAGGTGGGTTGAAGCGTTCTGGGTTTAGGGTTTAGCAGCCGAAGCACTACCTTGAACCCTAAACCCTATACCCCGAACCCTATAACCCTATAGAGCCGAGAGCCTAGAGCCAAAAAGCCCTTCAGCGAACTCCCACCGCTCGTTTAACTTGGCGGCAGGTGACATCAGGGGCCAAGTGAGCAGGAATGAAGTTTAGAAGTGAAAAAACACGCGGAAAGCCCTAATTTTTGAAACCCTAAAGCCTCAAACCTAAGCGAAAATTTGAGAATACCACAGTTTTGCTGTTGGGGGCGGGGGGTGGTTAACGGAGGGGGGGGGGGGGGGGGGGGGGGGGGGGGGGGGTGGTTGGGGGGGGGTTGGGGGGGGCGGGGTCTGCAAGGCAGTCTAAGTTGCGGCTGAAAGAAGGAGTTGAAGGTTTAGGGTTTAGGGTTTAGGGTTTAGGGTTTAGGGTTTAGGGTTTAGGGTTTAGGGTTTAGGGTTTAGGGGCGCGTTGTCGCGCCGTGCCTTCTTCCGCTTTGGACGCCAGCGTGGCACTGCAGCAAGTCGCCTACTCTGCCATGTCGGCCTCTGTTCAGGGTCCACAAGTCAAAGCAGCTCGACCAGCCACGGTTTAGGGTTTAGGGTTTAGGGTTTAGGGTTGAGGGTTGAGGGTTGAGGGTTGAGGGTTGAGGATTTAGGATACTCTTCACCATCTTGAACGTGGCCTGCGGCGGTGATGACTCCTGCTCTTCAGCCACTGTCCCAGGGTCTTCATCTCGTCCACGCAGAGGGGGGGGGGGGCAGAGAGCAAAAACAACACACACGCGGAGGTGGGAGGGTTAAAAATTTCGGGGGCCGGGATCTGCCGAAGCTCTAAACCGTAAACCTTGAACCCTGAACCTCGAAAACCCTAAACCCTGAACACCCTAAACCCTGAAAACTATAACCCCCGAAGCCCGCAACCCTACAACTACAACATCCTAAGCCCTGAGCCCTAAACCCTAAACCCTAAACCCTCGACCCTAAGTCGGAAGCACCTCCAAACGACATGCCCTGCAGCAGATGAGGGGCATACGGCTAAAGCCACACTGTGACCTCTTTTGGGTTCATAGGATCTTTTTAGCAATTGGGGTTTAGGGTTTAGGGTTGATTAAGGTTTATTGGGTTCATAGGATTGTTAGAGCACTTGGGGTTTAGGGTTTGGGGTTTAGGGTTTAGGGTTTAGGGTCTGAGTTAAGGTTTGGAGTTCTGCTCGATTTAGGCAGCTTTCATGCATCAATCTTTTCTCTATGTCCGGGATTCTCAGATTCCACGGTAGCACCGACCAAAGCAGACCTACACCGCAAATGCCAAACCAGGGTTTAGGGTTTAGGGTTTAGGGTTAGGGTTCAGAGCCTGCCCCAGATGCTATTGTCGGCAAGCTTGATCCCTGTGCGGTGTACGGGCTACGGCGCGGCGGAAGTGTGCAGGATTCACCCCTAAACCCTAAACCCTAAAGCCTAAACCCTAAACCCCCCCGATTCAGCTTGGTGGTTCCCCACCTTCCAACCCTGCTCTCGAGTTTTTTCGGGGCTTGTGGGTTTAGGGATTTAGGTAGGGATTGGGGTTGCCTCGCGAAAGACCAACTATACGCAATAGCAACACTGCATCTGCAAGAAGGGGCTAGATTTGCAGGCTCCAGTGTTAAGAGAATCAAAGCAGGGTCCCTGAAGCCCAAGACCCTCAACCCTGTAGCTCCGTAAAAGTACCACCGAGTTGCAAGAACGCTCTAGATTTACAGGATCCAACCTTCACTAGGGTTTTGGGTTTAGGGTTTTGGGTTTTGGGTTTAGAGCCACTTTTTCAGATTCATAGGGTTTATAGTACGTACTAAGCCCCTAAACCCTTATAAACCCTACACCCTAACACACCCCGAAACCTCCAAACCATTTGTCGGATCTCCACGCAGCCTTTAAGCGGAGCTTTTTGGCTTATGTAAGGCTTCAGAGGCTGAGGGTTGGGTTTTAGGGTGTGCTGACGTACCTACAGGGGCGTCTTCTGGCTGAACGTAGCGGGCGCCGACGTGTTCAGATTGCAATTCTAGACGTTCAAGCCCCAAAATAAAAACTCCGTATATCCTAATTCCTATTTTGGCTTCGCTTTTTTCGTTCTATTTAGCACACCTAGTAGTAGAGTAGGTAACCTTTAACCTTTTGGGGGTAGTAGAACCCCCTCATAATCCCGAAGGTTAACCTTCAATTCCCCCAGGTTACTGGACAACTAGGCACAGATCTGAATACCCTAAACCCTAAACCCTAAACCCTAAACCCCTTATAAACCCTGAGAAGCCTGAAAAAACCCTGTTTTGTCGCATGGGGCGGGCGGCCGCGGTCGTGATCTCTGTGCTCACGAGTCTGGTGGCCGACCAGGGCGGAGCGAGGCGACTTGCTCGCATCATTGTTTAGGGTTTAGGGCTAGGGTTTAGGGTTTAGGGTTTAGGGTTTAGGGTTTAGGGTTTAGGGTTTAGGGTTTAGGGTTTAGGGTTTAGGGTTTAGGGTTTAGGGTTTAGGGTTTAGGGTTTAGGGTTTAGGGTTTAGGGTTTAGGGTTTAGGGTTTAGGGTTTAGGGTTTAGGGTTTAGGGTTTAGGGTTTAGGGTTTAGGGGGTTTAGGGTTTAGGGGGTTTAGGGTTCAGGGTTTAGGGTTTAGGCGTTTAGGGTTTAGGGTTTAGGGTTTAGGGCTTGGCCTGCGGGACTCAACTCCCTCATGAATTGGGCATGGAAGCAAGGAGGGTTTAGGGTTTAGGGTTTAGGGTTTAGGGTTTAGGGTTTCGGGTTGAGGGTTGAGAGTTTAGGGTTCAGGGTTTAGGGTTTAGGGTTAGGGGGCTTTGGGCTGACCGGGCTTACGTGGCTTGTAGGGCTTATGGGGCTGCAGCGGGGCTTCAAGGGCTTATCTTCGGGCTGAGCTTTCGGAGCTTTTACCCGAAGGATCCATGTACCCATATAGTATATAAATACTTGGGACCTAAAGCTACTTCATAGGAAACCTTTTAGGGGTTAGAGCTTTTGGGGTTTATGTGGGTTCATAGGGAACCTTTTAGGGGTTAGAGCTTTTGGGGTTTAATTATGTGGGTTCATAAGAAACCTTTTAGGGGTTAGAGCTTTTGGGGTTCATGTGGGCATTTGGTTTAGGCTTTTTGAGGGTCTCTAGGACTTTTGGGGAGTCCTGGCTTAGCGTTGGGGGGCTGGGCTTTTGGGATTAGGGCTTAGGGTTTAGGGTTTAGGGTTTAGGGTTCAGGGTTTAGGGTTTAGGGTTTAGGGTTTAGGGTTCAGGGTTAGGGTTTCTAGGTAACATGCAGAATGTGCACTTTGGGCTCTTCGGGTCAACAAAGCCTCGCGCCCCGGTCTGCGCGCAGCTTTTGTGCAAGCTCGGTGGATGAGGGCTTTGCACCCGTAGAATGCTGCGTTCTCGTCCCCAAGGCTGTCCATGTTGAGGGGCTTTCCGGCTACAAAAACTTCTCGCAGTTTCGCGCTTGTGGGGAGAGGGGCTTAAAAGGCGACGCCTGATACTGTTAGGGTTCAGGGCTTCTAGGGTTTCAATAGGGTTTGATTGGGGTTTGAATGGGGCTTCAATAGGGTTTACAGTTTAGGGGCGCCCCCCCCTTCTGACGAAGACCAAGGCCACCCCCCCCCCCCCCCCAGAACCAACGCATGGTAGGGTTTAGGGTTTAGGGTTAGGGTTTAGGGTCTAGTTAGGGTTTAGAGTCTAGGGTCTAGGGTTTAGGGTTTATTGAGTTAGGGTTTAGGGTCTTGCGTTTAGGGTTTATTGACGCGCGCCACAACGCTCGCCCTGCGGTGGGGGTGGGCATGTCATGACTGAACCCTCCATCGAGAGGAGGCGTGCATAACTCTAATCCCAAGGTCCAGTGGCTTAGGGTTTAGGGCTTAGGGTTTAGGGTTTAGGGTTCATAGCCCTTGACATGTAGGGTTTGAGGATCCATGGGACAAGCCGTGGTTCGCAACCAAGCCAACAGTCTACGGCATCTCTGACGGGCTCCAACCACGACCTTCTGCTAGGTTATAAGCAGCGTTTTTGTTTATTTTTATTTTATTTTTTTTTTTGGGGGGGGGGTGCCACAAAGTTGGGTTACACTTCGCTGGCCGCTGTGTCCCTGTGGGTTTAGGGGAGCGGCTTGGGGGTTCAAGTGATGTTCGATGTGGCGTGGGCCCGTGAACCGGTCTCTCCGTACCCCATCACCTCCCAAGGACGCCACGCAATATTCCATCGTCTCATAGGCTTCTTGTGAAACGCATGAGTGCGGCTGGCAGCGCGAGCAAGACTACCACGCTGTTTCGGGGGTTAAGAGCTTCGGGTTCAGGGAATTGGGGGTTTCCGAAAAGAGGGGTACCCTTCTGGGGTATAAAAGGGTACCCCTATTCTGGGAAACACCCATGTGGGGGAAAAGGCTTGGAGAGATTGTAATACCAGCAGTCCTTAATAGGGATTCGAATAGGGCACTAGAACCCCTATGAAGGACTGATAGTATAAGGGGTAACATCCCAAGGTCTAGGGCCTTCATGCGCACCCTGCCCGGCCAGCAGAACTGCATTGAGACAGATTCAACTTTGTCCGGCATCCCCGTGCACAGCCGATGCGGGCCACAGCATCCGCCATGCACGCGGGGGCGCCGACGAGTTTTGGGACGGAGGCCTCAACTCTGACGAGCTTCGAACCCCGGTCATGGCCACCATTCTGTTTAGGGTTCAGGGGTTCAGTGTTTTGGGTTCAGGGTTCAGGGTTCAGGATTTAGGGTTTAGGTGTTTAAACTACAGTTCCTTTCTTTGAAGTCTCGTCTTAGTTCACAGGTCAAAAGCATGTAAAATCAAAACACGTGCATACAAACACATGTTCTTACATATGGACTGGAAACAGTCAGTCGTTAGGCTGAGAAGGCGAACTGACTTGCAAAGACAGGACCTGTCCCAAACTCGATCAACAAAGGAGCAGAATCATGCCGAAAGCATATACCTTCAATGCCAGCAGACTGTGGTTGAGGTGAGAGTTCCCTACTTGGCACATCTTTCCCAAGTGATAACTCTACGCATAGCCCCATAATAACCAAATCGGGCTACTTCGGGGGTTTTAATATGGGGGTATTCGTGCACTTCTCCCAAATCTAAACCCAAGATCCTGAAACCCTAACCTCCAAACTCTGTCGTGCTTCAAGTACTGCCAAAGGCCAGGGCCACACGACCCTGCACAGTGGTAACACAAGGGCTTAGGGTTTAGGGCTCTTCTGGCGTATCCCTGAACCCTAAACCCTAAAACCTAAACCCCCCTTGATTCTGTCACCGGGACTCTGCTCCTCACACCTAAGAGATAAGTCGCGGAGGCGCAGAGCCCTGAGGGTCCGACCAGGGTTTAAGGTTTCGGGTTTCGGGTTTGGGGTTTAGGGTTTGGGGTTTAGGGTTTGGGGTTGAGGGCTTGGGGTTTGAGGGAAAGAGGGTTCGGGCTTGGGGCAGTCAAGGCTCTATTCCTACACCCTTCAACCCCGAAACCCTTAAATCCATAAAACCCTTACACCCTTGGGAGTGCCAAAATCGCCTGATCGGACCCCCAGGGAACAGTTCCAGTCTCAAACTTTGCTGCCACGATTCCGATCGTCAGTATGTTGGCAAGACTTTAGGATTCAGAATTCAGGATCTAGGGTTTAGGGTTTAGGGTCCCTACAATCAACTCTGCACCCAAAACCTTCATACTTCAAACCCCTAGCAACCTCAAATGAGGCTGTCTAGACGCATAAACTAGAGTTACCCAGTCACGAGTACCCCATGAACCTCCATTGTCAGTCGTTTAGGATGTAAGGCCAGGCTGATTCAGAGGCATCGGTGGCAGAGACATCTCAGAACAAGAACATTCGGCAGCAACAGCTGCATGGGATCTGGGCGCTTGCTTCATGGACCCTAAACCCTCTCTAAGGGTCCATGTACCTAAATACGGAATACTCGGGCCTTTCAAGTGCTTCCTAGATAAGGACTTTGGGGCCCAAGAGTATACTAGCAAGGTTCATGGACCCTAAAGCCTGAACCCTAAAACCAAAAAGCCATAAGCAAACCTCGGTGATCTTCAGCATCAAGATTAAGGTTTGGGGCTTGCCATTTAGTTTTAAACCGAAGGTTCAGGGTTTAGGTGTATATCGCAACTGGGGCTGCAGAATTTAGGGTGCAGTATAGGGTCTGGGGTTAGGCGATTTGCTCCCTTCTTCCTTGGAGGACTTTGACATGTGGGGGCCGTAAAGGGTGCCGAGTGGCAGTCGACAAGGTCAACAACAGGTTTAAGGTTTAGGGTTTAGGGTTTAGGAATTAGGGTTTAGGGACAGAACGGCAAAACTGCACCCCTCCTGCAAGAGAAGGCAACCAAACAACGCAAAAACCTGAAAACCCTAAACCCTAAACCTAAAGCATACTACTAAGTAGGCTTAGGGTGTAGCAGGCTTAATTTTGTCTGAATATTCCCGAAACCGCCACCTTAAACCCGAAACCGCGAAACCCTACCCAGGACGCAAGCAGTCCAGTCCCACAGGGGCTGAAGCGGGCTCTCTGCGCAAGTGACCGAGGAGGATGAATCAGTTGCACGTGGCCAAGGCATATTGGCATATTTGGAATGTGTAGCCGACACTTGGGGGGTCCTCAACCCTCAAAACCAACCCTTTTGGGGTTTGCCGAAACCCCTTCAAATCCTGAAACCAAGAACACTACAACCCTAAACCCTAGACTCTAAGAGATGTCATTTCCGGTCATCCCTCTGCAGTTTAGATTTTTGGGGTTCTGGAGGGTTCAGGGGTTCAAGGTTTAAGGGTTCTAGGAGTCTAGGGTTCCCCAGGAGCTTAGGGGTTTTGTTGGATCTTTTTGGGGCTTCAGGTGTTGTAGGGTTTTTTCGAGATTTTGCTAGATGTTTTGGGGGGGTTTTGGGTTTTTAGGGTTTTAGGGTTTTTGGGGGATTTAGGGTGTTAGGAGTTCGGGCCTGCTCCTCATTCACTCGACAATATTCCGCTCCTTCAGGAACGCGTGGCTGAGCGCCTGCCCCCCGCCCCACCCAAAGAAAACAGCTGAGGGCCACTCATGGTTTAATTCGGGTCCAGCGTTTTGGGTCTAGGGTGGGGGGGGGGTGGGGAGGGGAGAAGTGGTAACCCTGACACCCGAAACGCGAGGCCTCACACCCCAAACCCTCGACCCTAAAGGATCCGGGGACTTAGCAAGTGGGTTGTAAGAAAGGTAACTACACGCATAATTCCTTATAAGCCCAGTTAAGGTACTTAAAAAACCCTACTTACTAAGTGCCCCCGATCCTCCAAGTACAGTATTCCTAAACCCTAAACCCTGAACCCTGAACCCTAAACCCTAAACCCCGAACCCTGCAAGTAGACTCTGCGAAATCGGAGCGCAGGCCTCGTTGGACGTCGGGCGGCTACCCTTCTCGTAGTGCAGGAGATGACCTGCCAGACTTCCTGGGGTTTAGGGTTTAGGGTTTAGGGCTTAGGGTTTAGGGATGTTTCCCAACTTTGTCAGGACAACATCCTGAGTGAAATCCGCGCACCTCGCTTTGAAAATCGACTGGGCGAGCCCGCATTAAAAATGCACCCTGTAAAGCTGGGAAAAAAACCTAAACCAAGACCCTAAACCAACACCTGAACTTTTGAAATCCTGCACCGTTTACTCCAGCAAGGGATTAGGCTGCTAAAGTTGCTTCTAAAACCCTAAACCCTAACCCTGTCGGGTTTGGGGTCCTCAGGGGAGGGGGGCGATGGTGGGGGGGGGGGGGGGGGGAGTGGGGGTTGAGTACGCGGAATCTTGTCCACAACATGCCGGGTAGTCATCTGAGACCTTCCGGGCTCTAAGCTTCTCCCTCCCCCCCCTGCCCACCCCCAAATTCTAAAGACCATGTGCGAAAAACATATATATATATATACATATATATATATATATATATATATATTGTATATATATATATATGTGTATATATACATATGTTTATTAGGCATAGAGGTAGGCACAAGAAGCTGAGGCCCCCAGGTGTTGAAGGCGTTGCGCAGCAAAGTGAGAGGCTTAGGGTGTAGGTTTGGGGCTCTGGTGCTCATAGGGTTGTTTGGGGTTTAAGATGCCTAAACCCTAAACCCTAAACCCTAAACCCTAAACCCTAAACCCTAAACCCTAAACCCTAAACCCTAAACCCTAAACCCTAAACCCTAACCCCTAAAAAGTTCGCGCCTACGAATGACGCGAAGCTTTGGTGCTGCGGCGCGACCATCTGGTCCAGCGGCAACTCGCAGCGACCGCAGGGTTATGGGTTGAGAGTTTTGGGTTTTGGGTTTAGGGCCCCCACCCCCGCCTTCCCCAACTGAACCTAAGCCCTAAGCTTCTGGTGTGGGTTCTGCTCATGGTATACTAAGGGGAAGGTCCAGAGGCAAAGCCCCACAACGCTTGGGTGTCTGGGAAAGACGTGCAGAGGCTGAAAAACTTTAAACCTTCGAAGATCTCGGGGTTTAGGTGAGTTTCCAGAGCCCTGGAGCCCCCCCTAAACCCTAAACCCTAAACCCGAAACCCGAAACCCGAAACCCGAAACCCTAAACCCTAAACCCTTGCTGAAGAACTCGTTCACCCTTAGCCCCAAACAGCCCATCATCTCGAGAGTGTTCAGTCCTAAGAACTCCAGCAAAAGAGGCCTACAGACTATAAACGCAGGTTTAGGGTTTAGGGTTTAGGGTTTAGGGTTTAGGGTTTAGGGTTTGGGGTTTGGGGTTTGGGGTTTGGAGTTTGGAGTTTGGAGTTTAGGGTTTAGGGTTTAGGGTTTACGGTTTAGGGCGTGCAAATACTCTTTTCTTACTACGCAGCACTTAACAACGAATGAAGGGATTTGGGTACATGATAGCCCCCTATTACTATAAGCGCCGTCAAAAGGGGTTTGTTCTACAGGGCACCTGATCCCCTACTTGCGGGGTTTAGGGTTTAGGGTTTGGGGGTTTACGAGAATCAGGGACCCTAATATAGACCCCCCCCCCAAATAGTAGGATTTTTCTTTATTAAGGACCCCAATATTGTACTCTTAAGGTCCCGTATAAGGGTCCCTCCTGCAGCCCCTTGATTTTTCACCTGCTTTTCGGAAATGGGGTTGTAGGGCTTAGGCTCCGGGGGATGGGCCACTCACGGTACATACTACCGCTAAGGGACTCGTACACTCTCGAAACCCTAAACCTTAAACCCTAAACCCTAAACCTAAACCCTAAACCGTCTAGCCTCTAAACCCTAAAGCCTCGAAACCCTAAACCCTAAACTCTAAACCCTAAACCCTAAACCCCAAACCCTATTCCTTAACTGAGGGGTTTTGGGCTCTCTGGGTCCCCGCCGGGCCCAAACAGCATCACGTCGACAAAAAGCGGCCCCAGCCCGAAGCAGTAGGGTTTAGGGTTTAGGAGGTTTAGGGTTTTAGGAGGTTTAGGGTTTTAGGGTTTTAGGGTTTTAGGGTTTTAGGGTTTTCAGGGTTTTAGGATTTTGGGTCTTAGGCTTTTAGTGCTTCAGGTTTTGGGGTTTCAGGTTCTAGGGTTTTAGGGTTTCGGGTCGCAGGGTTTTAGGGTTTTAGGGCTTTGAGGTTTAGAGTTTTAGGGCTCAGGGTTCAGTCCCTTGCAGAAACGATCTGGGGGCCAGCATTGCTTCCTGCTCCTGATCCTGGCCAAGAATCCCCACATCGAAATCCCTAAGTGCTAAGCTCTGAACCCTGAAATCCCCAAACCCTGAGCCCCCCAAACCCAACCCCCAACCCTAAGCCGCAAACCCGAAGCCCTAAACCCTAAACCTCCTAAGCCCTAAACCCTAAGCCCTAAACCTCCTAAGACCTGAACCCTAAGCCCTAAACCCTAAACCTCCTACGCCCTAAACCTTAAGCCCTGAGCCCTAAGCCCTATAAACCTGTGGCCTGGTTTCGAACGTGCCGCTCCGAGGAAGGAGACTGGGCGCCAGTAGGCCTCGATCAACCAGGGTTGGTCGGGGTACCCCAAACCCTAAAGCCTAAACTCTATACCCCAAGCCCGGAACCCTATAAACCTAAACCCTATACCCCTAAACTCTAAGCCTAAAAGGTTTGGGGCTTCGGGTTTCAGGGTTTGGGGTGGTTAAGGGTTTAGGGGTTTAGGGGTTTAGGGTTGAGGGAGCTTTGTGTTTAGGGTTTGGGGGCTTTGGCTTTAAGGGTGTTAGGGTTCAAGAGGTTTACCCTGATCCGCACAATGCCTCGCCAGGCGTTCCGAGGCCGTTTGCAGGGCTACGATTGAGGGTACAGACCCTAACCTACATGGCAACCCTTTGGGGCACTCGAATTGCTGGACGACATACAAATGTACACTTATAACCCCCAAACCCAAAACCCTAAACCCTTTAACTACGGATTGAGGTTTGGGGTTTAGGATTCGGTTTCTACGAGTGGCTGAGCTTGTATGTAGGCCAAGGGAGTAGATGTAAGAGAATGTAAGAATGGGATGCTCCGCTACCCAACCACAATTAGGGGGGGCGGGGTAGGGTTTAGGGTTTAGCTTAGGGTTTAGGGCTTAGGGTTTAGAGCTTAGGAGGTTTAGGGTTTTTCAAGTTAAAAGGGTTTAGGGTTCAAGACTGAAGTGTAGCAAGGAACCTTACGGTGTTTGCGCGACGCTCCCAGAACAATCAACTGCTTCCTTTGTCTTTTAGGATTCAGCGCGAAGCCGGAACCAAGAGCAACCCAGCAAGGAAGGAATAAAACAGGCGCCCTGTTTGCGTTAACGCGCCTTAGAAGGCAACCTAAACTCCTAGAAAAAGGGGAATACGTGCCTAGTCTGGGTCCGAGGCGGTGACAGTGATGAGTTACAAATGGACATTTCCCCAAATAGGGGTGCCCTCCATATACCCCCAAATAGTATAATCCTTGATTTATGAGAACTCCCAAAAGGGTACCCCCCAATTTTCTAAACCTTAAACCCTAAACCCTAAACCCTAAACGGAAACCCCCAAATGGGCTTTAGAACGTCGAGGGCCCAGCCAGTTTAGCCGCATGTCGCCGTATCGATCCCTCGCCAGGTACCTCGCGCGCACAGGCCTTTAGACTGAAAGCCTGGGATGCTCCCCCTTATACTGCCAGTCCTTAGTAGGGTTTAGGGTTTAGGGTCTAGGGATCAGAACAGGGCGTACTATATTCCCCACTAAGGTCTGCTAGTATAAGGGACACACCCCAAATTGAAGCCGCCCTAACCCTAAACCAACGCCCCCCCCCCCCCTCCCCTTTTGCGTCCCCAACATCTTCTCAAACGAGTCATGTCGAGACCCCAAACCTTAAGAAGCCCCAGACAAGTGCGGTGGGCGCAAAGCTCCCGCGGACATTTAAGGTGTTCGGGTGTAAGGGTAGCAGCTCCCCTCAGATTCGGTCAATCCTGCTTGGGTTGTCGGGTTTATGGATTTTTTGCTTCAGGACCTCGGCGTGAATAACCTTTCATGACATTCCTTTCAGGAAAGCCGACCTCTCTCTCTTTGTCTGTCTGTCTCTGTCTGTGTCTGTCTGCGTCTGTCTGCGTCTGTCTGCCTCTCTCTCTCCCTCTCCCTCTCGCTCACAAGTTGCCCTAAACCCTAAACCCGAAAGCCCTGGATCTTCCGCTTCGAAGATGAGGGAGGGTTTAGGGTTGTGGGCGTAAGCCCTAGGGTTTGGGGCTTCAGGGTTTAGGGACTAGCAAGGTATTGCATGGGGTTTTACAGGGTGGTAGGCTGAGGCCCTTGACCCTAACACTGGTAAGAGTTTTTCTTTTTTTGTTGCGGGTGCTTTTTTGCTGTGGGTGCGGGGGCGCGTTTTTTTTTTTTTTGCGGGTGCGGGGGCGCGTTTTTTTTTTGCTGCGGGTGCGGGGGGCGCGTTTTTTTTTTTTGCTGCGGGTGCGGGGGGCGCGTTTTTTTTTGTTGCGGGTGCCGTGGGGGCGCCTTTTTTTTTGCTGCAGGTGCGGAGCGTTTTTGCTGTTTTCTCTATATTTTACTATGAAAACCTCTATTTTCTCTAATTTTCAATAGGAAAACCTCTTTCTTCTCTATATTTGAATAGGAAAACCTCTTTCTTCTCTATATTTGAATATGAAAACCTCTATTTTCTCTACATTTAGCATGAAAACCTCTAGTTTTTCTAATTTCTCTATACTTCAATTCGAAAACCTCTATTTCTCTCTATTTTATAACTAAAACCTCTATTTCTCTCTATTTTTGTCTATATCGTCATAGTTTTCCTCTATATTTAATGAGGAAGACATGAGAGAGGAATACATGAGAAACTTATTCTCTGTGTTATCTCAATATGTGACTTGCAATTAAAAGTGTTTTTGTTCCTCTTGTCCTATTTTAATAGGAAGCCCATTATTTTCTCTGTCTCTGAATAGGCAAACCTCCATTGTCTTAACATTTGAACATGAAAACCTCTATTCTCTATATTTGAATATCAAGACCTCTACATTTTAATATGAAAACACTTTGTATTTTCTATGGTAGGAAGCATCTAATTTCTCTATATTGTATAGCGAAAACCTCTATTGTTCTATAGTTTCTTATTTTGTCAGTATTTTCAGACTTCTTCTCTTTATTTCACGAGGAAGACATGAGAGAGGAATACATGAAAAGCTAATTCTCTATATTGTCATAAGAGTACATGCATTATCTCTATTTGTGACTCGTAGACAACAAGTGTTTTTGTTCATGTCTCATAACACAAGCTCTATTTTCTCGATTCTTTACTAAGAAGACGTTTATATCTCTATTTTTAAACGGAAAATTCAACTTCCACCATAAGGTCTGAATTTTCGTAGGAAAGCAAGCATATATTCCCTCTTCAGGGGGTTGGGGGCTGCGCAGACCGCCGCATTTGAAAACACAATGCTCGCATCATGGGTTTGGAAGGGATTCGTAAGCTTTGAAGCAGGCTTGCCGGCTAAAAAAAGCGGGGGGGTTGGGGGGGGGGCGCAGCCCCCCCCATTTGCAAACACAATGCTCGCATCATCATGGGTTTGGAAGGGATTCGTATGATTGAAGCAAGTTTGCCCGGCTAAAAAGCGCAGCCCCACCCCCCCCCCCTTTCAAGCGGGGGGGAATGCTCTCATGATGGGTTCGGAAAGGATTCATTTGCTTTGAAGCAAGCGGCATGGCTTTAAGAAGCGGGGGGGGTTGGGGGGGGCGCAGCCCCCCCCTATTTGCAAACCCAATGCTGGCATGATAGGCTTGGACAGGATTCATATGCTGAGAAGCGACCTGGCACGGTTTTAAAGAGGGGGGGGGGGGGTCGGGCGGGGTGCAGCCCTCCCTCCACCGTTTGCAAACACAATGCTCGCATGATGGCCTTGGGAAGGATTCAGTGCTTTGAAAACGCTTGCACAGTTTAAAGGAGGGGGGGCGTTGGGGACGGGGTTGGGGAGGAAATTGCAAAACAAATGACCTGGGGGGTGGGGAGGAAGGGGGGGGGGGGCGTTCGGCCCCCGAAAAAAGCACCCACAGCAAAAAAGCACCCACAACAACAAAAAAACACGGGTTCCCCTTAACACTCTCGAGGCCTGAGCCCGAAACCGCAATTACCCTAAAAGAGCTTACTTGCATATAGTGAGGTCTGGCCCTAAACCCTAAACCCTAAACCCTAAACCCCAAACCCTAAAGCCTAAACCCTAAACCTAGTTCATGGTTGGGATAGTATTACACATCTAAATTCCATTCCTTATCGACTTTAAGGACCCTTAAACTTGTAAAAGGTTACCCCACCATGACAATGCCCTAAACCCTAAACCCTAAACCCTAAACCCTAAACCCTAAACCCTAAACCCTAAGCCCTAAGCCCTAAGCCCTAAACCCTAAACCCTCAACCTCAGAAGGCAGCCCCATTCACGACTCCGGCGCACTTCTCCCGGGCGGCAGTTGGGGAGGCCGCCAGCATCTTGCCGGGGAACCGTCCCAGGCTTCTCTCCTGCCATGGGGTTAGGGTTTAGGGTTTAGGGTTTAGGGTTTAGGGTTTAGGGTTTAGGGTTTAGGGTTTAGGGTTTAGGGGGGGCCGGGGCTAGATAGGGCACACTAGGCCCTGTGAGGGCTACTGGCCTTACCCCGAAAAACCTAAAAACACCTAAACAACCCTGAAAACCCGAAAAGGGTGCAGGGTTTAGGGTTTAGGGTTTAGGGTTTCGGGTTTCGGGTTTCGGGTTTAGGGTTTCAGGTTTAGGGTTTAGACCGAAAAACCCGAAAAACCCGAAAAAACCCAAACCCTTTCTCGGCCCCCCGGCCATGAGAGCCAGGTGCTCGAGGTTGTCGTGCGTGCCAAAGAGCAGCTCACCGGTGTAGAGCTCCATGAGGATGCAACTGGTGGGTGGTTTGGGGGTGTTTAGGGTTTAGGGTTTTGGGTAATGATAGAGGGGTATGGGGAAACCCTAAACCCTAAAGCCCTAAACCCCCACATCCCGAAACCCCCGAACTTTGAACCCTTTCGGGGGTTCAACATGTTCACGTTCGGGGTTCTTGTGGGCCATTATTGTTTAGGGTTTAGTGTTTAGGGTTAGGGTTTAGGGTTTAGGGCTACTGCCCCGACATTCCCCACTTTAAACCTAAAAGTTTGGGCCTGGGAGCTGACTGTGTTGAACTGTTGCCTTGAGGGTGTTGCTGATGAAGCTTTTTTTGGGAGAGGGTGCGTGCATGGCTAGGGTTTATGGGCTTGGGCTTAGAGCTATCCATCTTATTTCAAAAAATTGCAGCCTACTGTCTCCCAGCTAGCTGATGAGCTGTCCTCTGCGGATCTAAAAGTGATGGCTATTTTCTTAGGTCGCTAAGCCCTTCGCCGGTATATACAGGGGCGTTGCCATCAATCTGTAGGCGTGCATGCCTGAAACATCAATCTGTAGAAGCGCAGCCCGAAACCCTATAAACCCTACATAAATTCAGGCCTAACCCTAAACCCTGAACCCTAAACCCGAAACCCGAACCCTAAACTGCTACCTCCTTCAACTTTCCGGTCTCCTAGTCGAGGTCGAGCTCATGTTACTAGAGGAACGACACGCATCGGACACAAGCAATCTGCAGCATCTCAGCTCTCAGAACCAAGTTCCAGTCACGATCTCCGGCCACCTGCCACTCATGAGAAGACCACGGCTATTCTCACAACGGCTCGGTGTAGCAGATACTGGGGATGGTATCCTGACAAACAGGCCTTGCAACCAGGAAGATGAAGTCACAGGAACACAGAAAGCATCCACTGTCGCCGGGTCCTGTCTAAGCACGTGACAGCTGTGACCTCATCAGGGGCAAAGGGCAAGCGGCAATGGCAGTTCGTGAGCTCATCGGATGGGTTTGCCATATGTGGGAACTCTTCTCAGCATCCCATCTCCGTCTCGAAGATTCAAGCGTGCAACAAACAACCTCACTTGGATGAAGCATGAGGCCACAATGCATGTGTGCCAGGCAGAAGTGCTCAAAAGCTTCAGTCCAAAAAAACTAACGGTGTGTTCTGAAGTGGTTCACTGTGGCGCTAGCTTTACCGCAGTTACTAAACAGACTCGTCTGCAGCTAAAGATGTGCGGTTGTGCAGTGTCGGCTAGAGATGTACTAAAAGAGTGCGAACTCTCCGAAGCACGCTATCAGGAGGATCTGCACCTGCACCAGCATCGAGACTCAGCAGCATGCCGTGCAGCTATGCGGGTAGGGCTCTCATGATCCACGTAGGCCGTGGGAGGTGACCCCCATGAAGTCATCGCTACTTGCACATGCGCACCACCTGGTCCGTAGCGCCTTCGCTCATGTTAGGCTCAGATTGGCTTGGGGTGCCTCTTGGGGTGTCTTCTGGTCTTCAGGCATAGACCTCTCCGTGCTCTCGCTGTCTCTCTCTCTCTCTCTCTCTCTCTCTCTCCTCTTTAGAGTGTAGGGCTTGGGGTTTAGGGTTTAGTGTTTAGGGTTTAGGGCTCAGGGTTTCGGGTTGTTCTTGCAGTCTGCTCTCTCCACAGTCTTGCTCGCATACTCTGCGTGCCACGTCTCAAGCCAAGGCCTTTCAACCCCAAACCCTAAACCCATCCTTTAGTGTCACTCTTAGTACGGAATGAGGGAATGAAGCACCCAAAATGTGTAATGTATATCTATATATATATATGTATATGTATATATATATATGTATATATATACAGATCATAACATATTATATATATATATACATGTAGATGTAGGGGGGATGTAAGTACCTGCTTCCCTCATTCCCTACTCAGAAACACTAAAGAATGTTAAGGAAACCCCTCCATGGTCAGAGTATGTCGTCACCCCTGAAGCCGATTGTTGTTTCACTCCCACCTGCCAAGCAGGGTTTAGGGTTTCGGGTTTAGGGTTTAAGGGCCCTTGTGCTGCTGACAGTACGTGAGCGAGGTTTTGCGGGTCTTCGGGGCTCTTAAGATGAGGGTTTAGGGTTTAAGCTTTCTGGCTTCGAGTTTAGGGAAGGCTCTACCCAGATTCCTACACCCAAGGACCTCTATGGCTGACCTGGTTGCACAGCTCACTCACGAAACGCAACAGCGAGAAGTCACGATGGTTGCAAAGGAGGCGCAGCAACCCCCACATTGCCCCACATCATCGAAGGCATAGATTCGTTAATCGGACTTCGGATTGGCAGCCAATCTGGAGACTGGCCCCGACTTGAGTAAGGCTGCGCCTGGGCAAAATGACTCTACGCCTGGTCAGCCACAAGAAACGAGATCGACACTGAATAGCAGGCCCTGTGAACAAGCTGCAAGCAACAAACCTAAAGCTTGAACCCCACACAGACCCCTAGTTGTAGTTCCTTTCTGGCTCGGTGTTCTTCATACATACTCACCAAAGATGTAGGTATCCCTCAAAAAAGGAACTACACATTGGGGTCCTAGTCAACCCAAAACCTCCGAGCTGCGTCGACGATGGTTGCGGGAGTGTCTTTTCACTCATGCTTGGGCTGGGTCTTGTCGAAACACCTCGAACCCAGTGCTGCAAACACCCCGAACCAAAGCTGCTTGCGACCTAAAGCAGATAGGGTTTAGGGTTTAGGGTTCAGGGTTCAGGGTTTAGGGTTTAGGGTTAGATCCCTCCAACACCCCTCCACTCCGCCCTCTGGATCTTTTCAATCGGCCAGGGTTTTCTAGACGGAATGCCCCTGCTGACTACCCAGCCACACTTAGAGGTTCATGATACTTACTAACCAAAATAGTGCTGGCAATTTTAAACCAACTATAACCATATTGGGGTAGCTAAGGGGCTTATAGGTGGTATAAAAGAACAGTTATAACTGGTTATTAAGCACCACGAACCTCCAAGTAGGAGGAGAAAGTCAAACCCATTCCCCCTCCCAGGCTCTACAGCAGGGGTCGAACTACTACAGCAGCCCATGTTCTGATCTTTAGGTGGCAGCTGTATGTTTCGGGTTTTGTGTTCAGGGTTTAGAGTTTCGGGTTTGGAGTGTAGGACTTCGGGTTCAGGGTTTAGGGTTCAGAGTTTTGAAGGTGGAACCCTAAACCCTAAACCCACACCCTATACCTTTTCCGGGCAGGGCCTTCCCTACCATTGGCAGCAAGTCTCATGATCTCTCGTCGATGTGCTCGAGCAGAGTCTTCGCTACATCTGCTACGTGCATGAGGTCCTCAACTGCACAATAGGGTTTAGGGTTTAGGGTTTAGGGTTTAGGGTTTAGGGTTTAGGGTTTACCCTTCGGGGAGACCCATTGCGAGGAGTTTGGCCGCAAATCTATTTCTCGAAACAATCCGGGAATGAACAGACAAAGAAATTCAGAAAGGTTAGGACACCCCCTACCAGAAGAAACATCAGCCCTAAACCCTAAACCCTAAACCCTAAACCCTAAACCCTAAACCACAAAAACCCTAACCCTAAACCCTAAACTCTAAACCCTAAACCCTAAACTCTCCGCTAAGGAAGTAAAGCCTCGTGGCCCTCGGCAGAAAGGCGTTAAGGGATCAGATCCTTAGGTCGCAGGCTTGCCGAGGCTGAGGCCACGCTGTGGGTGGGGTTTGGGGTTTAGGGCTTAGGGTTTCGGGTGTAGGGTTTAGGGTTTAGGGTTTGGGGTTTGGGGTTTGAGGTTTGGGGTTTGGGATTTGGGGTCTAGGATTTAGGGTTGAGGCTTAGGGTTTCGGGTTTCGGGTGTAAGGATCCCTACTACGGACCTCTAGCAGGAACCGGAAGGGAGAACCCCCAAAGCTCGAAGATACGACGACTATTGGGTATTTCTGGGAACCCTTGAATTGGGACTGGGATCCTGCTGTTTTGAATCCTCCCATTCTAAACCTTAAACTCGAAACCCTAAACCCTCAGGATACAACGAGGGAGCCCTTAGCAGGAGCCTTACGTGAATCTACCAGGCACCCTATACGAGCCATATGCCCCAACCTATGCCCTGCATTGCGACTCCCATCTCTTCATAAGGCTCCCTCTTCTCCCCTAGGGTTTAAGGTTTAGGGTTTAGGGTTTAGGGTTTAGGGTTTAGGGTTTAGGGTAGGAACCCCAAACCCCAAAACCCCAAACCCTAACTAAAGCCTACCTCAACCCTGCACCCTGAACTTGCAGGGTCAAGGAGTAGTCTAAGCACCGCGCAGGCGACCTCACGGACAGGGCTGGGACACAACTCGTTTTGAGATGGCTGTAGGGGACGACGGGGGGTTTAGCCCTGAAGGACATTGCAACAGAAGTTTGGGGTTCGAGGGCTGCGGACAGGGTTTAGGGTTTAGGGTTTAGGGTATAGGGTATAGGGTTTAGGGTTTAGCGTTTAGGGCTTAGGGTTTAGGCTTACAACTGCCATTTAGTTGCCACCATTGGCTTCAAGCCACGGTCGGCATTCCGCACCCGCGATGGTGGCGAGCACCGTCCCCACCGACCATGCCACTGGTCTACTTACACGACATGTGCCGGCCAAAGGGGACTGCGGCTACCTTTTTAGGGTTTAGGGTTTGGGGTTTAGGGTTTAGGGTTCCCGCTGTGTTTAAGGGAGAACCTCGAAAGCACCAATGCAGCACGTAAACACGAAGCGCCCCGAACACAATAGCCCTCGTCTTCAACCCTCCAGCTCTTGAACCCCAACGACGCCTGTTCGTGACCTAGGTTGCTCAAAAAAGCTCTACACTTGCTTGGGTTAGCTCTGGGAATGGAACCACCCCCCCAAAACAACCCCGAATCTGCTAAGCATACTACTGAACAGTAGTGAAGCTTCAGGGCACAGAATGGCATCCTGGCTCCTGCTTAGAGGTTCGTGGAATGCTTAAGAACCAATTATAACTAGCTGTACTTATATTCCACTTAAAAACCCCTTAATTACCTTAATATGGATAGAATTGGGTTAGGGTTAGTAAGTACTATGAACCTCCGAGTAGGGTTTTGGGATCAGGGCTTAGGGTTGAGGGTATCCCACGCACGCCAAACCCAGTCTCACACTCCATCACCCACCGTGAGGTTCCATGTTTGTAGGGCTTCGGGCACCCTGAGCCCAGCAATGCTTTAAACGCTGCACATTCGAACCCAATCCCCTGAACCCTAAACCCTAAACCCTAAACCCTAAACCCTAAACCCTAAACCCTAAACCCTAAACCCTAAACCCTAAACCCTAAACCCTAAACCCTAAACCCTAAACCCTAAACCCTAAACCCTACCCACCCAAACCCTAAACCCTAAACCCCAAACCCTAAACCCCAAACCCCACACACCCCCCCCCCCCCCCCCCCCCCCGTTCCCACGGGCAGAGGCCACCCCATAGACCACACATCGGAGCGGTCGTTCCAGCCCAGGGACAGGATCACCTGTAGGGTTAGGGGTCTAGGGGTTTAGGGGTCTGGGGGGTTTAGGGGTTTAGGGGTCTTGGGGTGGTTTAGGGGGGGTTTAGGGGGGGTTTTAGGGGGGGATTAGGGGAGGTTTAGGGGTTTAGGGTTTGGGGGTTTAGGGCTGTTGGGGTTTCAGGGACTCTGGGGACTGTAGGGGCTGTAGGACCTTTAGGGGCTGTAGGGTTTAGGGTTTAGGGTTTAGGGTTCAGGGGTTGCAGTGCTTTTGGGATCAACTTGGGTTTGGGCTGGTACAGATTCAGGATTTCGTGGGGCAGGGGAAGAGACCATTGTAAGGGACTAGCAAGGGACTGTTTTTCGGGGGGGGTACGTCCCTAAACCCTAAACCCTAAACCCTAAACCCTAAACCCTAAACCCTAAACCCTAAACCCTAAACCCTAAACCCTAAACCCTAAACCCTAAACCCTAAACCCCTAAAACTTAAACCCAAAACCCAAAACGCAAAGACTTTGAGGTCTCTTTGGACTACAGACCTCGCGACCATAGACCCCAAACCCCAGACCCCCCCTTGTTGGAGTGCTCATTCATGTGTCCCCACCGTACCCTAGGAGTTAAACCCTAAACCCTAAACCCTGAACCCTAAACCCTAAACCCTTTAGCAATTGGGGGGGGGGGGGGGTTTAGGGCTGCCTCCGGTCCACGGTACTGGCGCGTATTGATGATGGACGAGTGGTGCTCGTCCTCATACCTGTGAGGCAGCAAGGCGTCCTCCTAACCCTAAACCCTAAACCCTAAACCCTAAACCCTAAGCCCTAGGCCTTAAAGCCTCGTGGGCCTAGGGTTTAAGCCCTCGGACCGAAAACCCTGAAACTCTAACCTTGGGGCTTCCAGGGGCAATGGGGTTAGGGTTTAGGGTTTAGGGTTTAGGGTTTAGGGTTTAGGGTTTAGGGTTTAGGGAATGGACTTGAGCTTCGGGTTTTCAAAGCCCTCACGTTCTCAAGAATCTCTTGAAAATACTCGTAGGGCAACTACATGGCCCCTGATTATGGGCCCTTACACGGGGAACCCTTTTCTGCCCCTTATATACCCTTATATACATATTAATACACATATATATGTATAAGTATCTATATTTATATACATACACATATACATACATATATATATATATATATATATAGTGTTGTAGGGTGTATATAGCAGGCTTTTTGAGGGACCCCATCTCAAACCCAAGCCCTACGCTCTGCCTAGACCCCCCCCCTCCTTCTCCAAACCTCTTTAGGGTTTAGGGTTTAGGGTTTCAGGTTTAGGGTTTAGGCTTTAGGGTGAAGGTTGCGAGTTTTGGGCTGTCGTGATTTAAGGCTTATGCGATTCGCAGGGGTTCAAAGGGCCCTAGGCCCTAGGCTCTAGACCCTTACTTAACCTCAGAAAGCCTACACCCTTTTTCAACTTACACAGCCGCAAAGCCACTATAAAGCTGGGTCGAGTCGGGGCACGTCGCGTTTCCAAAATCGATGAGCTTGATTTCGCTTGTGCGGGGCCGCAGGTACCTGCGCCCCAACAGTCAGGATTGGGGGAGAAAAAACTCCTGGCTAATCTTGCCCTAAACCCTCAACCCTGACCCTAAACCCTAAACCCTAAACCCCAAACCCGAATCCCTGCAGCTAATCCAAGACACTTCTGAGGGCTCTTGCAGGGTCTTGTAGACCCCAGAGACTGCGGGAAGCAAGGGCTTTTGGTGTTTAGGGTTTAGGCTTTAGGCTTTAGGCTTTAAGGTTTAAGGGTTTAAGGGTTTAAGGGTTTAGGGTTTAGGGTTTAAGGGTTAGGGTTTAAGGTTTGTGCGCGTGTGACTTGAACGTTGTGCGCCACAACGAAAGAAGTGCTCGGTTGAGATGGTGGCATTCAGCCGCGTATTTAAGTCCATGCCGCCAAAGATGACGCAAGGACAGTAACCACCCCTAAACCCTAAACCCTAAACCCTAAACTCTAAACCCTAAACCCTAAACCCTAAACCCTAGAATAGGGTTTAGGCTTTAACGTTCAGGGTTACGGCTGCCGTAGTTGCATAAGGGACCGGAAAATAGGGAAACTAATAGAACTGCCCTTCTCCTGAACCCTACGTCAGCTCAAGAAGTAGAAACAATGACGATGAAAACAGCAAGTTTGCGGGTTTGGGGTTTTCGGGATGAGGTTGCTGCAAGCCCTAAACCCTAAACCCCAAAGCGTGAACCCTAAACCCTAAACCCTAAACTTGCCCTAAACCCTAGGCCCTAAACCCTACACAAGGTCTATGGGGTCTCGAGTCGCGGGGTCGAGGGTCTACATACGTGCTTTCGTCTCCGGGGTCCATGGTTTAGGGTTTAGGGTTTAGGGTTTAGGTCCGGGCTTAATGGGGTCCGGTGTTTTGTCAGGCGGCGTAGGGCTCATGATTGGAGTCCGTCGATTGAAGTGTCGGGGAAGCCTTGAACCCAAACCTCCCCGCCCCAAAACCCAAAAACCCTAAACCCTAAACCCCAAACCCCAAACCCTAAACCCCAAACCCCAAACCCTAAACCCCAAACCCCCAAAACCCTAAACCCCAAAACCCAAGACCCAAAACCTGCTCCAAACCGACCTGTCTTGGTAGGTAGGTTGCCCTCGAACTTAAAGCACCCAGCCGGAGGCACTTATGACCATTCTTCTTGCCAGAGGCTTTGTTCTTCTCCTGCTCATCATACACCCTAAACCCTAAACCCTAAACCCAAAACCCTAAACCCTAAACCCTATGGGTTTAGGCCTTGCTTTTTTGGGCTTCGGGTTTTCAGAGTTCTAGGGTTCAAGGGTTGTAGGGTTCCAAGGTTTACGGTTCTACGGCTTAGGGGCCCAAAAACCCACATAAACAAACGGATTCTGCAAAACATGGCTTTCCAGAATCCCCTTATGGGGCCCTTATACCCCCATAGAAGGATCCTTATGTTTATGTGGTTTTTTGGGCCCCGTTCAGGCGTTCCGCAATCTTGTAATACATGCTGACCCCGGGCCGCGTGGATAGGGGTTTAGGGCTTAGGGCTTAGGGTTGAGGGTTTGTTATTACTGGGGTTGCCATGTATTTCCCCCAGATAGGGGTCCCATTCATATCCCACCCAAACAGTCTGGTCCCCGTTCTGGCAATTCTTAACACAAGGTACCCCTGTTTTGGGAAGCTCCATACTGGCGGATAGGATTAGGGGGACCCTTGGGGCTATAGACCCTCTCAATAAGGTCGCCGTTTAGGAGAGCCAGAAGAGGGTTCAGAAGGGTTCCCGTTTAAGGGTCCCCCTTATCCTCCCTAGGACATACAGCCCTAAGTGAACCTTGAGCTCTGTTGAGAATTTGGGGCGGTGGGGGTTGGGAGTGCGAGGGGTAGGGGCGCAGTGTGGAGTCCAAGAGACATTCTCAACTTCCTGAACCCTAAAACTTCTGGGTCCTCCAATGTCCCACAACATTAGCGTAGTTTATATCTCCCGGAGGGTTGGGAGGATCAGGAAAGATCTGGTAGGTCCGGATGCAGTTTGGAGCTGATTCTCCGAGATGCTTGCTGTGAGGCCGTCGACCAGCGTGGTGTTTCCAGGTTTAGGCGGCATAGACGAAGGCCCGCACGGGACACACAGCAAAAACCAACGACCAAGGCACCCGAAGCATCCGCCGGTCGCATGGCCGGGACGTAAGAAGTACCCACACTCACCCAGGGCTCGGATTTGTCCCCCACCTGGACTTTACGAGTACATGCCCGAGCACTCCGTCACAAGCACCAGGAGGCCCCAGAAAGCGCGCATGCGTGATGTGTCCTACATATCAACCCCAAGCCCCAAGCCCTGAACCCTGAACCCTGAACCCTAAACCCTAAACCCTAAACCCTAAACCCTAAACCCTGATCCCAGCAAAGCCATATCTCAGTTGCACTTCTCACTGGTACGTTGCGGCCTGCATTGCCTCAGCATGAAGTTGGTCACCAGTGCGGCTGAACACTCGCTTGGCGCAGTTGTAGAACTTCCTTCATGAAGTTCATCACAGGGACATGGCTGCCTTTGCAGCCCTGCACTTGCTTTGAGCCGCCTCATTGCAGAGACTCATGCAGGATCTCGGCCAGAATGACCGCCGCAGGGTTTTCCAGCTTCCTGCGGGCCCCTTTACGGGTTTCATGGTGTGCGGTAAGGTAGCGCACCAACAGGAAATGGATGGATTATAAGCCCCTTAATTACCCTACTATGGCCACAATTGGGTGATAAGTGCGATTACTATTTGGCTACTAGTAAGTACCATGAACCTCCAAGCATAGGCCCTGCCCCCTATATAAACCCTGATATGGACAGCTACTTTGAGGTTTGGGCTACCCTGCTGACTTATTGTACTTTTGTCCGAAGTAAGTATACTTTTCCTTGCAGTTTATGGTCTAGGGTTTATGGCTTTGGGGCAGTCATAGGCGGGACCTCCAACCTATACTTGGGTACTTATATCCCACTCAAAATTTCCTTTGCTGCGCCAATATGGCTTTAACGGGGTTATAGGTGCAGCACTAACTGGGTTGATACGTACCATGAACCTTCAGCTGCGCTGCCCCCCACCAAAAAAAACAAAGACAACAATCCCTATAGGGCCGTATACGGAAGAATGCTTTTCACTTATACGGGGGTTCTTAAGCAAATAGTAGTAAACCAACCCGAAGCCCTGAACCCTCATCAGGGGGCCCCAAGTATAAACCCTTCATATGGGTCCCCTGATATATAACCCTTATATACACTATACACATGAGGGCCCATACTTCGGATCCCTTTAACATCCTTTAAACCAGGGTAAGGGACCATACTAAGAGCCCACAGTTACAACCTTAAGCTAATCAGGGCCCCCAGGATGCTCTAAGCGAAGGAAGACGCCGCCTGCCACGCCGCCTCCCGCGGAAATTCGCAGGTCGTCGGCGGCTCCTGGCAGTTGGCGCAGTGCCGGCTCTAAGGTTCGCCTGGTTTGGGGGTTTAGGGTTTAGGGTTTGGGGTTTGGGGTTTAGGGTTTGGGGTTTGGGGTTTAGGGTTTGGGGTTTGGGGTTTGGGGTTGAACTCCCAAATCCCCCTAAAGCAGCCCTGAACCCAAACTCAAAAAATCAGCACTGGACCGTCACGGCCGCGGACTTGCTGTTGAGGGCTTAGACTTTAGGGTTCTAGGGCTTAGGGTTTGTCATTCCGGACGACGGTTCCCTTTCGTCAGGGAAGGGACTCGGCCTTTGGTCTTTTAAAAATGAAGGTTTACGACACTACGAAGTACCCTATTGGGGTCCTTTTTCTAAGGGGAATCCTATCTGGGGGACTATCTTGGGGTCCTTTAGTGATCATCGTCAACCCACATATCCCGGAGGGTTGCGAGGATCGGGAAAGATCTGGTGGTCCGGATGCACTTTGAGGCGGTTCTCAGAAATCTTCTTGCTATGAGCCCGTCGACCAGCGTGGTGCTTCCACCGTACACCTTGAGCATTTTCGATCTCGTGAGAGAACCACGGCGTCGTCTGTCACGGCATTGGTCCTCCCTGCTCAGCGCGTGATTGCATGCCATTCAGGCCAGGGGTCAGAATGGTTTAAGCCTCGCATATGAGAGTCTAATTCGTTTTCGAGCTTCCAGGGCCAGTTCTTGCCCACCTCCAACCACTACATGAACATGGCTGTCTTTGCAGCCTTGCAATTGCTTTGAGTCGCCTCATTCCAGAGATTCAAGATCTCCGCCAGAATGACCGTCGCAGGGTTTTTCATAACTGCCTGCGGGCCCCTTTAAGTCCCTTTAAGGGTTTCATGGTTTGCAGCTTTCTACCAGGTAGCTGTTTAAGGCACCGTACCAATAGGAAATTGATGGGTTCAAACCCCCAAATAGGTTTGGGGTTTCAGGCTATGGGGTTTAGGGCTTTCGGGGCCTGGTGCTTCTGGCGTGTATGAAACGTCAAACCTTCGGGAAGAGGCCGTTTCTTCATCTTCAAACAAGGCGCCAAGACGCGCTCCAACATCTACGGAACCCATCTTGTCCCAACTAATTTGGGGACTCCTTTGAACGAGGTTCCGCATCCAACTGACTGACTTGCTAAATCCATACAACCGGAATTAGCCTGCCTACTCTAAACCCTCGCCTGAAACCCCCTAAACCCCAAACCTCACACCCCAAACCCCACACCCCAAACCGCACACCCCAACCCCTAAACCCCAAACCCTAAACCCTAAACCCCAAACCCTAAACCCCACACCCTGCAAAGACGAACTCCGGGGTCCGTGGTCGCCAGGAGGATGTTCTCCGGCTTCAGGTCGGTGTGCGTCATCTTCCCAGGTTTAGGGTCTTCAGGGTCTGTAGGGTTTAGGGTTCAGAGTGTTTAGGTTGTTAAGGGTTTAGGGTGTTTAGGTTATTAAGGGTCTTTAGGGTTTAGGGTCTATGGTGTTTAGGTTATTAAGGGTTCAGGTTTTTTGGGGTAGTTAGGATACTGAGAGTTTGTAGGGCGTTCAAGGTATTTTAGGGTTTAGGGCGTTTAGGGTATTGAGGGTTTAAGGTGTTTCGAGTATTTAGGGTTTACGGTGTTTAGGGTGTTTTGGGTTCAGGGCTTGTTTAGGGTGTTTAGGGTATTTAGGGTTTGTAAACTGTTTAGGGCTTTTAGGGTTCAGGGCGTTTAGGGTATTGAGGGTGTTTGATGTAGGGTATATATATATATATTTTTTTCTTGTACCCCAAAAGGACACCAAATACATACACTCACCAAAATGAACAAGGAACCTTATATACACTCACCAATAACAGTATTATAAACCCTGCTTCATTTAGGGTTTGTAAGGTGTTTAGGTTGCTTAGGGCGTCTAGTGCAGCTAGGGTAGCTAGGGCAGTTGTAGTATATATATATATATATAGATAGGTTCTCGGGATAGAACAAGAATCCTAAAGCGGTTTACGACCAATGACTCAGTAGCTCTCTAAACAGTGTTGTATTGTGTAAACCCTATAAACCCTAAACCCGAAACCCTACATCAAACCCCAGCGCTCTTTGTGTTTCCCAAATCCTGGTCTTAACCCTAAGGCGGGCACGAGGGGAGCTGGCAAACCCCCCTTATCGCCCCAAGCCTTGGACGGGGTTTTGGGTTTAAGGTTTAGGTTTAGGGTTTAGGGTTTAGGGTTTAGGGTTTAGGGGTTAGGGTTTAGGGTTTAGGGGCGAAGGGTTCTGCATCTCAAGTCCCAGCATACACTAGTCGAGCAGCTTATCAAGCGAAGGAAGAATACCCCCACCCACAGAACTTCAAAACTTTAGGAAATATTCCAAGCCCCACTAATGCCCAAGTCCGAACTACTTAATTACTTTCCAAGCCCACGACACCCTAACCCGACACCCCTGAAGACCAAACCCCGCTCGGCCCCGAACCCTGAACCCTAAGCAAAGGGCCCCAAAGGAACGGATTTACCACCGTACATGTCCGGTTACCTAAACCCGAAACCCTAAACCCCTTTGAGGCCCAGCCTCTTTTTACAGACGCCGCACTACACAGGAGGAGGAGGAGGAGGAGGAGGAGGAGGAGGAGGAGGAGGAGTAGGAGTCAGGCCCTAAACCCGAGGCCACCTCCGAACCCTCAACGGAAAGAAACTGTCAACCCCTAAAGCATAGGTACCTAGTTTAGGCGTTAGGGTTTAGGGTTTAGGGCTAGGGTTTGGAGGGTTCAGGGTTTAGAGATGTTTAGGAGTGTTTGGACGGTTCCATTTAGAGGGTTTAAGGTTTGGGGGGTGTTCTAACTCTTACAGCAAGCCCTACAAACCTGGCCCCAGACCCCCCTGCACCCCCGCCCACACACCGGACAGCTGAGTGAACTCCCGAACCCTTAGCCCTAACCCTAAACTTGCCCTAAACCCTACACCCTAAACCCTACACCCTAAACCCTAACTCCTGAACCTGAACTCCGAAACCCTAAACTCCCACGGCCTTCGCTCAGACGACGGAGGCATCAGTCAGAGCCCCTTTAAACTGCTAGACCCTCAATCACAAGCCCTCAGCCCTAAACTCTAAACCCCAAACCCCAAACCCTAAAACCTAAGCCCTAAACCCTAAACCCTTAAGCTGCACCCCCCCCCCCCCCCCCCCCCCCCCCCGCCCCACAAAAAAACGGGAAGGCCTGAAGCCGCGTGTGGAGGAAACCAAGGGCTTCCATACTCTGCGCGGCGATGTGCTGAATGTCCTCTCGCGATCTGGGGTTTACGAGATATATATATATATGTATATATATATATATATACATAAATAAATAAATATATATATATATATACTATATTCGGGGAAAGCTATTGGGGTCCTTACTATACGACAATCCTACTATTTGGGTTACTATCATGGCGTTCCCCATTTCGTAAACCCCCATCTTCGAACAGCGGGTTTGGAAAAACCCGATACACCCTAACCCGAAGGGCCAAGTACCTCATTATTGTATACTTGGGCCCCAGAGTCCCTACACAGGAGGTACTTTAACGCCCAAGGTTTCTCTATTTAGGTGCATGGACTCTTCCGGGAAGGTCTAAACCCCGGAAACCCAACTGAACCCCGAAAACGCTTCAGCCCTAGAAACCCCACAGCCCGAAACCTGCTTCAAATATTGAGTTGGTGAACTGCTACCCTAAACCCTAAACCCTAAACCCTAAGAACTGCTCATGCGTGAACCTATCTAGCCGTACCCTAACCCGAAACTCCCAGCTCTCTAGTTCCGGCCCTTTTGCTGCGTGGGCTGAATCCATGGCTTACGGTTTTGCTTCCTAACCGCAAGGAAGGACATCGCTCAAAAACGGCTGCCAAGTGGAATCAGTCATGAGTGAAGGTCAGGTTGTGGCCTGTCACAGTTTTGATCAAGCCCAGCGCGACGTTCCGGGACGCAATAGTCTGCTGAAGACAGTCAGGGGTTTGAGCCTTAGGTAGATACATGGTCCCTGAATATGGGCCCTTACTGGCGGGGCCATTATATATGCCCCTGGCCCATAATTCAGAAGCCGTTAAAAAGGTCAGAGGCCATATGAGTGGGCCACGCAACTTCCCTTAACTCTGAACCCTAAACCCTCAACCCTGCACCCTATACCCTAATCCGTGAACCCACCCTCGGTTTCCATGAATGCAGGGGCTTCCAGTTCAAGCAGCAGCCTAAGATCTTGACTTGTTGCTTGTTTAGTTCTGGGGCCCTGAACTACCCCCTGAAGCCTCCCGCAACCCCCCCCCCCCCTCCCTCCAAATACAAAAGTCAGAGACGACTTAGCAGGCAATCCCTTCGTGATTCCGTTTTGCGAGACGCGTCAGCATGGATTTCACCTCCAACCGCGAAGGAGCTCAACGGTCAGACCGCTCGCTCCAAATACCCCTAAACCCTAAACCCTAAACCCTAAACCCTAAACCCTAAACCCTAAACCCTAAACCCGCAAGGCTCATAATTTCGGTGGCCTACAAAGGACGCCTTCAAAGAACATAAGAGACTTCAAGTGAGACAAATCTTCAAGGCCCCAAAAGCCCTACGGTTTCGTTACAGGGCGTTTAAGGGAGGGGGTTTAGGGTTTAGGGTTTATATAGGATTAGCCCGGCAAAGCCCGCAAAAACCCGACAAAACCCGGCAACCCCCCCCGTCCCCCCCCCCCCCCCCCCCCCCCCCAAAAAAAAAAAAAAAAAAACTCCGGACACAAACCCAAAACAACTTCTATAAGCCCTATGTCCTAAGCTCTGAGTCGTGCCTTATTCTGGATGGGTTCTGTGTGAGGACCCCGTAAAAGGGTCATAGGGCTTTTTGGGGTTCACGGGAAAACCTGAGCCCTAACCATCCCTGAACCCCAAAACCCAAGCCCTGAAACCCTCACAAAAATTATCCGAAGATCCATAATCCTAAGTGCATATATATATATATAGATATACCTAAGTATATGTATATGTGTATATATATATGTATATATATATATATATATATATATATATTCCTGAGCCCTAAAAGGTCTACGAGGGAAGATAGATAGGAGATACCTGGCATCTGTTATCCGGAGCCGAACGCCCCAAAAAGACTTGGGCCGGGGCACTTGGAGGTTCTGGGTACTTAATAACCCAGTCTATACCTGTACTTCTTACTTATAACCCTACTAGGGCACTTCCCTAAACTTTACAAACCCTAAACCCTAAACCCTAAGCCCTAAACCCCTAAACCCTAAACCCAGGGCTTATAGGTGGGTTAGAAGTACAGTTATAATTGGGTTTGAAGTACCACGAACCTCCAAGTACACCACGGACTTCTAGGGCTGGTGACTAACACGTTCGGAGGCATGATCTGCCTGGCTCTTCGCAGGGAGTGAGGGAATGAGGTACCCTAATTTAGGGCTTAGGGGTTTAGGGTTAGGGGTTGAGGGTTTAGGGTTTAGGGTTTAGGGCTACAGGGCCCTCAAAATCCCTCATTCCCTACTAAGAACCATGGAGTGATTTAGCGAAGCACCCTATCAGTGGACTGTGAAAGGTCTGCACTGGGCCAAGACCCAGCAATACAAGGCCCGCCTATCTTTTCACTATAGGGGCCTGAATCATTAGAATAGGCTGTAGGGTTTAGGGTACTACAAGGTAGTATAGGGGCCGTAATGATTCGAATAGTTTTTTTTTTTTTTTTTGGGGGGGGGGGGTATTATAGCATTACGTAGGGACCATCCGGGGTACTAGGAATTATTCCGACCCATCTATTATGTTGAGGAGGGCTGTGGGAATCCCAGGAACGTCAGACATCTTTGTGGTACAAAGATATGGAGACGTAGGACTGAAGTGATGACCCTGACAGCATTGTCGCCATACAGACATAGTGTCTGGAACGTGGTATCGCGTCTGCGTGTCGCAGATATGTCGCAAGCCAGAAAAATTGGTGCACGGCAAGATGGTAATTCTAGAAGCCCGCATCTCAAATCACGCAGCACCTTCAATCCCTAAACCCTAAACCCTAAACCCTAAATCCCAAAAACCCTAAACCCCAAACCCTAAACCCTGAAGCCTGAACCCTAAACAACCCCGAGTCCTTCAGCCAAAACCCGCGGAAGT